>VZZY01011647.1:8526-23815 GCA_013400335.1 Eurystomus gularis | reverse complement strand
CCTAATACAAATCGATGTGCAAATAAAAGTTCTCATAAGATATATTTGAAACTACTAAATGCTGGTGTAAAATCAAATTCTTGGCACATAAAACACTCCCATGCTAATGTTGCAGGCAATGCTTACATATTTCAACTATTAAATATTATGGTACCTCCATCATAGCTGGCTTATGGGTTGATAAATGCACAGCTTAAGCAAGGCCAATGAGCTAACATTCCTTTAAATCTCATGTTTTCAAGATGGCCAGTTGCACCTGACAAACTTCAAATGTTCTCTGCTCGTATCCTCATCTTAAATCCTAAGAATAGGAAAATGTAAAAGCCCACTAGGACACAGTGTAGCATAAAGATGCCAGAGCTAGCTTTAAATGAATTATTTTGGGTACTGGCAACAGTCAAGCTGTGATAGCAGAGAGCTAACTCTGCGTAAGAAGTTTATTCTGCTGCATGGGCAAGTTTAGCAGCCTGTCCTGCACTTCATGCTGTTATTGTGAGATGGCTGCAACACAACATTTTGCATAATACCTCTCATGCAGAATGCCTCCAACAGAGTGGAGGCACATGGCAAAAAGCAGTTAGCTGGGCTAGTGCTACACTGCACTATAATATGCACAAATTATTCTAAAAATTTTTGTGTATTCATGATACCACTTCACCCTAACTCGGAACTTTCTGGGGGTGAAATGCAGCTGGTCTTTAGTTGCATCCTCTCTTTCTCCAGAAGGAAAACATTGGCATGACTTGAAAGAAATGTGGTATTTCTGAAGGAAGGCTATTTCACTATTTATAATGGACAGGTGTGCAAATGAAAAGTAAGTCTCCAAACAGTAAAATTTTTGCAAGACTCTCAAATTAAATGACCAACTTCAAGACTGCTGCTGCTAACAGGACACAGCAAAAAAAAAAGGAAAAAAAAAGTGAGTGTCTCTCTCTCTTTCTGCTTCTAATGCCACTCACAGAGAACAATATCCTGGTCCTCCAGATCCATGGTGGGTTGCCATTGCATCACAAGGAGCTAGCTCATGTATCAAAGCACATTAGGTAGGTGGGCAAGGGACAACTCTCCAAAGAGGTATTAAGTTCAGTGATTAAGGAGTATAAAAACACAATAGTAATTTCTATTAACAGACAAAATGTAGAAACAGAAACATTTGGAAAATACTAGTGAGAGAACAGCAGGGCAACGGACTAAGAGGACTCAATTTTCAACACAGTACAACTAAGATATGAAAGACAAGCTGAAAACTGTATTCACAAATTAGTGATTAAAACACAAAATTAGAGATCTATATGAAAATAGAAAAGTACAAAGATAACTGTCTTGTTACCACAACAGAAATAAAATTAATATAATGTTCATACTCCTGTTAGCTTTCAAAAATTTAGCTGATTTGTAAACATTGCCATTTTAGCCACACAAAATTAGAAATTACCTTAAGTGGGGTGGGGGATCATATTCCTCAACATTGTGTGTAATACTTTAGCTTTTCTGTTAAAATTACTTATTTACAAGAACAACAGAATAGAGTAAGAGAGAATAAAAGTACTGATAGACACAGAAACACAAAAGAAATAAAATTAAGAGAGAGCCTTACAAGCCCTATATAAACCCTTGAAGCCCGACTTGGTACTGTATTACATCATGCTTTGTAGAACATGTTTTTTTGTAACTCTGCCCAGCACACCACAACTACTGTGATGAGACCAGAGAGAGGGAATACTGAGGGGACGGAAGGCTACATAATGGTTCTTATGAACTTCCAAATGTTATACAGGTACCTTCTACCCTGAGCCATGACGGTACTCTGACCAGACTGAAAAAACTTGGAATCCATAAAAGTAGTGATATTTTTGAAGGCTGATAGGCTGATAAGTGTTAAGTTTTGGAAAAGGTCCTAAAACTTGACTTGAAGAAGTCTATAAACTGTTGAGACTTGGATTTATTTGCATGTAAAGAGTACATTGCTTACAATTGTTGGAGAAAAAAATATTGCCTTAGACCGTTATATGACACAGTATGATAATTTCTACGCTTCTAAAGACTTGGTAGAAGGTCCAAGCGCTACACTTGTGTGACATTGAACATGCTGAAATAATTTTAAAATGCTTTGTCTTTAGGAGAAAAAAAATTATTATATTCAAAGATATTATTAAGATAGATAAAATAATTATTATATATTGTAGACATTTTCAGACTGCCATACTCAGTGTTTCTTTTTGATTTAGAAGATAATTTCAAAAAAGAGGCAATTATCAAGAAATAAAAGAAAATAATGTCAAACACTACCAAACCACTTTAAAATTACAGAAAAAAGAACCAGATCATTTTAAGGAGTCAAAGGCATAATGAAAACATTATTCAAATGACAATTGTGTCACGTTGCTCCTTGCAAGCTGGAGAAGCTGTAGATAATTTTTTTTCATTCATTCATTAAAAAAAAAAGACTAAAATTAAACAGAATTTTCCCTGCTTCCTTTGTCTTATGAACTATGCCACTGAAACAGATATATAGTTTAAAAAAGTCAGTTTTTCCTTTGTCAAATATAGTGTAATAGAACCATCACTAAAGAAACAAACAAGAAAAGCACTCTTTTGTGCTTAACTCACTGGCCAGCCACATTGCTTGTGACATGTGGAACAGCTTCTATACTGAATCAAACCTTTCATTCTCAAATATACTTGTGCAGGAAGAAGCCAAAGGCCAGGTTTCATTTTCAATCTGAAATTATTCGATTTCAGAGCAAGATCTGAAGTCAACATTGATAAATATTGTTTTGTCCATGGACATTGCACTATTACTCCACTAAATCTTCTCATTCTGCTAGGTCTTTCTATAGCATTTTACACCTATTGATAACACATTTTTCTCAACTCCAAAACTACACCTCTGTCAGTTGATGCCAAACTTACAAACTTCCACTGCAAAAGGATCAATTTTGTTTCCTTCCAGCTCTGTACAGAATTTCTGTAAACCAGCAGAGAAGGACGGATCTGGCAGCAGATATGCAATGTTCAAGCTCTACCTGTCCTACACCACATCATGGCTGCCAGCCTGGCTAGGAAGAAACGAGCTGGTCAAAACGAGCCAAAGCTGACTTCTAACTAGAGACAGCAAAAGAATATGAATATTTATGGGGAGTCCTACCACAGCATTCTTCAAGTGAACATTGGTTTGTATGCAGAATATGGGTACTTCTGGGTTCTTGCTGATGCTAAACTTGGACCAAAAAAAAAAATCAGTTAGAAAAGCTTCCAGTCATGTCATTTTACTTAGGAAAGTCCATCCAGTTTTGCCAGAAGAATGACTTCCTGTGACTAGGCTACAGCCCTGAAACAGAGCTGGGTGTGAAACCTCTGATGGTTAGGAAACACCAGCTAGCTCAGAAGGCTGTGACATTTCCTTAGCTGCAGTTACCACAAACATAAGAGAGTTTCCACTGGTTTCCTATAGAATTTTCAGTTAGGTTCAGAGACTCTGCTTATATTTATAGTTGGGTTCCACATACCTAGGAAACTGCCTAAAGCTCTGAAATGACATGTATTCTTTTGGCACAATAGGACTTCCTATGATAAGGTTAAACATGTAGGAGATGAAGACTGTGTAGGGACTGGTCTGTTACTTGAAATTCATTTCTATGTCAATGAAGACTATATATAGAAAAATGTTTCCAGTGGAACTGCATTTTCTGAACTCTGCATTTTCAAATTTTCTGTGCTTGTAGCTGTGTTATATTTATACCACTGCCTANATATATCATTCTATATGATACATATAGATATGTATATCTGAATACATTTTTCAGATTCCCAGTAAATGCTATGATATTGTGTATTTAAGGAGTGTGCAGTTTTCTGTATACATACTGTAGAAATATATTTTTTTATTAGTATGCATTGTTTGCAGTGTTAAATTGTGATGTCACTGAGAAATATAGATGGTGATGTCACTGAGAAATATCTGCAAATAGCAGTGGTTATTTGATGAGGTAGAAGGAAAGTAAAACTACCAGTGTTGTATGGTCAAGATATACAGGCACTAGCAAAGCTATCAGTTAGGTGAATTGTGTAATAAACCTGTACTCATACTTGGCAGAGAAAAACCATGAATTATCAATATGAGAGAAAAGTATCCTTTTTGTTACCTTAGTGAGGTCTGAGTTTGTATGCAGTTGTCATACTAGATTTTATTCTGATAAGACTTTAAATTAAGGTCCAAGGAAAAGAAGTATTTGTTGGTGAAACTGAGAAATAATCATTAGAATGTAGTGGCTTAGTAAAAAAAAGTTGTACAAGACCTAAGATGATCAGTGAAAGAAAATTCAATGCCTAGTAGAAAGCTTGTTGTGCGCAATCTAGAAATAAGACCTCTATTCACCTTTGTACCTGTAACTTGTGAAGTTTTTGCTCAGGTAATTCTTCTGTAATTCTCCAGCATCACCCATAAATTATAATACTTGTAAGTGTGATCAAAGAAAAAAATAGTGAACAGATAAAGTGAGACATTAATGTACTCAATAAGGCTTCTTTTACATATCAAACCTGAATTTAAACAGGGTCATATACTGGTTATATTCCACTGCATATCCTACATTAAAAAAAAAAGAGTGAATACTGAAAACAAAAACTATTTTATTGTACACAGTAATTTTGAATTTGCTAATTTTTTGTTTTAAAATGGAAAAAAAAAAGGAAAGCAGATCTGAAAGATCAAATAGATCCTAAAGCCACAAGATATTTCCTTGACCATTAGCAAAGTCTATTAATCAAAACAAAAACACTAATTAAAAGGGTTTTACTGGATCAGCCCCATTTGACTAGTTGACAGCTAGCAAAAATAAAATGCAGGAAATAAAAATTTTTCACTTAAAAATTTAGGAACAAAAGAATGGAAGCAGCATTCAGTAGTTGTGATGAAAAATCTGCAGAAAAATATATTTATAATGTATGAAGCATAAAGGATTGTTACACTTACTTACAGTGAAATCCATAGGGTTTCCAGAGAGACTTATTTGAATTAAGGAATTTTTAGGCAAAACATGCAATGCTAATTTGAAATTTGCCAGCAGTAATTTACTATGTCCTTTTTGAAAGCTGTCCTAACAGCTTTTACTAATCATATTGAAAATCTAATCTACTGTCTCCAAACCTAACCCACACCATGTCAGCGTATTGGGGTTTTGTCTTCAAAACTTACCCCTTTGAGTGTTGTCTTGCTTTCCTAGTGTGACTTGCTGAATATCCTGCTCTATATCAGAGGATATTGACCACACATCACGGAATTCAGTCCTGATGGTCCTCACTCAGAGGAATATAGGTTTCGTGCAAGCAGTTTTGTCCATGCGTCTGTGGAGCAAAGGAGATGCAACAGCTCCAGCACTTGCTTGTTTGTCACATAGTGGCTGCGGCAGCTTTTTCAATTCATAGACTAGTCTTAGGAACTAAACCCCAGCCAAGCACATGGAGCCAAGTTCTGTTCTTAGTTACACTGATGTAATTTTGAATAGATGCTGGCCTGGTTTATTCATTCATAGCTCATACTAGTGTTAATGTCTTTGGATATGAAAACAATGCTTATTTAAGTAACCTCCCACTCATGTGATACTACTGTTCCCAGTTAATCAGGGGTTTGACTAAGTGAAGACTTTAGAATTTTGTAAATATTGTTAGTGTATAATTTGCTGCCAAATTCAAACTTGTTTGCTACCGAGTTAAAAGCAGATCTGCTGAATTTATTGGAACTGCATCCAATTTCAAACTGCTTCATAGTTTCATTTAAACCAGAAGAATCTGCATGCTTGAAAGAGGAATTGGAATTCCAGGCTGTATTTCAACCAGTCTGTGTAGAAAGTGGTGATCCATATTTCCTTTCACCTTAGCATAAATTTAGGAGAATCAGCATTTACTGCCATATACATTTGATGAAAGACAGCTAAGAAACATGCAGAGTTTTTTTCCTGTTTTTGCTTTCCACATCTGAAAAGTATTAGAAATGCTTCTGTACTCTCAGTAAATAAATATCCCACCTTAACTGTATTCTGAAGTTTATATATGTGCTTATAAAATGCCAATTCAGTATTTAAGCAAGAATTTTAAAAAATCATCTTTATAAAAAAGTTACGTTTTTTTACTTAGTGGCCTAAGGTGAAGCCAGGGGCAGATAACCCTCTAGCAAACTGGCTGTTAACTTCATTAATGACTGATTTCCTCCAGATTATTATAAACTAAATTCGGTGGGTTAGAACAGAAATTATACAATTTCTTTTGTTCTACCCCCTCTTAAATTAGCTATGACATGATTTGAGGCACATTTAGGAGAACAGTTATTTTTAATTTAGCCTTTTAATCTTTATCTTCATCCTGATTACCTTGGACATGGGTATTTTTAGTAAAAATCTAGTAAATTAACATTGTGCAATTCAGCTAAAACTGTAAACAATTAAATTAGGCAGAGAGGGCATGAAGAAAGGAAATGAGTATACTCCAGCTTCATGTATGGATAAAACTGATGCCAATTAAAATTAATCTCAAACCTACTCGGGTGTATTCTGCCTGCATCTGTTAGGAACTTTTCTCTCTACACATTTCATTCACCACTGTTACAAAAGAGAAATGAAGTCAAATGGAAACTAGTGTAAACTTCATGCAAATTATTCATACTGCTTCTGTATGGCTGTATTTTACTGAAGCAAGGCAAAGGATCATAATACTAGCACAATACTTAAAAAACAGCAGTAGATTTTGAATAAAGAGCTCTGCATTCTGCTGGCAGCTGAGGAGTTCAAACAGAAAACATGCCAGCAGTATAGACCAATGCATTATCACCCCCTCCCTCTTGCTGCATAACTGTGCTTCATAATATGCCATAACATTGGCAAGCACAGCTCAGAGCTTTTTAAGAACACAAGGAAGCTCATGAATAATGGTTGAATCAGGAAAGTGATAATTAAATGAGACAACGGAATGCCAGTGAAGACCTCAGTGGAAAATACTCTTCAGTAAAGATCACCTCCACCTTTCATTTCCCTGGTTTCTGCAGTACATTGGCAAAGATATTTTTCAAACCAACATTTTAAAGAAAATATTAAAGTTCCCAAAAGCATGTGTGGTATTTTCATATGTAAACCCTACTTTAAAATATCAGGTACTTGTGCTTCAAAGAGAAATTAAAAAATCTTTCATTGTTGACTCAGTGGAGTAAAATATTTTTACTCTTTTAAAGAACTGGTTGACACCATAACATTTACATTAAAAAATGCAACAACCACTAGTGGCTAAATTGTAAGTATCCTGGCTTAAATGTTTGCTTCATGTTTCCCCTTGTATAGTGGCTCTAGTTATTTTCATTCCAAGTCAAATTCCACCTGCTCTGTGTCCTCCAGGCAAAAATGGTTAGCTTGAGTGTCTACTCTTCAGCTGCCAGTTTCAAGGAAGACAGCTCTAAGCTTTTTGTACGGTAAATGTCTCTACTAACCCTCTTCCTGTCACAACAGCACAGTCCTTCTGAACTTGCGATGCAAGGAGAGGTTCCCATATTCTTTACGCATTATTCAAACTGCAGTGGGACTTAGAGGCAGAAACTGTAAGCTGTGGACCCAAGTCCGTTTTTTTGTTGTTTGTACTTGTCAAATAAATGCTTCTCCCACAGTACAGGAGTTAACCCTTCAAAAAGGAAATGAGAAAGGAGTCTCATTATGGAACAAAAAAGTTGTTTTCTATTAAAGCACTAAAAGTTGACGGGTTTTCAGAGGCTTGAAGTTCATGTAGACATAAAAGTGAAATGAGAGTGTGACTGTAACACAACAGTTTTTGCAACTCACTGTGTATGTAAGATTCATTCATTCATTAATTCATTTTTATTTGAAATAAAATCTTGTTCCTTTTTTATCACCTGACTCCTCATTCTTAACAGCCAAAACTGACTCACGTGGATCTCAATGTTGCTTTTCAAACAAGCTCAGAGCATTTATTTAATCAGCAACTCTTATGTATATAGCTCGACAGTTTTGCATTCAGGGTTGATAGGATACTTTTAGCATCTGAAATGTGTGAATTAAAAGATCTGGGAAAAATGATTTGGGGTAGGTTGTTTATGTAAAACATCATACAGACAATTAGCATTTAACATATAATTCTGTGATTTTCAGAAAAACTGTCATCATTACAGTGGAAAATGCAAAGGAAGATGTAGGAATATTTATACTAAAAAGCACAAAAGGTCAAAAACTTTTTCACACCTGCATCAAAAAGTTGGAGAAACAGATTTCTCTCGTTTTTAGGAGGCTGTAAAAGCCTATCAACATGATTTATTCACAGATCACTACAGTATTCATAGAGCCTTAATCCACTGTAACCAAGGTTCTATGTTGAGGATGTATAAAGGCATATATAACTGCTCTTAACCCACACAAGGAGAATGAATAACATGAAATTTTGTATTCTTTTCCAATACAGTATTTTCACACTTGTAGTTGCTCCTTCTTTTGCTTCTCTGGGTGGTTCAGATAACTTGGCCAATGCAGGTTTAACGTCTATGGGTGCACATAGATATTTTGGGACTCTCTTTGTTGCTCTGGTTCCATTTTATGCTTTGCAAATATGATCTTTCTCTACCAGAGGAAATGAACATGACTGTATAACCTTGTAGACTAGGACACCCTTCTGAAAGTTGGAAAACTCTGAATCACCTCTGTTCTCAGGCAGGCAGCATGATGGGGAGTATTGATTTAAATGAATATTTTCCAGCCAGATTGGTTCACTGATTCAGTTCACTGTGCAGACACACAAGCAAGGTAGGGGAACAGTAACTGAAGATTCTTGCTTAGGCTGACATAACTACCAAAATGTAGGCTCGAAGTTAATTCCTTTATACCAACATGATGCCCACTGCCAACCAGAAATTAAGTACTTCAAATTTAACTGGATTTTTAATTTCTTTTAAATGATTTTGCCAATCTTGGAGGGGGGAGGGGGGGGTGTGCACAAAGAGTAAGAATTGTTGGGAAACAATGAATCTGAACTGATTTCTTCCAGAAATTTTGGCTATTAAATGAAAATATACATCAGTAAATAAGATCTACTCTTTAAGGACACACACAAATATCATATTTCTGCAGATAGTGCCTATGACACTGAGATTATGGAAAGACAGAGAGATGAGGTTATGCAGAGTGATGTTGCCAATTATACATTAGAGATGATTCAGATTATTTCTGTGTGACTTCAGAAAAGCAATAAATCAGCACAGAAAGCTCCTTATAGATCCTCATATGCTAATCTGTATATAAAAAGATTGGAAAAATGTCTTGAAAGGCTACATGAAAGAGATCTTTAATATTTCCTTCTTGTTAATGAAATGGTAGATGTCAATAACCAAGTTGAATCCTTTGCTTTCTGAAAAAAATAAGGTGTTTTTGATGACATAGGTTATGAGAATTTATTTTAGCCCTGGTGTTTGTCTTAGGGAGAATTTGTTTGGTGAATACTACTATCATTATCCTTTCAAAAAGGTTCAATTATTGCCCATGCTTGATCACAGATTTAGGTAAAGATTGTTTACTTTAATCTGGAATGTCAAGGAGGAGAAAAATTATGTGAAAAAAAGGAGACACCAAAAGTGGGTGAGCACAAGCACAAGACAAGGCTTCACCCTAATTAGCATTATTATCGTACGTTTTAACCTATTTTAAATAGAAAAAGGAGTGCTTCTTGTTGTATCCACCCACACAAAAATGAAAGCCACAATGCTGAAAATTTCACATTTTCACTTTTCTTTGACAGAAATCTGGTTGAACATAATTCTCTAAATATGATTTTTAATGAAAAAAGTATGACCTTAAATAGTTTTAAAAAGCTTCTTGTTCATTATGAAGTGCATCTTTAAAGCTGTGTGGTAGCATATTGGTTTTATTTAGATCACATTTTAAAAAATCTGCCATATCATTCCTGATGCTGAAACAGGCCAAAGAACTCTTGAAGGTAACATAATCTAGGAGGGATCTGAAGAATAGGAACCTTTGAATTACTATTTTTTTTCTTTGCTACTGCCTTTCAGGTTAGCTTGAGGCATGTCTCTTAAACTGCTACAATATTCGCAGCTGTAGAAAAGACAGGACAATATTTAAGTAACTCACAAGTTCGTTAGAAGAAAAGATAATTTTCTTTTGGCAAAGATATTTCTAGTTGTAAAACATCAAAGGACTGAGTCTACAGCCTTGGCTTGCACCGAGAGCAATGAGACTGTGAGCAGTGAGTACTTGAATCCAGAAAAAGTTTGGATTGCAAGCGAAAAGGTTGATTCTGCCTCTTGCCCTCCCTTGCATGATGTCTTTCTGCAGCTGCATGGTGAGATGGATCAGGTAACTTCTCTGGCTAGCAACCAGCCTTGCAAAAACAGTGGCATTGGAAAAATTGTAGGTACAAAAGGGGCGGTCCTTTTTTGGGACCAGAGTTAACTGTGGAGAGAGGTGGCTGTGAAACCATGGTCTGAGTACAGCCACGGGCATTCTGTGAGGTGAACCACGTCTTTATGGGAGAAGGCTGAGGGACTAACACCCTGAGGAGGATGGTAAAATGTGCCCTCACTTTTCCTGCTCCCCCTCAGTCATCTACATACTTAGCCAGTATTTCCTGGAAGGATTCTAGACACAGACAAATGGAACAAGCATTTCAAAGCCTGTACATTTTTCTCTTTGTCTTCTTCCTCCTTCCTTTTGCTTTTCCTTTCTTCAGTTTATTCTTTCAAACAAGGGAAACCATGAAGATCTAGGAAGGAGAATGATCAACTTGAAGAAAAAAAATGAAAACAGGGTGAAACAGTTTTGTGAATAAGAGGTATTTATGGCTCCTTGTGAAATCACTTATTGATATTTACTCTTAAAGAACTGTCTCTGTCTCTCAATTTTTTTCTTTTAAAAGTATTTATTCCAAATATGTACATATATGTTTTTCCCTATATAATTGTCCATGAGTGTCACCCAAGACCAATAAAACTACAGCTGGTTAAAGGAGGCATTGATATTAATTACTTAATTGTTCCTGTTTGCAAGGAGTTAATTTTTAAGTAATGAGTTCCTTCCTTTGTTTTTCATAATTTTACACAACCTTATTTTTGACAAAAAGAGTTAATAGGGTCCCAAATTTATTATCTCCAATAAGCCAAATGATTAATTGTAGTTTGTTACTTGTATTCTTCGGTTATCTTAGAATAAATTTAATATAGACGATAACCTTTCCTTCTTTCACGTATAACAAAATCTCAGTTAGGAAAAGTCAGAATTTTATGCAGTTTTCAACCTTTTTTTAAAAAAATTTGAGCTCCTTGCTTCAAATCCACTGAAAATAAACAAATTCTGGTATTCCTTCAGGAGTCATGTTAAAGAGAAATTACAGTTATAATCAAATAAGAGCGATTGTTTTTCATATAAATGGGAAGATTACTGTGGAAGTTGTAGTCAGCATCATAAAGATTTGTTAAAGCATGTTGCTAAAGCCATAAAGCTTTTTATGTGAGCATTACTTTATATTTATCTAAATACTCACCTAAATTAGTTCAGATGCTACAGAGGGCAAAATACTTGTTTTTCAGTGTAAAATCATACAAATTATAGCTTTGTAAAGTTTTACTGCTTCTGCAGAGAACAAGCATTTGCAATGATTAACTTTTGCCATCTTCATGCAAATTCATCTTAGTTGGTGAAGTCATGAACTTTTCAGAAATCAAAGTCAGTACCTGTCTAAGTAAATATTTGACAGAGTTTAGTTAATAAAGTCTCCCAAATGTGCCCCCTTATGATGTGGCTTGGGCCTCTACCAGTCTTGGCTACACTTCACATCTGCTACTTCTAGAGAAGATATTCCATTATCTCCCTTTTTTAATTGAAGAGACCTATGCTAATCAACAGTGATTTTAGGATCCCAGAGTTGTCATATTACAAACCTTGAGGAGGTCTTTGTTGTCCTGGAGCAGGCCGCAGACTTTCTTATTTAAACCTTTAATTCTTTTTTGAGGTAAAAAAAAATTAATTTTAAAATTATAACAATTGTTCCTTTGTCCTGGCTTGAGCTAGAACTGACTTTGTTCAGTGACTACTTTTTTAGCTAAGTCTCTTCTAACTAACTGCACTTTCTGAAGTTAATGGCATGTTTTTGCAGTATCTGCTTCTAGCGGTGATAATATTTGATGTTTATAGATACCTCTAAGGACTGGTACATAGAAAGATTCTTGCTCATACTTGTTTCTGTGAAGGCTGGGGTCACTGCTAAATTTTGCGTACCACATTGGGTATGCCTTAAGTAAGAGGGCACACCTGTGGGGAGTACAGATGACCCTAAACTGACCAGTGAGTTATTCCATTCCATATACATCATATTCAGTATAAAGCTGAGGGATCACAAGGGTCAAGCTCACTTTTTCAATGGCCAGTGTCTCAGGAGGACTCTGTCCATTCTGACTTCAACCCCAATCCATGTGTTTCTGCATCCAGAACCTGTCTGCCACTGAGTCCAGTCTGGGACTTCTCCAGTGCCTGCTCCACAGAAGCAATAGTGATGGTGACATAGTTGCATTCAGGGGGGCTTGGGTTCAGTATTGGTTTTGTGTATATACTTGTATATATTTCATTTTATTGTTAATATTTTCATTCAAGCTGTCTTAATTTTCTTTTCCAATAAATAAGCCTCTCTCCTTTATTTCCTTTCTCTTCCCCTTGAGGAAAGAAGAGGGGTTAATAGATAGCATCTGTCATTCATGTAGTGGCCAGACCAGCCCTAACCCCGTTCACCTTCTCCAACAGATGCAGTGCACAACCCTGTGAGACTCCAGGTTCTTGTAAGCATGGGGCACACCATACTCCCACTGCAGCGACATGGCACTATGTGATTGCCAGCATACCTCTCCAGAGAGCATCCCTGCGAAGAAGGAAGCTGTGCTAAAGACAGAGTACAACAGACAGTAAGAACCTATTTCTCAGCTAACACTGAGAAATTAATGAAAATCACTAAACTCAATATTTCCACAAAGAAAATAGCCTTTTAATTTAGTTTTGAGAGCTAAATGTAAAGGAATTATTTAAGAAAATAGAACGGAAGAAAATGGAATAGATGATTGTCCTTAAACAGATTAGAAAACTCCAAAAAGTAGCTGAGGAATGATAAGCAAAAAATAAGTCTTACAGTCCAAGAATCTAAACTAGAAGCTTGAATGCACCTTACTTCTTCATAGAGGATCTGGGAGAGTTTATGTGCTTCCAAATTCCTATCCAAGCGACACACCCAAGATCACTGAAGGAGGCCTGTAAGCCAGAGACAAACTTTTATCTCAGCTTTATTGAATTCTTGTGCAATAATTTAATTTATGGATTACATTTAAAATCTGTTCAGGGAAGATTCATAGGTATTTAGAAACAATTCAGTTTTCCAGTTTGTGTGTCAACCTTCATTTTTTATTTGTGTTACTGAAGACACAATAGGAGTAGGAAAACACTTGTGTCAGTCATGTGAACATCTGTACCTTAGCTGTGTAAAACAAGGGCTAAGAGAGAGCACTAGATATGGTCTTAGGTGACGATTCTTCTGATACCATTTAGTCTCCTTAAATGATGAAAAGCTGATTCAATTAGGTCATCTAATACTCCCATTATCGTAAATTTCAGAAATCCTTTATTCTTGTGATATTTCTCATCCCTTGTACCATTTTCAACTTCAGAGTATCCAAGTACAACTAATGGGACTTTGCTCTGACTTAAAAAATAACAATTATGGTCTTTACCCAGTGACTTAAACAAAAACATTTTTGCCCAAATGGTGGATTTTTCAGAGTTGTTAGTCCAGCTCAGGAAACATGGGTCCATTGAAACTGTTCTACAGCCTTGAATAAAGCATCTAAGTTAATACTCTAGTAATTACATTGTGTACAATGGCATTAGAGAGTTGTATTCATAATGCATCAGTTAAAGAATTCGTTATAAGCATACACTTTCAGAGACTACACTCTTAAGAGGAATTATTTTGCAAAATTTGTGAAATGAAAGTAGAAATATTTTTCAATTAGTGCTTTACTTTTTCTTCTCCCTTCCAAAAACACCTGTTACATTGTAAAAAGCAGAATTTTAGTAAGCCTGTAGTTTCTTTTCTCTTTGTGGAGCATGACCCTGTCTCCCATTAATTTTGCATAACAAATAAAACGTTGCAAGCACTTCTCTGAAACTTGGAGCTAGGAGCTGTATCTTTTTTCCTTGGGTGAGTTCACCTTATAAGAAGGTGTGAATTCCAACTAAAACTTAATTGCTCTGAGGTTTCAAAAATTTTTTTTTTTCCTTTATAGAAAAAAAGGCGCAAACTTGCCCTGTAGACCTTTTCTTTAGTTGGGTCACATATTCTCCTTTGCCCATTCATCTATCAACTTTATTCACCATCACTTCAGAGCAGTGTCAGTCAAGCCAGATTGATACTTGCAGTAGATTTAAGAATAACTATGGTTGGGAAGCCACACTCATTCTAAGTGCCAGCTAAGCTCAGAGAAGGTCCCTTATTCTAAAATGTTTGCAATTCAATGAAAAGTACATACAGTGCAGAAAGATAGTTTTTAAAGCATCTGATTTGTTACTGTAGCAGATGAAGTAATTTGAGCTGAAGTGATTTGCACTCTCCAATAATTACCTTTCTGAGCTCTACTACAATTACATTGAAATTACATAAAACACATGCTATACCTTTTGTAAATCCAAACAGGCAAACAGGGTAGAAATTACATTTTCAAGCCTGAATTCTAACCTCTGCAAGCACCTATTTCTAGTACAAGAACGAATGTGGCCCCTAGAGTATATCTTTTAATTTAGAAGGATTACCTGAGATCGTTAAGCTGTTTGTGAATAAATAACATAGAAAGCTCAAAGATAGCTTGTTTTGGCTTTACATATGAAGGCACAGCTTCAGATAGATCTGGCATAGGGTTCCAGAAGTACATTAATAAACAAGTTACAATATCTGAATAGTAGACTTCCAGATTAGTGGCAGTGATGCCTCTTTTTTATGCAGACCACTTGATTCAGGTTTTTTTTTTATGTTATACATTGGGATTTCTTGATGTTTCTGTCACGCCAAGTCCAGTTTTGACAGAATCCTGATTTATTTGGATTTCTTCCAGTATTTGAATCTAACCATTGCTAAAGCTCAGAGACTCTGTGTAATGGTGTACAGATGATGAACTGCTGTGTACTGGCTTCCTTTTCTCCAGTCCTTTATTTCCCAAGGGACTCTCTCTTCTGTCCTAAGTGATATGCTAATGTTT
>VZZY01011646.1:101540-136792 GCA_013400335.1 Eurystomus gularis | reverse complement strand
TTCAGTTTTTCTAATAATTTGAAACACCGTCTCTTCTCAGCGAGCTGTCTTTCCCTGTATCGCTGGAACGTGTGATGCTGCTCGGGATGTTTATCTGGAACACTTGTCAGGCAGAGCAGATTTAAAGAAAAAAAAAAAGAAACAGAATCAAAAAAGCCCTTTCCTAAGCTTGCTTTTAGCCTTGTGCTCTCAAATGTGTAGGAAATGTTGTAAAGCCACTGAAGCTTCCATTTTGAACCCGGGGGGCCTCACCGGCCATCTCACCAGAGACGCAGGCCCAGGGTGCTCTGGGCAGAGAGTCGTGGTGGTTGCGAGATGCTCGTGTGGCGGCTGCTCCTGAGAGGGTCAAACGTCCTCAAATGTCCTCCCCCTCCCCAGACATCTCTTCAAAAACCAGTGGGAACTTGGGAGCACCCAGCTTCAGCTCCGCTCTGTGCCATGGGTGGGACCACCGACGGGTGCTGGCGCTCCTGGGAGTCTGCTGTTGTTAACTGGTTGCTTGATGAGGCTTCCTGACCCCCCGTCACTGTGGGGGCTCACGGGGAAGGGGGCCGGTCCCCACTGGAACACTGGGTTTGGTTTTGGGGCTCCTTGGTCAGGTGGTGGGACTGAGCTTTCCCTGTGGTGCTTTGGGTGAATTTCCCAGTAAATGCAGCAGTCGTTTTCATTGCCAAGGGCCCGCTCCAAGAACTGTCCCTGGGAAGACATCTGTCCCTGGCTTCAACCACCACCCGGGGCACTGGGGGCTCTGAGCTCCTCCGACAGCCTCAGCCTCCTCTTTGGAGTATTTTTAGACCAAGCTGTCATCTAATCTTGACCTCCAGGATGATGTGGGCTAGAAAATATTACTTCGTTTCCAGCATCAAGCCAAGGGTATAATTCACAAATTTTTTTCAGACACTTTTTAATTCTACCTTGCCTTGCTGGAATAATGAGTTGCTAACAGGTATTTCCAGCAAACGTGAACTTTGTTGAAGTCTCCGCAGTGACGATGCTCCCAGCAGGCTGCTGGCGGCTGCGCTGCCGGCACCGGAGCTTTGATGGTCCCTTCCAGCACCCGCCCAATGTCCCTGAGCTCGTAATGGCTGCAGGGGCCGGGGATTTAGCAGGTTGCTTTTTTTTCCCCTTTTCTGAGCGGGGTGTCGGAACGAGTAGGCTGGCGGTTCCCACTGTTCTCCAAAGCGATTCCATTAGCGCGGCCTGGGTAGGAGTGGCGGAAATTGCAATGAAACACTAGCGGTAGGAAATAAAAATCTAATTAAAAAATAATGACAGATGTGTGTCATCTCCCAAGCTCTGGGTATGACCAGCCTGGCCCCAGGGCAGCCGTGGTGGGAGTTACGCACTTGGGCAGCTGCCTGTGCCAACGTCCCGGGCGCCGCGCTTGGAGCTCCCGGGAAACAACGTCGGGAGCAGAAAGTGGGTGGGGGGGCAAAGGGCCTTGACCTTTATAAAACTTAGAGGGAGATAAACATAAGTGGATAGGGCTTTGAAAGTCCTCCTGGCCCCCCAGGACTTGCACCCGTGACGTCTGTGCTGGACCCACCCAACAGACCTCTGGCATCGCTCCGGCACAGCCAGGTTGGGGCTGTCACCGGCTGTGCCACCGGCCTGCCTGGTGGCCCCGGCCATGTCACCTGTCCTCCTGGAGCCCACCAGTCTCCTCATGGCTCTTCTCCGCTCTCCTCGGGAAGGACCAGCCCAGCCTGGGCTGGGCGAGGGAGGCACCTGCCTCAGGTGCTCCCATAATAGAAATCATTTGTTTCCAGCGCTGAGGAGGAAACGCGGCGCCCTGGCACCGTGCGTTGGCTTAGAGGCGGCTGAAAGGGCAGAGACGGGAGCCCCTTAATTTGTTCCAAATTGGTTATTTCACCGGAATGGTGAGAAAGCGTCGAGTGTCCTCTTTCCCTTTTCATTTCTGTCAGTCGCTCCCTGCCCGTAATGAATTGGACTCGGCTGTGATTTTTACGGTTTAAACGATGCCCAGAATAAAGGCTGAACTCATCCAGGGCTTCGGGCTCCCCCCGAGCTCTCCGTGTTTCAGAAGGAGCCTGACCTCTGCCCCCGCCCCAGAGGAGAAGGTGATGGGGGGACGGCTTCGGGAACGGAGCCTGGCTAGCCCAGCTCCCTCCGGAGCTCCTCGGTCCCTGCCGCGGGGATCAGCGAGGTCTTGGCCGGGCTGTGCCAGCGATGGGGGCTGAGATGCGAGGGCTGGGGTTGGACGGGGGCTCTGCGGGTTGGGGCGTTGCTAAACGCTTGTTTTCAGATGATACTCAGGGAGAGCTGGGAAATAAAATCCGTGGGGAGATGGGTGGTGGACATGGGGTGGAAAAGAGGTTTGATAGGGCAAGAGCTGCATCCAGTTTTGGTGCTCAGAAGTCGTTCGTGGTATGAGATGTGCAGGGTTTCCGCTGCCTGCAGCGGCCGGTGCAGCCGAGCTGCCCTTCAAAGAACAAGGGTATCAAAGGGGGGGGGGGTGAGGGTGGGAGACAACCTTCACTCTGCTCCTCAACAGAAAGGCTTTGCCCTTCTCAGCTGCTGTGCTGGGGAGAGCAACTCAGCCCCGTTGCTGACCGGAGGAACGTTAGCCAGGAGCTGGGGTCACTGGTGGGGGAGAAACGAGCACTGTCCCCCCTCCCCAGCCCAGACAAATAATCTGGTTTGTGGCCATGCCCGGGAGTTTGCTGGGCTGTCATCTGCGTTTATTTCAAGGCTTGTTCCCTGCCAGCTCAAGTCATGCAGCAAAAGGCTGTGACAAGGCTGCGCAGGGGAGGGAGGCGTGAGCTGGTTGTTGCGGGAGGGTTGGGGGGGTCCCCATGTCAGCAGCTCAGGGGTTTCCTTCTCCAGCAGCACCTCATGATCCCCTCCCCACAGCCCACTGCCCACCTAGACCCCTCCGCCAGGACCTGCCTGAGCCCCTGTTCCCACAGCCCCCTCCAGCAGAGGAGCAACCCCCCCCAGCACCCTGGAGATGCGCAGGAGTGCTGGGACACAGCAGGGAAGTATCGGGGTCCCCCCCATGTGCCCCATCCCCACCCGGAGCCAGGGCACCCACACCTCGAGTGACCCTCGGGTCTCTTTGCGGCCGCAGACCCCGCCGGAGGAGCCGGATCTGCCTGTCCAGAAACGGCCCGGGGGGATGCAGGAGTATTTTTAATTTGTCTGAGCTGACACGTCGAGCGCGGAGGGACGGCTCATCCCACAGCAGACAGCGGCTCCTCGCCTGCCTCCGCCGCGATTAAATTGAACTGTCACCACCTCCGGGGACCAGGGATGCGGCCGCCGTGGGGGGCAAAGCATGGAGGGGACGGGGCTCTGCGGGGTGAGCAGCTTCGGGAGCAGCAGCCGCTCCTCTGCCCGGCTGGAAAAGCGCGAGTTGTTCCCCAGTGACTGGCTTAGAGATCTTAGCGCAGAGAGGAAACCCAAAATCTCATAAATACGTTCGGGCTCAGGGATGGAATATCTTTTGGGGTAACGGCTGGGTTTTCAGTCTCTTCTGTTAGGCTTCTTATAGACGCAATGAAACCCCCTGGGGAGATGCGGCCCCCGGCCGCGGGGCTGAAGAGCGGGCAGCGGGTGCCCGGGTCCCTCGGCATCCTCGGCCGTGCCTCGGCTTTGGTTTGGCCGCGGAAGGCGCGGGGCTCAGTGGAAAGTGTGGCTCATGGGGCAGCGGCCGCCCTGGTGCCAGGCCGATGATGGATGTGCTGGCGCGGACGCGGCACCTGCCCGCCGAGCTCTTGGCATGTCGTGGCAGAGAAAAATAGAGATGATCGAATTGAACCGGGGCTGCTGCTGCGTAGGAGCAAACAGCGATATTTCCATTTCTGCTCCTTTGGGAAGGATGAAGGTCTGCGAGGGCAGGGATGCGAGGGCAGGGATGCTCGCGAGGGTCAGGGCCATCCTGCAAACACTGCCCAAAATCCATGGTAGAGCTGGAGGCTTCTGTCAGAAACACTAATTTATGGAGAGAAGGAAAAAGAAAAAAGGCCATTAAAAGACACGTTTCCTGTGAGGTATTTCAGGTGTTCCTTGTAGCCTCCCAGCCGCAGGCAGAGGCACAGAGGGCAGAGGCTGGCAGGCTCGGCCGTGCCCCTGGCACGAAGCAGGCAGAGCCCCCGAGGTTCTCCAGGCTCTGTGAGTCTCGGTGGCACCGGGGTCTCTCCCTGCCCTGGCAGGTGCCTGCGTGAGACCCCCGCGGAGCCAAAGAGCTGCCCCACCTCCCTGGATTTCTGGTCCCTGCTGTGATGCTGATGCTGCCATGGTTGGTTTGCCTGGTGGGATTTTGGGTCCCTGCCTGGTCCCTGTTGCTTCTTTTCCCGAGTGGTTTTTTTCCCCGCTGTGGATCTTTCCAGCCTGGCTCCCTTCGGCTCAGGGCCATTATGAGTGACTGCGTTGGTGGCTGGTGCTGGGGACGGCGGAGGGCAGTGAGGGCTTTGGCAAAATCCACCTCTTTTCCGGGACTTTACTTGGGGCACCTTGGCCATCCCCATCCCTCTGCTCAGGGTTGGGGTGCCTGTCCCCGGGGTGTGGAACAGGAGCCTGTGGGATGGGACCCTGCTCCCTTTGGGAACTGGGGGGAAAGCAGTCGTGTTCCCAGCTGGATCCCACAGGTCTGCCGGCGGATCCCAGTGCAGGGGCTCAGCGGGACCACCCCAGGACCGCTGACCTTTGCCATCCTGCTCTGGATGCTGCAAACCCAGGGATGCTGCAGCCTCCTGCCTCAAAACTGATTAAAAAGGCTAAGTCCTCTTTTCTCGCCGGCATTAGCACAAGAATAAATAGTGCATATTTTCAGCCCTGGGAGCCCCTCTCCAGTTTCACCCCACTCCTGTGAGCATTAACCCTGGGCTGAGGTGGCCCGGTAGGAATGTCCCCAGAGCAGGAAGAGCCTCTTGCCCCGGGACATGCAGAGGAGCCTGAAAAGAGGAATTCCGTGGGGGAATTAAGTGGGGGGCACCATCCCCTCCCTGATGCGGAGCCCCAGCAGTCCCTAATCCAGGCACGTACCGGGGGGGCCACGGCTCTTGTTGGGGCCTGACTCTGCACCGGGAGAGGTGGAGTTGGGACCAGAGCATCGCCCAGTGCCTGGGCACCGTGTCCAGGCTGGGCACTAGGGAATGGGTGACAGGGTTCCCATCGGGGGCTCCCGAGGGACATCGTTGCACTTTGGGGTTTTAATGTCCTCAGGAGCCTTGTTTCAGGGAAAGCAAAGTTGCCATAAAATCCTAAATTGAGGGGCTCTACATTTTACTGCATTTAGTGCTAAAGGAAGGGTTTTGGTGTTGCTGGAGCCCCTGTGCCCATCAGGGAGCCCCGGCAGGAGGGGATGGGTGCCAGGCATGGGTGCCAGTCCCAGCACCAGTCCTACAGCTATAGACCCAGTTAAATGGGGCTTGAGCGGGAGCTCAGTCCAAGTCCTGATGCCATGTTTGCTGAGGGGCTCAGACCAGGATTTTGCCCAGCTTGATGGTCTGGGCAGGGCTGGAGAAGCTGCTTTGCCTGCGGCTGCCTGCTCGTGGGGTGCTCGTGTCCTGCACAAACCCGTCCTGCCTGGATGCAAATGCTTGTGTAGCTCGACCTGCTGCGTGTGCTCAGCCCACGGCCAAGGGACCTGGGACGGGGGCTCTGGGGGGCACACGAGGTGGGCACCCCGTGCCCATCGCCTCTGCCCTCCTTGTGTCCTTGTGTCCTTTCAGGGCAGCATGCAGCGCGTTCAGGGCTCAGCTCCATGCGCTCCCCTTCACCAGGGGCCGGAGCCCGTCACTTGGCCACTGCGTCCGCCATCGCCACCGACGTGTTGGCCATGGCCACGCGGCCTTCTCCATTCCTGGCCACCGCTAGTGGCCACTGCCGCCGTTGGCTGCTGGGAGCATCCGCGGAGCCAGACAGTCCTCGCAGCAAGATGGCTGCTCCCACGCTGCCGTGAGCGCGGTGGCAGCTGCAGGCTTTGTTCCCGCAGCCACCGCGCTCGGGGCCGTGGCAGCACCGGTGGGGCGGCCGCCCCATGCGCCGAGTGGGGCAGCCGGGACCACGTGGCTGCTGCCGCTCCTGGTGACCTTCTGGGCTTCGTCTTTTATTTTTTGGGTTTGCATTGTTTGGCCGGGTTTGGTTTTTTAATTAGGTTTTGGGTTTGGTTGTTGTTTTTTTTTTTTTTCCTATTTAAAAATAACCACAGTCTGGGAAGTTTCGCCCCAAAGCTCATGGCAGCCGTGCGATGGTACGTATGCAGGGGGAGGGCGGGAGAGCGGGTCGCGCACGCAGGGCTGGGTGCTGGGGTCGTGTGCTGCTCTGCTTGCCCTCACCCGGGTGGGCAGCGGGTGCCCGGCAGCCAGGGCTGGTGCCCCCGGCATGAGGGGCAGAGCAGCAGCTTGGCCTCTCGCCACTAAATCCTGCCCCAGCTTCCCTGCGGACTGTGTCCCTGCCCCAGCCCGGGGAGCCAGGCTGGTACCGCAGCATCACCCCTGCTCCCCGCACGCTGCTGCATCCCTGAGGAGACACCGCGCTGCTTCATCCCAGGGCCGGGCAGTGATGTGCCCAGTGACGGGTGCCCGGGGCTGGGACTGGCTCACGGTAGGCACTGCAGGATGCACAGGACCTGGTGCCGTGCTGCTCGGCTCCATCCCGAGCTCTCCCAGCCCCGTGCACCCCAAACACTAATTGCTGCTTTTTTTTTTTTCTTTCCAAGGTAGCGGTTTTGGCTGGAGCGAGTGCTGGGAGCTGCGTGCGAGTGGGGACGGGTTTGGGAGCAAATGGGGCCAGTGACAGGGAGGGAACCAAGGAGAGCACCCCCGGGGCCGTGCGCCTTCCTGGTCACAGCCGGGGCACCCCAAGCCCTGTGCCTGCCTGGCACGGAGTCGGGGCGGTGGGTCCAGGGCAGGCTGGGCACGTGAACCATAAGCAAGGCCATCGCAGAAGCAGAGCTGTCTCTGCTGCGCGGTCATCTCCGCTGGCTTCAGGGGCCAGCCCCAAGCCTGGCCAGGCATGGCAGGGCACTGGTGCCATCCCAGCCCTGGCAGCGCCTGTGTCCCTGGGGAGCGTCTGACGGGTGCTGGCAACTGCAGAGGAAACTTCAGCAAGACGGGGCTGGGCTTTGGCTCTCACATGGCAAGTCCATGGCAGTTTCCTAATTAGCGTGCTTCTGAGGAGACACTGCTTGGGCTGGCACTTGGCAGCTGCGGTGCTGCTCCAGGGCCAGCTCGAGGAGCCCCCGGCTCTGGGAAGTGTTCCCTGTGCGCTTCCAGCTGTCCCACCCCTGAGGTGTAGGACTAGGCGGGAGACCTGGCTCTGAGAAGCAAACTGAGTGATGTTACATAGGCTGAGAGCAAGATGCAGAGGGAATCCACGCACCCATCGCAAGCCTTGGAGGCTTTGTGCTCCCTGCGGGCAGGAGGAAAACCCCCGGCAGGGCTGTGTCCTGGGGTTTCTCTCTGCTTCCTTGGAAGCAATTGATGCTGACTGTGGTTAGAGACGAGTTTTGGACTAGCAAAGCCCTACCGTGACCTGGGCTGGCTGCTCTGGTCCTTCTGTCCCTGTCCCCCTGCCCTCGTGGAGGCAGCTCACAGCTCCTGGTTTGCTGGAAGAGAACATGGAGAGAGCTCCCGGGGCTGGAAGCAGGAAGGTGGTGCTCTGAAGATGCACATGGGCCTGGTGACCTGGGACAGGGCTGCTCAGGGAGCCATGGCCATGACACACCTGGATGGCAGCAATGGGAGATACAGGCTCCAAGGGTCCACACCGCACCGAGGGTCCACACCATGCAAGGGTCCGCACCACGCCAAGGGTCTTCTCCGTGCTGAAGGTCTGCACTGTGCTGAGGGTCCACCATGCTGGCCCCAGAGCACCCACCTCAGCAGGGGCCTGGCTGTGGCCAGGTTGGAGATGCTGGTGCTGCTGCTCCTCTGCCAGATCCTGCCCTTGGGGCTGCCGTATTTTCTCTCCGGACAGAGCCGGCGTTCCCGGCCTCTGATGCCTTTGCACCAGGTTGCTCTGGTTTGGGTGATGGAGGAGCAGAGCAGGAGTGTGGCTCCTGTCCAGTGTGGCACAAAGCTTTGGTGTTTCCACCCTTCATTGGGAGCAGTTTGGTGGGGAGAAGCAGAGGCTCCTTGAAAAGCCAGGCACAGCCAGAAGAAACCCCCAGAGCTGGGGGAAGACCCAGAGCTTGGGGCTGGAGCTGGAGGTGCCGGCTGGCTGTGGTGCTTGCCACCTCCACCACCACCAGCCGCCATCGCCCAGGGCGCCCCGGGGGGAAGCCCTGCTCCAGGGGTGTTGGCAGCTCTGGGATCGGGGTATTGCTCCAACGCCTAAATCGTGAGGCTTCCCAATTCTTCCTGAGCGCTGTGGTAACGGCTCTGGTGCTTGGGGGGTTTGTTCTTTAGAAAAACCTCAAGTTCCTCATGGGTTTCTCAGCCAGCCACACTGACTGTTCCCTGCCTTGCACTGCTGCTGAATGTCCATTTTCATTCCTTTTCTCTCTGCATTTCACTTCCCCCCCTTCCCCACCCTCCTCCTTCTTCCAGCGCCTTTATCAAAGCTCAGTTTGGTTTCCTGGTCCAGTTCATGGAAGAACTTGAGGACTGGTCTGAATGGGGCTTAAGTACGGGGAGGGCGTTAAGTGAGTGCTTCAGTTCCTCGGCTGCCTGGTGTGAATACAGGTGTCAGTGCTCTGGAGCCTCAGGCTCCTCCGGGCAGGTGCTGGGGAGCCCTGCTGGAGCCGGGGCCGGGGCAGTGGCTGTGCAGGGCACGGTGTTGGCGATGTCCTGGGATAGAGACAAGCAAGGGGAGAAGCGAACACACACGTGTGTGCGCAGGCACGTGTTTCTGAGCTGGCCCCCAAGTCATCCTTGTTCCACTCCGGGTCTCCAGCACTGGCTGTCAGCAGCGGGTGCTGCTCCTCCTGGGGCTGAATCCTGCTTTTTTAGATGTTTGGTCCAAAGCCAGCTTTGACCCTTCCACAGCTTCTCAGCATCACAGAGGTCTGGTCTGATGGGGAGCGTGTTTTGGGTATCCCTGTGATTAGGAGGACCGTGTGTGTGTGCCGGTGCTACCGCTGGCACCCAGGGGCATCTCCCGGCACGGTGCCGGGGCTGTCGCACAGCCCTGCCTGCCCCGGGCGCTGCTGCTGTCGCCCCACCGCAGCTCTTCCTTAGCAGCCAAGAATAAACGATGAGCACGGGCTGAGATTTGCAGGGCCCTAATCCCTTTCCCTTGTGTCTCTTTCCTCTCCAGTCGGACCAGGAGAGTTGTAATAGACCTTCTTACTAAATTAAATGTAGAGGCTGCTCCTCCAAGGCACGTTTCAGTCCAACCGTAGTGTTTGATTCCCCAGCCGCAGCAATATGGTGCCTCCAGGGAAAAAGCCAGCTGGGGAAACTTCCAATTCCAATAAAAAGTGTAAGCGCTATTTCAATGAGCACTGGAAGGAAGAATTTACCTGGCTGGAGTTTGACTATGAGAGGAAACTCATGTTTTGCATAGAGTGTCGGCAGGCGCTGGTGAAGAACAAGCATGGTAAAGCGGAGAACGCCTTTACCGTGGGCACGGACAACTTCCAGCGCCATGCCCTGCTGCGGCACGTCACCTCCGGCGCACACCGGCAGGCGCTGGCGGTGAACCGGGAGCAGCTGGCTTTTGAGACCCGCGTCCACGGCCACCCGGAGCTGCGCTCGGTCATCAAGGTGGAAGTGAACCCAGCGAAGGTGGCCATCCTCACCACCGTCTACTGGATGGCAAAGGAGGAGATCCCAGATGAGAAGTGCTCCTCCCTGCTCGACTTCCAGAAGTTCAACCTGTGCCAGGCGCTGCTGGCCTCCGAGCACAGCGAGTTCTACCAGCCCGGCAGCATCAGGGAGATGCAGGTGGGTACGCCGGGCTGGGGGCTCCGCGCCCGCCGCGTTCCACAGAGCAGGTTGGGTGCCCGCACCGACCAGGGTGCTCCGCGCTGCCCAGCCCCTGTCAGGCATCGCCAGCTCCTGCTTGGCTTTGCTCTGGGTGCTGCGTGTGGGAGTGGGGGTCTTCAGAATGAGCTCCTGTCCCAAGGACCCTGGTGAAACGTGGCCAGGGAGCGTGTGCTCTGCCAGAGCCGTTGTGGCAGAGGGGATCATTGGATCCTCCTGGTGATGTGAGCCTGGGAACAACAGGGCTGGGAGCAGGCAGGAGGGAGCTGCTGGCCTTGCCTTGCAGGCAGAGCAGGGGCTGGGGCCGTGGCTGCTCAGAAGCACCGACAGCCTCTGTGGCAGCATTCTCTCCATGGGCAGGTCTCCATCCGTGTCCTTGGGCAGGTAAACACTCCTCATGGGACCAGAGCACGTCCGGGATATGCTGGGGACCACCAGCCTGGTCCACACAACCAGCTGCTCCAGGGCGTGCTCTAGTCCCATGGGGAGCCAGGCGATGCCTCTGGTCTCCAGGCTTTTCAGTGGAGACTGAGGGTTCCTCCACGTGAAACACCAACGTGGCACTTTCTTGTTGTCGTTCCCTGACTTGACAAACCAGGAGGAGGTGGTGGATGAGCTCCATCAAGGGAGCCGTGGTTGCATCTGTGCTTCCAGCCGTGCAGAGAGAGCAGGAGCATCCTCCCCGGTCCGAGCCTGCCAGGCCTGGAGGAGAAGCTCAGGAGTTCAATTAGCACAGCGATGTGGGTTTTCCCTCTTCTGCCCCAGACTGAGTGATCAGAAAGATCAAGTAGCCAGAGAGTTTAGAAGGGATTTTCTTAATTTTACAAATGCTTCACGCCTGTTAAAATCAAATTAAATTTTCAGTGAGTCTTGGCCGTTTGCCAGGCTTTTTAGGTCTCTAAAGACCCTTATTTTGCTGCAGATAGACTAAATCCACTAATTAGATTCCTCAGCCTGCAGTGCTACTTGCAATGTTCAGGCACACTGAGGAATTTTCCCTTCAAACTGGGGCCTTTGCTTGAAATGGGAAAAACTGAGTAAAGAGGAAAAAAAAGCCGCAAAGTTTTGCTGCTGCTCCCGCCCGTGCTGGGCTTTAAAGCACGAATGTGACGGCTGAAGTTTGAACCAAGGCAGTGGGTTGCCGGTGTCTCGCCTCGCTCCCAGCTCAGGCAGGGTCTTGGAGCCTGGACGATGGCTCGGAGCTGCCCCGGCACGTTCGGCGCTGCTGAAGCTGTGGGGCTGTAGCCCCAGCTCAGGGCAGGGATCCCCGAGATCTCTGCAGCTTCGCTCGTGCTTGGGCTGCAAGCCAGGAGTGGGAGGAGGTGGAACAGCAGAAAAAAAGGAAGTCACTTCCCGCTTTTGTAGGTACTTGTGCGTGCTTGAGGGCTCTTCTCTGAGTCGGGACCTTGCGCCGCTCTCGGGGAGCCCCAGGAGCAGGAGCCTCCAGCTCCGCGTCGGGTGCCAGGCACCTCCCGCCTGCTTTTGAAGTTCATTTGTGTTTCTCTTTCCCCCCGCCCACCCTTCGCCGGCCCAGGCAGCAATCGCCAAAGTCCTGCACAACGAGGACAGGCACAGGATCAAAGCCTCGCCGTTTGTTGGGCTGGTGGTAGACGAGACCGTGGACGTCCTGGAGCACCGCAGCCTCGCCATGTTCACCACCACTGTCTCCCCCTGCAACGGGCAGACCTCGGCCACCTTCCTGGGGAGCTTTGAGCTGCCCGCTGGCGAGGCCTCCACGGTGGCGGGCAAGGTGGGCGAGGTGATGCGCTCCTTTGGCATCCCCACCATGAAGATCACCTGGCTCAGCGTCGACAGCGCCTCGCTGGTGGCCGAGCGGCTGAGCGGGGTGGGGACCGCGCTGACCTCCCTTTGCCCGCTCCTCACGGAGATACACTGCCTGTCCCACGGGAGCTCCCTGCTGCCAGCTGACAGCATCATCAGCATTGAGTACCTCCAGAAATACGAGACCACTGTGGATGCTGTGTACAGGCTCTACTCCAGTTTCAGGGGGGAAAGCAATGGCCTGCAGGAGCTGCGGAGTGTCCTGGACCTCTGTGAGATAGACCTCGGGAGCCCCAAAGCCATCCGCTGGACTTCTATTTTCCCAGCTGTGGAAGCCATCGATTCCTCGTGGCCCACGCTGGTGCTGCTGCTGGAGAGGGAGGCAGAGCGGTCACCCGTGGCCCACAGCCTCTGTGAAGAGCTCAAGAAGTTCCAGTTTGTGGCCTTCACCAAGATCCTCCTGGATGTCCTCCCCATCTTCCAGAAACTCAGCCGCTTTTTCCAGATTGAGGACTTCGACCTCTCCATCCTGAAGCCCATTGTCTCCACCACAGCCACCACCCTGCAGGCCCAGAAAAGCGCCAGTGGCCAGAACCTTCAGGAGTTCCTCAACGAGATGAACGAGCACCCGCAGGATGACCGGGAGGGCGAGACCCGCCTCTACTACAAGGGCGTTGAGCTGGCCAACTGCTCCAAGGTACACCTGAAGCACTTCGAGGTCCTGAAGGAGAGCTACCTGGAGAGCATGCGGGGCAACCTGCTGGACAGGTTCCCCAGCAGCGTCCTGGAAGCCATTAGCTCCTTCTCTGCCATCTTCAACCCCAAGTGCTACCCCCAGTCTTTGGAGGACATTGGCAGCTATGGAGTCAGCGAGCTGAATTTCCTCCTGCAGGCCTACTCCCGCGTGGTGGTGAGTGAGAGGGCCCTGAGCGACTTCCCCCTCTTCAAGCGCATTGTCTTCAGCCTCAGCCAGCTCTCCTTCAAAGACCTCTGCGTCAAGCTGGTCTACAGCAACTCTGAGATGCACGAGCTCTTCCCGGACTTCGCCATCCTCGCGGCCATTGCTCTGGCCTTGCCACTGGGCTCGGTCCTTTCCAAGAAGATCAGCCGGGGCCGGGAGCTGCTGAAGCGCAGCCGGTCACGCTGCACGAAGGGCGAGGGGCTCTCTGACCTCATGAAGATCGCCATTGACGGGCCAGCCATCAATGAGTTTGACTTTGCGTTGGCCATCGAGTACTACGAGAGCATGAGGGAGTCCAGCTTCATCATGGCACAGGTGAAGTGAGCGGTGGCCGGTGATGGCAGAGCCCTGGGGCAGGGAGCCAGGTCCTGCGGCAGCCCCAAGTGCCAGCTCAACGCCCATCGCTGGTCACTGCCAGGGCCAGGCAACTGCTGGTGGGTGGTGACCTGCTCCGTGCTGGGAAGAGGAGATGGGATCCTTCACAAAACCATGCCGGTCCCATGGCCACCCCCAAATGTCCTCCAGACGTCCACCTGAATTGGCCAGAATTCCAGATCTTGGGGCCACCTGAAATCCCAAACTGCAAGGAGGCTTTTTTCAAGGGTTTGTTATTATTTTGCTCCTGGGAGATGAAGGCAAATCTTCTCTTGAGCTCAAATGTCACGTTGCCTTTGCACAATGATACCCAGCAGCTTTTACTTAATACTCTGTGAAAATACCAGATTTTTGTTGTTTTGGAGCCTCGAGAATGAATGCAGCAAAGGCAGTGCGTCTTTCCGGCTCCAGCAAACCGCAGCGAGCCCGGCGGTGGCTTGTTCCTAATCCTTGCGCACAGCACTGAATATTTTTAGCAGTGGCATCAAGTCATGATCATTTCAGGAGCAAGAGATTTAGAGAATGATACTGAAATCACCGAGGAAATAGTAACTTTTAAATGCATCATTGTGTATATATGTGTATGTGTGTATATATATATAAAAAAATATATAAATATATATTTAAAAGTTCTATCTTAATTTTCCTAGTGTTTAAAGTACAAAGATATCTAAAAGGACTTTTTTTGCACTGACAGAATAAATTATAAGCAGGGGTCCAGAACTAATAAACAGCGAATTCCTGGTCTTTTCAAGCCATCCTCACGACCCAGCGTCCCCTTTGCGCTGAGTTCTCAGCGACCTCCCAACCACAGGAGAGCCTTTTCACCTCTGCGTCTGGGACACACCCGAGTTGTGGAGCTGGTGTTTTTCCTTGTAAACCTCCCCTTCAGCCCGAAGTGAGCGGAGCCGTCGGGTGCCCGTGGCGGGGGTGCTCGGGCTCCGCTGCCTCCGGGGTCTGGGGGTGCGAGGGTGGTGGGGCCGGGCAGTGACGTGTCCAGGCGTTATGGAGCTTCTCTGCTTTTCACAGGGAGGTGTTCTCCTCCGTTCTGCGGGATGGGTGGGAAGACCTTCCTGACTGATTTTAGTCTGCGATAAAGCCAACGCGGCATCACGTCAGCTTAATACTGAGGGCCGGGTCCTCCCGCGGGATTCGGCTCCGCTCCGTCCCTGGGTAAGTTGACACCATCCCGCAGATGCAGGGTCCATGTCCGGCAGGATCTGACCCCGATGCCCATAACGCTGATGGTCCCTGTTGGTCCTGTGCGGTTGCTATGGCTGGGAGTCGTGCTGAAGCAGCCGCTGCCCCTGGCAGAGGGACCTTCCTGCGCCCCAGCCCTGGGAGCGGGGGAGAAGTCGGGTGGCCCTGGGAGCAGTGCTCGGCCAGCACGGCTGCTGCTCTGCTGGGGTCCCACCGTGGCTCCCAGGGTGGTTTTCCATCTCTCCGACCCAAGGGGATGTGTGGACCCCCACGTTGGGTGTGTGGACGGGCATTCGGGGTTGCCCGGCAGGGTCCTGTGGGCACACTGTGCCTGCAGTGGAGCCGGAGAACACCAGGATTTCTGTCCTTGGGGCTGGTGGCAGGGACTGCTGGTGGCCCAGATGATCTGTCAGGTGGAGATGCTGGTTTGATGGTGAGTGTGTCTGGGCAAAGGCCACTTGCTCACAAGCACCCCCGGCTTGGGTTCGTGGTTCTCGTGCCCTTATCTTGCGTTTTCTGCCCAGGCTGCGCGTGGAGGTGGCTGCGGCTGCCCAAAGCTGGACATTTAGCAGAGAGGTGCTCACAACATGCACCATCCTCCTGGTCCCGGGGAGGCTGGGACCAGTGTCAGCACTGCACGAGCCCCTGGTGGGGCTTGGTCCTTCCCGCTGGGCTCTGCTGGAGTTGGGTCGGACAAGGGGGCTGCCCTTGGCCAGGGCTGGTCCTGCTGCAGGGACTGCTGGGGCCTGGAGCAAACCCCCCGTGTCGGGGCAGCCGCACGGTCACTGTCCCAGGGCCGGCAGATCGGCTGCGCTGCGGGCAGGTCGGGTTTGCTGGGTCTGGTTGCTCTGGGAGTCCAGCACGGTGCAATCTGTTCACTACTGGTGCAGAGCCCGAGCGGTGCCGAGGCTGCTCCAGTGCTGCTGTCGTGGTCCAGCCTTGTCACTGGGCGTTGCTCCTCTTCTCCTGCCAAGACGCACACACTTGTTTCCCAAAGGAAAGAGCTGGAGTGAATTCAGCCAGTGCTTGGCCAGAGACAAAAGCTTTAATGCCCTGGGTAAGGAATCTGAGACACCACCAAGATTTGCTGAGAACACCTACCAAATGGGAGGGAGCCAGGCTGCTTCTGTGCGAACAAACAGCTCCGTCTCCATCTGTCCTGTGCAGACTCCGCGCCAGATGCTCTTGTGAGCAGCCGGTGTCTGCAGAGATGGGTCCTTGGCAGCTTCTCATGCCAGTATGAAAACTCAGAGCGTGGTCCCTGCCGCTCTCAAAGGTGTTTCTCCAAGGTTCATGCATCCGCAGCGTTAGAGCACAACACTTGCTCTGCTCTGCCTCGCCGGGGACCTGGGAGAAAACCCACTGCAGATGGGCGCAGGGCCACGGTGTGAAGCGAGGAGGTGGTGGGGACGGGCTGGGGACGGTGGCCAGGCACGGTCCTGGGTGGGCTTGGTTAAATGAGGGACTGGAACATGTCTTTATATTCCAAGGGACCCCTCTGAGAGTTGCGTGCCTGCGTGATGAGCTGGGCTGAGCTTCAGCGCTGGGAAGGGGCTGAGCTGATGGCTCTGGGATGACCCCAGGCAGGGGCCATGTGGCACCACAGCTGTGATGCCAGCTGGTTTGGGGTCTTTTGGTCAGGCCTGGGTGCTAGTTAAGGACAGCCATGCACCCTCCCTGCAGAGCTGGGGGGAAAAGGGACCCCCCCAAGTTGCAGCAGGTGCCTGTGCTGGGAACACGGGGCTCCTGTGCTCCCTTCCTTGCACCAGCCCTTCAAAATGCTCGGCAGAGCCCCGAGCACATCCCGTCCGGGCAGGACCCGCGGTGCCAGAGCAGCCGCGTTTGCTGTGGAGGGGGCTGCTCTGCCAAAGCTGGGGGACAGACCAAGGCAGCGCGGTGGCAGAGGCCGGCCCTGCTCCGGAGCTGCAGAGCGAGCATCTGGGGATGCCATTCACAGCAGAGCCCACCCTGCCTGTGGCCGTGCCCGTCACCTTGGCTAAGGTCGTGTCATTCTATACAGACCTGGGGGCCCTGCCACTCTCCCCAGAGCAAATCCCCTTAATTGAGCATCTAATTAATACCTAAAAATACAGCCCGCAGCTGCTGCCGGAATCTGCCCTGTGGCAAAGGTAAGGCAGGAGCCGCAGCGGCGCGGCCCCGTAACCTTGGGAAGGTGCCCCAAGAGCATCGTGCGGGTGTCCCGTGCCGTGGCACCGGTGCTTGTGCTTTTATCATCATCTGAGGTTCAGGCAGACGGAAGCTGGCGCTGGCTTTGTCCCCGAGCCGTGTGGCTGCTGCTCTGGTTCCCCTCCATAGCCAGGGCTCAGCGAGCCGCGCCGGCTGCTGCTTGGCTCTTCCATGGCGAGCGCTGGCTTCGCATGGCTGCTCCTTGCAGGGTGCCTGAACCACGGCGATGCTGCTGGAGGCTGTCAACCCTTGTCCTGCTCGCGGGGATCTTGTCCCGGCAGAACCAGGAGGGTCCTGGCCCCTCCGCAGGGTCTGGGCTGGGGTTTGGGGCTCTCCCGTAATAGCCTGTTTTACCTCTGGGCTGCAGACCCAGCCCAGAAATATGTTTAATGCATAAATTTGGGCTCAGGGCTGTGCCAAAGCAGCTTGGCGTATCGTGTCTGTACTGTGTTGGTGGGTGGTGGCCGTGTCGCGTCCCCCCCAGCACCCCCGGCCACACGCTCACCGGGCGCAGGAGCTGCTCCCCGGGAGTGAAGCCCTCTCCGCGGGGCCTGGCAGCTGTGGCTGGATTTTGCTGGCACGACAGCGTTGACTGAGCCATAAACCCCCTTTATCTGTTACTGATGATGGGGGAGGCGTTCGCCTGCCCTCTTGTTCCTCCCAGCGGTAAATATAATATATATACATACATTTTTAAGGCCAGTCAGCACGGAGCACACTGACAAAGGCAAGGGGAACCTCTCCCAGTCCAGCCCCCAACACCTTTGCCGCGGCTGCTGTCGGCAGGGTCGTGGCTGCCTGTGTGGGCTGGGGGGGTCCCCGGGGGCAGCTCCCCGGGCGCTGGCCTCGCCGTCTCAGATGATTTGATGCAGAAATACTGTTTCACGCCTCAGAAGGTTAATTATGCATCGTCCACCCATTTCTGCTTGCTTTTGCTCCCTCTCTCATCGCTGTTGCTATAATTTTATTTATTTATTTTTAAGCAGTTTCACAGATTTCCCTTCTGGGCGACTCTGGAATTAACTCGATCAATGCACGCCTGATGAAGCAAAATGTAATTTTTCCCCGGAGTCAGACCTGACTCGGGGACGGCTCCGGTGCCGCCCATGTGCGTTCTCCCAGAAAGAGGTCGTTGCTGCCCGCGGGGCCCATGCACGCTTCTCAGATTCAGAAAATCTCCCAAACTTTGAATTTCAGATTCGTATCTCGGCTCCTGCACCAGGTTCTGCCAGCACAGGGTCAGGTCTAGAGCCAAGCACTGCGGGAGAGAGGCTCCCGCCGGCTGCCGGCCGGGGTCCTGGTTCTGCCCGGCCGGTGTCGGGGCGCGGGGGCTGGAGGGGGCGAGCGCCTCGGCACCGTCCCGACGCTGCTCCAGTGATCGCGGCTCCTGGTCAGTGTTTCTGCTGTGGGAGCATCCGACCCCTTGGGCTCGTCCTCCCACGAGGAATGGCTGCAGTTCCCATCCCGCAGTGGGCAGGGGCTGGGGTAACGCTGCACCATGGCAGCCCAGCTCCATCGCCGCCTTCAAAGGGAAAAAGAACCAAAATAAAACCCAAATTGAGCATTGGCCTTGTCCTTGTTCCCGGCAGGGGAATGGGGCTGCTGAGGTGGGAGAGGCATGAAGCCGGGTGAGATGTGAACGGGCTTTTCTGGCTCATAGTGTTTTGAAACCTTTTCTTCTGTATATATTTTATTCATTTGTTTGTTCATTTTCACTCTTCCTCACTCCCAGGGTTGTGCTCCGTGTCTGAGCCCACCCGGGCTCCCCGAGGACGCTTTCCTGGTGGGGTGATGAAGGGGGCAGAGGGGAAGGCGGCTGCCTTGGGGCTGCTGGGTGGGAGCAGGCTGGGGACAGACCCCCCCCTCAGATCGCCCTTCCCGCCCTCCCAGCCCTGTTTCCTTCTTAAACAGAAAATTATTAATAACTTCAGGCTATTTTTAAATCATGCGCCGGAGCTTGCGGTTAGTTTGTGGGGGATGATGCGAAGCAGGCAGCAGCACCTTGGCCAGGGAGCAGGCGAGGGGAGCTCGTTCCCAGGGGTTTCCACCCAAAATACCTGTGGAAGGGCAGAGCTGGGGCACCCGAGTGTCTTGGATGGTCCCAGGGGCACCCAAAATTCAACACCTTTGCAAAGCCATGGCGGGAGATGCTCAGCCCTCCACCTCCCACCCAGCACTCGCGGGGATGCTCAGGATCAGCGTCCTCCTCTGGCTGCTGCTGGCAGCCAAAAAAGCACCAGCCCTGGTGAGGACAAGCCCTCGCGGTGCCAGGGTGGGAGAGCCTGGGGCTGCGTGGGCTCCAGGGGAGAGCCCAAGGAAGGGGCTGCTGCCCTGGGGGAGCTTTGGATGCCTTTCGGAGGATTCAGAACGAGCTCCCGCGCATGACGATGCTCAGGCGTGAGGGCGGCTGCGTCTGCCTTGGAACCGGGGTGCTGGTTTTGAGAGGCTGAGGGTGCCCGGGACCACCCTGGGCTGGGACCTTCCACCGAGGAGGGTCTGGAGCCCATGGCAGACAGCTCCGTGTGCCATGTCCCCGCATGCCATGTCCAATATGCCATGTGTGTCCTCGTGTGCTGTGTCCCCACGTGCCGTGTCTCCGCTGCGGGCAGGGGCCACCTCCACTAACGCTGCTCTCTCCCCTCTGCCTGCCCAGGTCCCTCTGGACACAGCAGCCCCCTCTTAGCATCGTTGCCCATCCCCGGCCGTCCCCTTCATCCCCCCTTGGACATCAAGCACTTTCTGACCTTCAGGCTCAACGGGACGTCGCCGCTCAACCTCTTCCCCAACTTCAACACGGTGAGTCCCCGGGGGAGGGTGGGCATCAGCTGCCGGAACCCTCCTCCCCCCCAGCAGTCCCTTTTCTACATGGCAGTGCTCCTCAAACCCTGCCAGATAATTTCTGGCTTCATTACCAGGGTCTTTGGCTGCCGGACGCTGGTGCAAGGCGCCTGCCCTGCCCTTAGCGCGGAGCAGTTCCTGCCCAGCCATCGCCCTTATATGGGAGAATTTAAAAGATGGTTCATTTTAACCAAGATCAATTGGATTTTGCTCCTGGAATCAATAGTAATAAAGTAGCTCTGGAGAACAGTTCATTAGGTGAAAAACAAATAAAGAAAGTAAAGAAAAGGAGAGAAATTGTATAAAGGTACCAAGAGCGGGGCTGGTGCCGCGTGGCTGTGGGCATCAGGCGAGCCTGGTCCACGTGGGACTTCTCCCACCGCCCAGCTGGGCTCAAGGGCTCCGACCTTGAACCACCAGAGCAAGTGCTCGAGTTATGCAATTCAACGTGTCCCTCTAGAGATGTTCTGTTCTCCGTCTACATTGACATGGATGCGGCCAAAGACACACGAGAGCGTCTGGGGCGTGGAACGGTGTTTTCCTCGCTCCGTGCTGCTCGGCCCAGCCGGGGTCTGTGCCCACCCGGACGCTGCCCCGTGCCCCGTGCCCTGTGCTGATGGGAGGGATGGGATCTGCGCCAGGAGCCCCTTTCGTGCTGTGCTTTGTCCCTGCCCTGGTGTTTCAGCCTCCTGGGATTCCCCTGGGCCAGCTTCTGGCATCGCCAAGGGGCCATGATGGGGAGCGGGACCCAGGGCTGCTCCCCCCTTCCCCCGCAGAGCAGGGCAGACGTTCTGGGTTTGGTAAATGCCCGTTTTTTTTTCCCTCATGAGCCTGGAAACGGGACTTTCCTGAGCTCCCTCCCAGCTCGCCCGCTGGCCTTTTGTAAGTGGCTTTGAGATTAAACATGCTCGGAAGGTGCAAATTATCACCGAGATCTTCAAAGACGGGCATAGAAATTAAGGACAGGATTCCTGGTGCTGGTGAATGGGATTCAGGCGGCTAACTCCTTTAAGCTCTTTTGAAATCCCAGCTCTGGCCTGCCTCTCCCCTGTGCTAACAAGCAGAAACACAGGAGAGGAGGGGTTTTTGATGCCATTAACGTCGCTGCTCTTTGTCTGGGCTCCTTTTTTTAGTCACTGGAGTCAGAAGCTAACTTGAACCAGACCCTGTTGTTTGTTCTGCTTGGCTCCCGCCTGCCCCTGCCCCGGCACGTGCTCTCCAGGGTTGTGTTGCTTAAAGAAAAAAAGGAAAAATTGGAAATTGAATCTGCTGTGCTTGCTGGAGCCGCAGAGCCCCGTGCCCTGTGCCTGTGCCTGGAGGGACTCCTCTGCCCTGGGGTCGAGATGCTGGGGGACCCTGTCCCGGCTGTCTGGGCACCTTGGATTAACACCAATCCCTGAGCCCGGCGTGTGATCCTGGCTGAGCAAAGCCAGGTCTGAGGGTCCGGGGCAGGAGCTGCCCTTTCAGGATGTGCTTGTGCCAGAGAGGTGGCTGAGGCCGGGGGTGCGAGGGCTCGAGCATCCCCCTGCCCGGAGCTGGGCTGGCGGCTCCTTGTTTCTTGGCCCGTGGTGCCCGGGCAGAGGCTCTGCCTGGCAGCTGAGCCCAGGGTAATTTGGGGGCAGAAAGGGGCATCGTCAGGATATTTCACATTTTAAGAGAGCTGCTGTATCTGAGTTGCTGTAAAGAGAAACCGGAGGGTTTGCCGCTGCTTGCCCGCAGTGCGGGTGATGCCGTGCGGGGTTCGGCGTGCCCGGCAGAGCACTGTGCGAGGGTCACCAGGCTCTCATGAACCCAGCAGATGTTTTACTCTGGAACGAGCAAAACCTTTCCAGGCTGAGCTCTCCTGCCACTTAAAGCAACAACTACAGGGAAAATAAATCCTATCAAGACAGAAGGCGCTTTTCATGCTCGAAAGGCCCTGTCCAGCTCCTGGGCTGTTGCAAATCCCCAGGAGCCAGCAGCTCCTCGCAAAGCCACGGCGGGGACGCGATCCGAACTGATGCTGCGTCCCTGTGAATTCCCAGTTCTGACCTCGGTGGCGGGCGGGGAGCTCGGCACAGGGAGCTCTATTTATATCAGTAGGAACATCCAGGGATAAATAAAGTAATGTGAGTCAATAAGAATCGACTATAGAGCTGAGATCTTTATTCTCCGAGTGTGCGGTGCCCGGAGCCTACCTCTGCTGTTGGGTCAGCGCTGCTGGAAACCGCCGGGAAGAGCCTCAGCACCCCCAGCTGCGGGTGCCGGTTGGTATCGCTGCGGCACAGACCCTCGCCCGCCCTCAGGGAGAGCTGGGGGGTCCTCTTCATGTCTGAGATAGCAGCGAGGGAGAAGTTGATGGTGAGTTTGTATTGTCATTTGGAGAGAAGCACAAGGGCTCTCTGGGGGCATCCAAGCTTTGGATGCGCTGGATGGAGCCGGGCTGGGCTTCCAGCAAACTGCCCCGCACGCTGCGAGCTCGCCAAGCTCGCCCAACGGAGCCAAGAGCAGCCTTGCAGGGGGTCGCTGGGCCCCCGGGGCTGGGCACAAAAAGGCTTTTCAGGGTGCAGAGCTTGTGTTCGCTTCGGGATAGCAGGAGCAGGGATTGTCACGAGCTGCACCGGGCTCAGCTGGGATGTGCCAGGGATGGGGCAAGGAGCCAGGTTTCGGATGTGCCGGCCAGTCCGGCCCCGGGGAGTGCGGACGGACACAACTCCTCGCCGTGCCGCAGGGCAGAGCAGTGGGGCTGGGCAAAGGCCTGCGGGTGTAAAGACGAAGGTTGGTGCCATTGCCTTGTGCCCCAGGAGGACAAGGGTCTCTTTGCTGGGGCTGCTCAGTGCTGCTGACCTGGAGTTGGTGTCCTGCTGGTTTTGCTGCTCGGGTTCAGGTGAGGCTGGTCCCTGGCTCCTTTTGCATCCATGTGCCAGCATCTCCCTTTCCTCCGCATCCTCCTGTGCCCCCGCCCTGCCCTGCCCCGGTGCTCGGGGGGTGGAGGAGCCCACGGGAGCCGCCAGCCAGGCCCTGGCACCCGAGGCTGCTGCCAAGGCCTGAGCCGTTTTCCTTTTCCCTGCGTGGAAAAGGGGGTGTTTCTCCCGAGAACAAGCGCCAGCCCCGCTCCTGCCCGCAGCCTGGCAGCGCAGGGCCGCTGCCGGTAGCACGGTGCCGTGTTTGTCGTCAGGGGTGGAGCAGCATCTCTGCCATCTGTAGCTTCCTCCGGGTCTCTGCCGAACCCCAAATGCCTCTTCATTTATATGCCAGATAAGTGAGTAAAATTTCATCGCGAGCAGGCACTTCATTAATCACCTGCTTTTACCATTCTGCTCACTCCTGGAAAGGAATTTGGGCTCTTGATAATGGCTCTGTTGTCCAGGCATGTGCCTCGAAGACTGATGCACCTGTCTGGGCAACGAAATAGCTTTGCAGAGAAATACGATCGCCTGAAAACCCAAGGCTCTACTGACAGCAGGACTCAGATAAGATAATCTTCCTATGCCACAGGGTAGGCGAACAATACTTGCATTATAGATTATAGCCACGCTCAAACAAAGAGGTTATTCTTATCCCCCCCCCGCTTAATAAATGCATTTTGTTTAAAACAATTATGGCTTTTCGAACAAGTTTGCTGCCTGGGCTGAGGAATGACGCCTGGGGAGGGACCGAAGCGCCAGGGGCTGTCAGCAGCCTGCACGCCTCTGCCCCGGCCTCGCCACAGCCCCCGCACTGCCCATCGCGGGGAACCGGAGCCACTCCGTGCCCGGTGGGGTACCAGGGGCTGCTCAGCCTGGCAAGTTGTCAGCCTTGTAATTCAATTAGAGCAGCAAAGTGCAGCCCTGACCGGGAGCGGGGCAGCCGGGACACGTGGCACCGTCCCTTGGGCGAGCTGTGCCCACGGCTGCGGGCACCGTGCCTCAGGTGAGCTGTGCCCACGGCTGCGGGCACCCTTGTCCCTTCTGCCCCGGCCCCGGCGTGGGCTGTGCCGTGTCCCGTGGGCAGCAGCAGGTACCTGTGGCTCTGCTCGCATCTTCGGCTTTGCACAGAGCTGGTTCAGCTCGCTGCTGGAGCTCCCTGATGGAGAGCATGTGGAGGGTTAATGGCTGGTGGCTCGTTTTGGCAGTTCCTGCTCCTGCCAAGTCTCTCAAAGAGCTGCCCTGGCACTGGGAGGTCAAGGGCAGCAACTGGGAGCTCAAACAGAAACCGATAACTTGCCACCAGTGACACCAGTGTCTGTGGAGGGGGAGAGGGGCTGGGGGCATGTGCAGGGGAGCATGGTGGGCTGGGCAGGAGGGGGTCTGGGGGCTGTGCCCCCACAGTGGCCTTGTCCCCTCTGCCAGCCCACAGCGGGCATTTGGGTCTGGCCAGTTTGGTGTTTTCAGGGATGGTTTAAAAAGGACAAGACCAGGCTTTGGTGCGGTGCCCGTTGCCCCATGCAGGGACCTCTCCATGGCAGTCGGGGCTCCTCTACCCCCCAGCCGCTTGCTCCTCCCAGGGCCGCAGCGGCTCCTCGTTGGGCGCGGGCATCACCATCGCAGCGCCGTGCCGGGGCGGCCGTCGTGGCCTGGCACCCAGCCGGCCTCTGCCTTCCCTCCCCTTGCAGATGGACCCGGTGCAGAAGGCGGTGATCAGCCACACCTTTGGCGTGCCCACCCCGCTCAAGAAGAAGCAGTTCATCTCCTGCAACATCTGCCACCTGCGCTTCAACTCTGCGGTAAGGGGCCGGCGGGCAGCGGGGCTGGTGCCGGGGCCAGTGCCTGTGCGGGTGGCCGAGCAGGAGCATCCCACAGTGAGGGCATCGGACAGGCTGCAGCTCCTCAGAGCTCTGCCCTCCCTTGCTCTGCACTGGCCTGGCATTTCCACCACCCTAGGACAAGAGAAAACGGCCTCAAGTTGCACCAAGGGAGGTTAAGGTTGGCCATGAGGAACAATTTATTGCTGGCAAGGGCTGTGAAGGGCTGTGCCAGGCTGGGCAGGGCAGTGGTGGAGTCCCCATCCCTGGAGGGGTTTCCAAGCCGTGGAGATGTGGTGCTGAGGGACACGGGTTAGTGGTGCCCTGGCAGGGCTGGGGGAATGCTTGGACTCGAGGAGCTAAAAGGTCTTTTCCAACCAAAGTAATTCTATTATTCCAATCTGTGATATCTCCCTGCCCGTGGGCCCAGGTGCTCCTGGGGCTGCCGTGTCCTGGCTCCTGCTCCTCAGCACTTAGTTCAGGTCTGTTCCCTGCTGCCTTGGGCTCGGTGTTTGTGCTTAAGCTGCTTTATCAGCCCCTGCAATTTCTTGCTGGGAGCTGGGTATAATCTTCCCTGTCTTGGCTTCCCAGAGCTCTGGTGCTGCAGGTGGGGCTTTTTCCCCAGCCTTTTGTTCTGGGTAAATCAACCACCTTGTAGCAGGGGGGAAGGAAGCGTTCATTGATCCCCGGGGTAATGAATTGCACACAGCTGAGCTTTTGTGGGGAGAACTGTTAAAAAGGTTCGAAAGGGAGTTCTGGCTCAAAGCTGGCAGGAGAGGGACAGGAGTTTGCAGGCAGTGGGGCTGGGAGAGGAGCAGCAAGAGCCCCCTCAGCACGGGCAGCAGCTCCTGGCACGGCACAAGTCCACGCGCTCCTGCTGCACGGTGAGTAGGGCAGGGGTGGAGGCAGGAGCCTGGGCACACGCGGTACCTGCAGAGCTGCCAGCCTGGGAGCCTCCTGTCCATCCCTGCATCCTGCTGTAGGGAGCCTGGGAGCGTCCCGCAGCCTTGGCCACTGCTTCCTGGGGAGCACGGCAGTGCTGAGCCCCTGATAATTCCTGTATCCTCGCCTGTACCCTCCTGCGGAGCCTCATCTGCCAGCGCTGCCCATGTGCTGGTGTCCGGGAGCTGCTCTCGCCTCTGCCGGCACCGCTGCAGCCACGCGCCCGCTGCCCGGCCAGGCCGGCTCCGAGCTGCATCAGCAGAGCCCGGGGCTGGTGCTGCTCTGCCAGCAAAACTCAGCGTTTCTGCCCTTAATTATTCCGCTCTGTAACAAAGCAGCTTGGGGAAAAGCATCGCTGCCCTGTTCTGAGCCACGTTCCGGCTGGAAGCGCGGTGCCGGGAGAGTCGGTGCCACCACACGCTGCCGCAGTGGGCACCCGGTGCTGCTCTGCCCATCCCGTGTCCCCCCGGTCATGGCTGTGGGAGCGTGTCCCGGCACAGAGCCTCGCACGCTGCGGGAATCCTGCGCAGAGCGGCTGCGGTGCCGGGTGACCTACTTCTGCTGCAGCCCAGCTCCGTCCCAGCCCCGTTATCTGGGGGGTTTATTGTGTTTGCTAATGAGGCCCCGCGCTCGGATGAGCCCTTCGCTTTCCCACGTACCCGGCCATCACTGCAGCCCTGGACACGGTTCTCAGCCCTTGGAAAGCTGCAGGGGGAGGGAAGGGAAGGGATGCTTCTCCCTACCGAGCACGGGCCTCTGAGAAGACCGTGCAAATTAATCTGCGCTGCTCAGCGGTCCAGTGTCTCAATTCATATTGGATTGACTTCCCATAAATTGCTGCACAGTGGTTCTTTCCGGGGACAATGCGGCGTTGTCCCCGGCTGCGGAGTACACAAATGTTCGGGTGATTTGCTTTTGTGTACGTTTTTATCAGTTTGGTGCAGGCATGAACCCATCAACATGCTCTTCATTATTCGGTGTTCGCTGGGAGAAAGGAGCCCGTGAATGTAAATTGCGTGTTAGACACCCGTTAGGTGACAACAGGAGACGTGTCCTCCCCCCTGACCGTCCCCTTTGATTTTATTTTTGCAGCTAGCAATTCATCGTGCATTTCTGAAGTCATAAATTTTGCCTGAAAGCTTCTTTTAGGAGTGAGTTGATGCATTTAATCAGAGCAGGGTCCTTATCTCGGCCGAGCAGGGCGGTGATGTCTTTGCGAGGCGATACCTCGGCCCGGACCCGTTTGTGTGCGGAGCAGGATGGTGGGAGCAGGGAGGCAGCTCCGGCTGCTCCTGGCCGAGAACGCCCCCGAGGAGGTGGCCCCGGGGATGAAGTGGCTGCACTGGAAATGTGTCCAAGCAGCTGTGGCCTGGGGCTGTCTGTCTGTCCGGCCGTAGCACTGACACGTCCGTCCCTGTCTCTCGCTCCCCAGAACCAGGCGGAAGCCCACTACAAGGGCCACAAGCACGCACGGCGGCTGAAAGCCATCGAGGCCATGAAGAACAAGCAGAAGGCAGCGGGGGCCACCAGCCGGGATGGGACCACCGACTTCACCCCCAGCCCTGAAGGCAGTGGGGAGCCCGGCAGCACAGGTACGGGGCAGGGGATGCAGGGGGGGATCCTGTGCCAGCAGCTGGAGCGAGCAACCTGGCCGGCCCCTGGGGGTCCAAAGGTGCTGGTGTGCCCAGCTGTGGGGTCCAGCAGCGCTGGTGTGCCCAGCTGTGGGGTCCAGCGGCGCTGGTGTGCCCAGCTGCAGCATCCACAGGAGCCCCGTTAAACCCAGAACCGTGGCAGCCTCGTGTCTGAGCATCCCACCACGGTCAGCTACTGGTCAGGCTGAGGAGGGATGCGATTAGTGTGGTGTAAACGCCACCACTGCCATTAATAAATGAGCTTTTGTGCTCCGCTGGTGTGCCTGGCTGGGGACAGGGTGGGAATCCAGCCGGGGCGGCTCAGGTCCCTGTGCATCCCTGCGTGGCAGGTGTTTCCCCGTGGTTTGGTGTCTCTGGGAGATGTTTGGAGCGGCAGCAGGAGGGGAGGCGTTCCCTGATGGGAGCTCTCACATCCCCAGGGCTCTGCCGCCGTGCAGGGATGGGGCTGGTGGGAGCCAGATCCCCCTGAGCCAAGGCAGCACCGGAGCCCAGCTGGGCTTTAGTGCGGTAACAGGAGAGACCTTGGGAAGAACCATCCTCAACAGGGATGAACGTGAGCAGGTGGTGCCTGAGATGGTCTCTGGGGGGACAGGACTGCTCTCTAAAATCCAGAAAACCCATCCAAGCACAGAGAACTTCCCTTTTCTGCCCATTTCTTTCTTTTCCCCCCCTTTCCTTTCCCTCCTGCTAGCTCAAGCCAACGGCGTGCCCGAGCCGGAGGGCGAGTGCAGCAGCCTGGGGCTGGCACCCGAGGAGTCGCCCGCGGAGCTGTCGGGCAGCGTGGCCCCGCTGGGCTCCCCGCCGGCCTCGGAGCTGTCGGAGGGCACCTCGGATGTCACCAGCGTGGGCTCCTCGGCCACGCCAGCAGCCGAGGCACAGGCAGCTGAGTCGGGCAGCAGCATCAGCTCAGCCCCGGAGAGCGAGAAGGAGGTGAAGAAGAGCAAACAGCACCTGTACTGTCCCACCTGCAAGGTCACCGTCAACTCCCTGTCCCAGCTGGAGGCTCACAACACTGGTAAGGGCATCGCCAACCCTCGCAGCCCCGTTCTGGGCTCCGTGCGGAGCCTCGCCATGCCCTGTCACAAAACTGCCTTGTGGGGAACTGGCAAGTGTTAATGAATGTGGCTTTAATTAAAAAAGGTTATTTAAGGTGGCTTGCAAAGATAAGTGGTGGTGTTTCACCTGTGCTGCAGCTTATGGAGTGAATCTCAGCAAGGTCAAATGCTCTCTTATTGTTCACATCTCCTAATTAAAGGAATTTTCAGATACATTTAATCAAGTGATTGGAGGCTACTTTACATTCCACTGCAGCTTGGCTTTAAGCTGACAGCAACCTGAGCGCCAGGGCCTCCTTCAGACCCAGGATAATCCTTCCAAAAGCAGCTGGTGCTTTGGGCTCCTGGTCATTTGGAGAAGCCTCTTGGGAATCTAATGACCTTTGGAGCCCAGCAGCAAGCGATGGCTCCCGGGCTGTCCGCGGCAGCACCCTCGGGGAGGGCTGGGGCTGGAGACGGTCCCCTGAAGCCTGGGGGTGGCCGGAGGGGAGGACGGAGCATCCGACCCCTGGTCCAGGGGTCTGTGGGCCCTGCAGTGCCAGATCCTGGCTTGCCCCTTTCTCTGGAGGATGCTAAAGAGGGACGGGCACCCTGATTTGTAAAGCAAAGTGCCTTGTCTCCCCCAGTTCAGCGAAAACTGGGAACCAGTTCCCCCAGCCCAGGGCAGCAGCAGCCGTGTGCAGGGGTCAGCTCAGGACAGCGCCGTGGCTGAGCTGCAAACGTGTCCTTTTGCTTTTGTCAGCTCTGGTTATGAATTTAGGAGCTGATTTGGGGGAAAAAGAACAAACAAACAAAATGTTTGCAGGCTTGAGCTCCTCCGTGCCTGTCACAGGGACTCAGGCTCCTTGCTTAATGCCTTAAAAAAATAGAATGAATTAACGGTGGCTTAAATTACTACGCCGTGGGGGCAGGACAGAGCACCCTGTCCCCAGATGTGCTGGGATTTCGGGGTGCCTCCTTCCCCGCCTCCTGTATCCCGCTGAGCTATTCCTGGCTCTGCAGCCGGACCCTCGCTGACCTTGGGCACAGCTCGGATGCTGCAGCACAGCGGGTGATGTGTGCCCGGCGCTGCAGACCGTGTGAACGCCCCGGGACAGGCGACAGGCTCCAGCACACGCTTAAAATAGCAGTTTCTGCAAAGGTCTGGCACATGGAGGGGGGGGTGTCTCCGGGAAGCTGAGCATCTCTGGTCTGCCTGCAAAGAGCAGCTGGCCACGAGAGCTTGGCAGGGTTTGGGAACGGGCGGCCGCATCTATGGCAAGAGCCTGTGCTCCTGGGCAGCTCCTTGTCCCCCCACCCCGGGCACAGGTTGGTGCGGGCCTGGGGTCCCCAGCGCTGTTGGGCGGGTTGCTCGGAGGGCATCCCTCCCGCTGCCACGGCACCGGGCACGGCGCTGGGTTTGTTTGCAGCTGGTGTTTGCTGAGTGTCCCCTCTGCCACCCAGGCGCCAAGCACAAGTCGATGCTGGAAGGTCACAGCACCCAGATGCGGCGAGGCCGAGGCAAACTCCTCTCCCGGGCAGGACACAAGTCCAAGCGCATCGGCAACAAGGGCAGCATCAACATCCAGAACAAGGCATTTCACTGCCAAGTGTGCGAGATCTACGTGAACTCGGAGACGCAGCTCAAACAGGTGACGATGCCAGGCCTGGCACGTGCCGCTCCCTGGGAAGGGCAGACCCCGCGGGGGGGGTACCTGATGGACCCCTGTGGACCCGGGGCTGGCCTCGCTGCCCTGGCTCTGGCTGATCCCGCTGTTTTCCTCTCCAGCACATGAGCAGCCGGAGGCACAAAGACAGGCTGGCGGGGAAGCCGCCCAAGCCCAAGTACAGCCCCTACAACAAGCTGCAGAAGAACGCTGCCCTCGCAGTGAGTATTCTCAAGGTATCTGTCTCCCTGCAAATTACCCGCCTGGTTTGCTCTCCAAAACGTCACTTGCCATGTCAGGCCTCTCTTGATAAGAGACACGGGAGCTGCTTTTCTTAAAGCCTCGGTTCCCATGGTCACGTCTGAGCTGCTGCCCTTGGGGAGGGCGGGCTGAGCGGTGAGAAGTCTTTATTCATCCTTTGGAGTCTATTCGTGGGAAGGAAAGCACGGGAATAACTCGTGAGCGCTCTGGCAGCGGCATTCTCCGAAATGGAGAACTGCGATGGTTGGCTGCTTGGGGCTGGCTCAGTTAAACCGAGCCTAAGCATTTGCTCACAGAGACCCACAGCTTAGCAGAGAGTTTGGCAGCAAAAGTCATCCCGGGGTGCCAGTGGAAAGCATCGGTGCAGGGACCAGCCCAGGCACTGCAAGAGCCAGGGCAAGTCTGCGGGACAGTGTGACAGGGCTGGGGAACCTCAGAGATGTCCCTGTGTGCTCTGAGCTGGGAGAGGCCGAGCCAAGGGATGGGGGCTGTGGGATGGAGCGTGTGTCGGGGCGGGGGCTGTGTTTCCTGGGGGATGTGCTGAGAGCTCTGCTGGGAGCGCACGTGGGCAGGGGCTGACAGGGGGCTGCAGGTCTGGCCTAGGGAGCTGGGGCTGGGGGCTCTCCTGCAGCCGGGTGCCTCATGATGTGTCCTTCCTCCCCACAGTCCAAGCTGGCTTTGCAGAAGCATCTCACCAAAACCCTGGCAACCCGCTTCCTGCCAAGCCCACTCACCGCGGCCGCCGTCTGCGCCATGCCTGGCCCCCTCGCCCTGAGACCAGCCGCTGCCACCACCCTCTTCCAAGCCCCGATTCTTGGACCAGCCCTTTTCCGAACGCCACCGGCCCACGTCCGCACCACGCCCGGCCCCATCGTCTTCGCGCCGTACTAGAGCCGCTCACCCGCCGAGGGTCTGTCTGCCGTGGGCCGGGCTGTGCCGCGGGGGCTGCACGGTGCGGGATGGTGCTCCTGGGCAGGCTGCTCTTCCGGCTGGTGGGAAACCATAGTCATAGATGTCAACCCCGGCTTCTCCTTTGCTTCCAGCAGGCTCCTGCTGGAGCAAGCTACCCCAGCAGAGCCCAGCCAGCCCCGCCGAGCATCCCTGCCCACGCCAGCCCCGTGCTCAGCAGAGGAGCCCATCACTCGGCCAGGCGGCACACAGGAGAGGACAGTGCCTGAGTCGCCAGGATGGTCTCATGGGCAGAGGCTGCCTCTCCTTGGCCCGCTGGCTTCTTGCTCATCACCCTCCCTGTTACCAGACTGGAAGAAGAGGAGCTGGCTGGTCCCTGGAGGAAGGAGCATCCCTCTGACCGGCCGCTCCCTGCCAGCCCCGTGGGAGAGGGAACTGCGAGGGGAGTCTCAGCCCAGCTCTTGGTGGGTGAAACGACCCCAGCACGTGGAGAGCTGGCAGTTCCCCTCAGACCGGGCTGGCTGTGCCCTCACCAGCCACATGCTTGCCTGTGCTGGCTGGTGGCTTCTGTGCAGCCCCCTACGCCCCACAACCCCTGACCTCCCACCAGCCAAAGAGCCCCCGCTGTGGTGGGCACCGGCCACACTGACCATATCCTCACTCCGAGAGCAATAGCCGACGGCCAGGGCCGGCGCCTCCTCATTGAAAGCACACTGCCCCTGCCCTGGCCCCGAGAAGCACACAACCGGGCACGTGGCTGGACACGGGCCCTGCTCCAGCCCGGCGAGGACGGGAGAAGAGGTGACCCTGTGCCAGCTGTTTGCCCCCGTCCCACCACGGGGTCAGCCCAGCCCCTACCTCCCGGGAGATGCTGTGAGGCTGAGTGAATGTCCCTAAAGCACTTTCGGTTCTCCAGTGAAAGGCAACGCCGCTGCTCGCCTGCCGCCGCGCCTGGCCCTCCAACCCCGTCCCCATTAGGAGCTTCCAGGGAGTTACCGATGGATGATTCCCGAAAACAAAGGCATCCCCAGCAGCCTGGACAATCGGGTACGAAGGAGCAGGCAGCACCCACCGCCTGCACCCAGGGTGCTCCCGGCAATGCTCCTGCCGTAGCCTGCGGAGAGCTGGGCTCCGGAGGGACCCCGAAGCTGGAGCTCTGCTCCTCACTGTGCTCAGAAAGCCCAGCGATGACCTGGCCTGAGAACTGCGACCGCGGCGCTCTGGGTTCCCAGCCCTGCTGTAAATAGAGAGATGCGGGAAAGTTGCAACCCAAACGGACCTTACGCTGGAGTGACAACCCCCGATCTATGCAATCCCGGGGAGCAGCTCGCCCGCCGCGTTCGCCATCGGCGGTTTCCTTTGGTGCTCACGCTGGCTGTGCAGCCAGGACTGGTGGTGGGAGCAGAAAAGAGCCATCGTAACACCGTGCTCTGTGCAGCCAGGTCCCTTCCCATCTCCTGGCCTAGGGACCTCTGTGGTGGCCCAGCCCTTGGCAAGAGGCAGGTCGCTTTGTGCCCCTGGGAATCCACACGGACCAGCAGCCGTGTCTGACGTCTTGGGCCATAAGCAACGCCAGGATTCCGGGAGGATTTCTCCCAGTGCGCTCCACAGGGTCCTGGCAGTGGGAGGTGAACAGGAACTGGCCCACGAGTAACTCAGGCAGCTGAAATGCTTCTGCTTCCCGGAGCTGGTGCAAAGAGCTGGAGCCTCGGGTGAGGGCAGGATCCCGCACAGAGGGAGCGGGGCAGCCCGAAGCCATCCGCCTGCGTCTGGAGGGCCCGTTTCTCACACTGTGGGCAGCGCTGGTGCCAGTGCTGCGCTCCTGCCACATCGGACAGGAGGGTGAGGGAGCCCCGGGTATAGAGCCAGCTGCTCAGGGCATCTCCACACCACCCCAGGGCAGGAGGGAAGTGGAGAGATGGCACCAGGAGAGGAGCGAGTTTGTACGGAAGGCTGGGGGTAGTGCCAACTGAAAGGTCTTAGTGGTGGTGGGAGCCGTGGCTTAGCGAGCGGCCGAGGGAAGGAGGGCTCCCAGCAGTGATGGCTTGGACAGGGAGATGGTCCTAGAGCCCTGGGGACTTGTGCAGCCTGGACCCTGTGTCCCACAGGCCAGGGGCCAGGGCCGGCAGGAGGGACTCAGCTCCGGCAGCATCATGGTGCCAAGCAGCCCATGGTCAGCTGGGCTCCAGCCCTCGCCTCACTCCTCTCACTGTGCTCTGCCCCAGCCCGGTGGCTCCAGGCCCAGGCCGCAGCAGAGAAAGGCAGCGCGTCCCCTCCGGCACCGTGCCCACCAGCCTCGGGAGCGCGGGGAGCCGCGGCTGCTGGAGCCGCTGGGCATGGGTGGGTTGTTCCCTTGCGTTTTGTTCTGACACACCTGTGCTGGAGGCAGCGGCGGCTGCTCCCTCACCCCTCCACCGTGGAGTCCTACTACACTCCTACACTTGGCACTTTAACCCCTTGAAAGCCATTCCTTCTAATAATACTGCAACGAGCTGCGTAAGAACACGCTCCCTCCTGCATCCCCCTCCAGAGCCCCCGCTCCTGTGCTATCCAAAGCATTTACTGCCTTTGACTTAGCAGATGCTGTACTAGGTAGTAGGGCATAGTCCATAGCGCTCGATAACGTGTGCCCCTCTGTAAATAACCTTGGAGTGATGTGAACAGTTTGAGTCCAAAAAAAAAAAAAAACCAACAAAAAAAACCCAGAAAAATGGAATAAACAGACTCTAGGGACTTGGCCAGTACCCCTCCTGTAATGTTCATTGTATATTTTTTTGATGTACTATAACTGTTGGGGAAAAAAAAAAAGGAAAATATTTTGATAATTGAATCTCATTGCTTTATTGTGTTACTCAGTAAATAAAAGGAACAAGTATAAACAAGCCAGGACTTTCTCAGCATTTTCTCTTCCTAGATCCAGACTAGCTGAAGGGAACACGCTGCTGGGCAGGACTGGCACACCTTCCCTTGTCCTGTGGAGGTTCAGCACCATGACAGACGGGCAGCAAGAGCTGCCACAGCCCCAGGGTGTGCAGGTGACAGTCGCAGCTTCCTCAAGGTCATGGAAGAAGAGGGCTGCAGTGCGGTGGGTGCAGGCACCTGCCCTGCTCTGCACTCTGCATTCGCTGGGGCAGGAGGGCCGAGTATTCCTGCATGTTACAGAGCAGGAAGCACTGCCGGGAAAGGGGTGATCTGCTGGTGCACCACCACACCACAGACCAGCCAGGACACAGGAGAGCTGCTCAGACAGCGGCTGGGCTGGAGGCAGGACCAGCACACGGGCTCTTCTTACAGTAAATGTAAGATGGAGCAGCTGGAGAGGGAAGGAATCGCTTCCTCCGGCTGTGCTCAGCCCTGGAGCTGATCCCCACCTGCTGGCCAGCCCCGCTGTGCCTCCCCTCCCGCCGCCCACAGCCCCCCGCTCTGCCAGCCTGCACCCCGACGGTGGCCTCGCGGTGAATCCCAGTTTTCCTGCGGCACCTCCAACCTCTGCAGGGGTTGGGCAGTGAAAGAGCGGTCCCCATCCCAGCGCAGGGAGATGGGTCACCTCTCTCACTCTCAGAGACCATCCCCAGCCCTAGGATGCCCGTTCCTCGTGCCACTGTGCTTCCCGCAGGCTCCGTGACACCAAACAGGCTCAGCAGGGGATGTGTGCAAGGGAAATAGAGAGGTGAGGAAGAGGAGGTGGCAATGGAGGGGAAAACAAGGCTCAGCCATCCAGGGATCCACCACCCTTGTTCTTGCGACTCAAGGGAAAAGCAGACTTGCTCTGTGGCTGTGTCATCTTGCTGGCCAGGTAGATGAACGGTTCGATCAGCGTACGCCGGTCAGCCACAGACACCTCCCACAGCTTCACCTTCTCGCCCTTGGCCCAGTGCTGGGCTGCGTCATGGTCCACCCGGCGCTGCTCCTGCAGGTCACTCTTGTTGCCCAAAACCACAATGGTGACCTGTTCAAAAAGGGCGAGACGACTCCCTGAAGGTACCAAATTTAGAGCTGAACGGTGCTGCCTGGCTCTGCCTTGAAGGCTCTCAGTGCCCCAGCCCTGCAGCTAATTCCCTCTCTGTGCTAAGGGTTTTTCCATCGGTCTGTGTCTCGGAGCAGCCCCAAAGCAGAAGGGCCTGTTGAGCACTTGTGCACTCCACAAGCATCCCAGGAGAGCAGCCAGTTACAGCTGAGAGTCTGAGGGAACAGGTGCCCCTGTCACCATCTTGTGACCAGCCAGAGGAGTCTCTGGGTGAGAACCTGGAGCAGGGGAGGAGGTCCCGCCCTGCAGCCCCCTTCCCGTGCGGCACTCACCTCTTTCTTGTCTTTGGACTTGTCAATCTCCTTCTTGAGGAGCTCCACCCGCTTGAAGGACTCCTTGCTGTCCGTGCTGTAGACCAGCACGTAGCCGTCCGTGCAGGAGAAGCAGTGCTTGGGGAGCTCCAGCCCGTCCCGCAGGCCCCGCGTGTCGTAGAAGCGAACCTGTTCCCGCACCCCCCGGTCCGTCTCGATGGAGCCCACGTAGATGTCCTCCTGGGTCTCGATCATCTCGGAGCCTGTCGNGGGGGGGGGGCGGGGGGGGGGCCATGGGGCCGTGCCCAGGGAGCTGGCCTGGCACAACCCGGCGGAGAGCCGGGCCGGCCCTGCCAGGCTCGCTCCCCGTCCCCCCGACTCACCGACCACATGGTTCCCGTAGAGCAGCTGCTCCAGGATGGAGGTTTTCCCGACGGAGGCCTGGCCGCACACCACCACCTTGCAGCTCTTCCCCATGCTGCCTCCCCGAGGGCCGCTGGCGGGAGCCCGGGGGGCTGCTCGGTGCCTGCGGCGGGCGGGGACAAGGCCTGAGGAGACACCGGCGGCCCAG
>VZZY01011646.1:72784-100765 GCA_013400335.1 Eurystomus gularis | reverse complement strand
GGGGACTCGCCCGGGGCCGGGCCGTGCCCCACGGGGCGCGGGGCTCTGCGTGGGCCCGGCTGCGGCCTTGCGATGGGATGTCTCGGCTGCGCGTCGCATGTGGGGTCTCGGGGCCTCTGTGTGCCCTGGGATAGACGTAGAGCCTGTAGCGCGGGCAGGCTGCAGCCAGCTCGCCTTTCGGTGTCCTGCAAATATAATTTAAGGCCCCTTCTTTGTCGAGGCTGCACGGGCTGGTGACTGAAGAGAGCTTTTGCCCATCACTGAGGATGAGGAGGAAAGTATTAAGCTGTGGGCTAGAAGGGAAGCTTCAAACTCGCAGATTTGAGTCTCTTCCCTTCCCCGTCACAGCAGATTCCCTTGTCCTTGGTACCACTTGAAATCTACACACAGCAATTCTTGCTCTGTCCTGCCTTGCTGTGGATAACGGGGAAAAATGTCAGGTGCTGGCGGATGTTTGGGCAGAGTCCTGCTGAAAATCTTACTGGAATTAAAGAGCTTCTTCAGGTTCTGGTAATGGGCTTATTTCTAAAGCAATCTGGGGCACCTTGCCCAGGGGAGCAGCCAGCGTGGTCTGAGGCTGGGGAGGTGGGAATCCCAGCCTTTCTTGCACATTTTCTTCTCAAGAGCGGGTGAGCTGGTTCCCAGCAGCAGCTGAGCGTCACAGCCTCTGCATGTGGGGAGACGAGAAGCTCCGATGTCCAGGAAACTCCGCTGGTTCTGCAGCATCTAACGCTGGCAGTTGGTTCTCTCCTGGGGAACCGAGGAGCAGAGAACTATTTCTGCAGAAGGTGAGGCGGTTCCTCTAGGAAATTATTCACTGGATGGAATTAAAAGGAGGAAACAAAACAGAAAGTGGCCTCTGAGGAATAGTATTTCTGAAATCATGCGGATGGCCTGAGGTGTCTTGTGGCGCTTGTTTACCTGAAGGCTTTGGGAAGGAGCTGGCTTCCTGGTGATGTCATTCTAAGGAGTTAAATTAGATGTTGCTGAAGAGGCACCTGGATGTTGTGTGTAGAGCAGTGACAAATTGCACAGCCCGTGATGTTGGGAAAGCCCTGTTTATGGGCAAGTCATCCCTACCCCCGGGCTTATTAAAAGAGGTGTTCGAAATGTTAAAAATATCCACACGTAAAAACGGTGCTGGAGGCACAGTCATCGTCTGCGAGTGACCTCTGATGTCACCCTTCTTTCTCCATTCCAAGTTCCGCTGCCGAAGCGATGGGCGCAGGGAGCCGGTCAATAGATGATCCAGGAAAGGGCAGAGCTGGTGCAGGAGCAGCAGAACTCAGGCAGTGCCGAGCGCTCGCCCTGCTCTGGGGGAAGGCTCGGCTCCGAGCCTCGGGTTTGGGGTTGTTACCGTGCAGGGCTTTTATGAGGGGCTTTCACGTTTCCCTTCTTGTTGTTGGGATATTCCTCCTGTATCTTACTAAAGGAGAAATGTGTGGGTAGGAGATGATCATTCTGCTTCTGGTTACTCGTTTTGGTCACTCGGGAAGCGCAGGCTCTGTCCACTCTGGCCTTTCTGCTGGCTGGGACAGATTTTCTGGGGGTCCTGTGCATTAACCTCCTCTCTACTTCGACCCTTCCTGGCTTACATCAGTTGCTTAATTGTGCGGCTCAGCTGATCTAATGTAAATTAGGGTGATAGTCACTGTATTAGGAGGAGTAGTTGGAGGCTTAATTAGGTGTGTGATGTTTGTAAGCAATTAAGGGCCATGCAGACACCCCACGTTAACGGGCTCACACAGACGCTTGAATCTAATTTAGTTCAGCCTTTACGATGTGTCGGTGCGACAAAAAGCCAGCAAGAAGTGGAACCCTTGTAAGTCAGCATGAAGGGTTTCCACGTTCTGTACTTGGGTTTGGGAATTACGGCACACCGAGGTACAGGTGCTTTGCTCAAGGACTCACCTGTGTCTAAACAAGTGATTCTGTTCTCTGTGGCTTAATAAAATCAGGAAATTAGCAAAAATCACTGAATATTTCAGAGTGATTGTAACTCGTGCGCTCAAACAGCTGCAGGTGCTTCATGGCTCATGCACAGGTTGTCTGGAGCCAGGAATAGTGTGTGGATAGTGTGTGGTCACAGGATAATTATTGTCTGCTGCTGCATGAGTTGGGGGGGTCCTCACAGGAAAGGGTTGATGTAATTGCGTTAATTTTATCTGCTGGGCAGTGGTGCTGCTAGTGCCAGCTCCTCCGCTGGGGAGCAGGGGCTGGTCCACCCCCAAAAAGTGATTTAATTAATTTCAAAGGCTTCTAACCCATGGGCTGGTTTTTCCCTGGGCCCAGCTGGTCAGCAAGCTTGGGGTCGCTGGGGTTTTGGCAGGGAGAATTTCCTTGTCATCTTCCTGGCAGCTCTAGATTCTGTCCGATGTTTGTGCTAAAGGCTGGATCCTTCTCCTCGTTCTTCAGCACTGGAGGATGGTGGGAGCTTCTTAAAGAAATATCTCAAATCATTCGGAAAATATAATTAAGAAATTATCTTCCTGGATGGTTGCTTTTACAGTGCTTCTGCTGCAGCCTTCAGACGTGTTGATGCCTTGGTAGGAAATCACAGCAAACCTTCAGAAGGCAACAGACATGAAACGTGCTGCACAAAGGAAACTGGAGATGTCAAGATGGTTTCAGACCTTGCCTGGCTTTGGGACTAGTTGGTTGGACGGATGTTGCCTGGAGGCTGTCAGGTGTTGGGAAGAAGGAAGAGTCTTTCCACCGCTGTTCTCCGTGAGATGGGTTGGAGCTTGGTCAGGCTCCCGGTGAAGAAATGTCGCTACTCGTCTGCTTTGGCAGCAGGAGGGGGCTGTAGGGGCACCGTCGGTGGGGAAGCGGTTGTGGGGTAGCCTGGAGAAGGTTCCACGCTTCCTATTCTGCTCATAAGTGGGCGCTTGAGTTTCCCAGGCTGTAAATCCAGCCTGTTTTACTAATCTGAAATTCCTTTATGATCTTGTGATAATAGGAGCAACAGGAGCTGCTCACATAGTTGTTTGCTCTGCCGTAGATCTGCAGAGTATTCGGATCCTCAGAACTAGGAGTCGCTTTACACGGTATGGGAAGACAGTCAGCACCCGCAGCTCCAGCCTTTCCCTGACACAGATGTGCTTTTTCGGGGTGAATCTTGTTGTCGACGCCGTTGTTTCCCCACGTAGTTCTTACAGCTGGCCGGCTTCCTTCATTTAGGCCTCTGTGGAAAAACCAGCAGCTTCTAGCTGGTTCCAGACCCTTCTGTGGGTTTTCATGAAAGCTGTGGTGCGACCCTGCGGCAGCGATGGGGCCGTCGCCGTGAGCCGGGCTCACACCGAGCCCCGCGCGCGAGGCGCGTTACGTAACCGCGCAGTCAGAGCTCGGGCCCGTCTGGCTGCTTCCGCTCGGAGCTGCAGGCAGAACTTTGGTTCGTTTCTTTGATTGCTTGCAGCTCCTGCTCCTCCATGCTCGAGTTTGTCCTCGGGTGCTGGGAACGTTCTGGGGTACATGGCAGACAGCGCGGGGGGGTTGTGCATCGCCTGGATTAAATGTTGGTCGCGCTGCTGTCGTCTGCTCTTGTGGGAGACTTATAATAGACCGTTGCTTTATGTTTCAGTGGGCGAGTCTTTGCGCTGTCCGTGCAGATGTTGGCGTGTGCAGACTCGAGATCTCCCGGGTTTTGGTCCCTCGGCTGTGGCCGGTGGTAAACCCAGGCCGTGTTCAGTGGGGGGTGCTGATGTGCAGGGAAACGTGTCCCGGGGTTTGCTGCTCTGCTCTGCGCTGCAGCAGGGATACCATTTTGTGGTGTTTGCTGCACCAGACAGAAAACACAAACGCTGCTGGTGGGAGATTTTATGTCTATATATCAGGAGAGGTTTCATTCGCTCTACGCCCTCACTCAGGCCGTGGGATCTAACCTGGAGGAAGGGTCTCCAGAGCGAACAGAGACACGTACTCTGTGGATACCTCTGTGGTCCACGAAGTGTTTTGCTTCTCTTCTGAGCCCTGAAAGAAGGGAAGGGAGTGGATCGTATGTCCAGTGGCAAATACGGCAGCTAATTTTAAGCTCTAGACATCTGCCTGCTGCATTGAGATCACCAAACTTATTTTACCCCAGCAGCTGAGGAACACCTGACAGCTGAGAATCTGGACTGGGTTTCGACCCAAAAAAATGCCGGCTAAAGGCACCGCATCCTATTAAAGTCTCTGCAAGAATTGCTTAGTAAAGGCAGATGTGTTCCTTCTGTCAGAGCATCCCAAAATAGATTGCTTGGCCAGGACAGGATTTTTGAGCCTTCCTTAAGCCCTAGATATTTTAGAGTTTTTGTCGCGGTTTCATAACAGAGGCAGGAAATGAAGTAGGAGTGGGGGTCAGAGAGCCGCGAGCGTGGGTCTGCCACCTGCTTGAGACGCCGCGTTTCTGTGGCTGTGCGGCGTTGCTTTGAGCATGTACCTGGGTGCACAGGGGCTGAGGTGCTGTTTGTGTGGATCCCAGAGTTTCCGAGGGCTTGGAAAACAGGGTGTGTTGTAAGGTGGTTCTGCACAGGTCTCCTCAGGAGCTGGAGCAGCAGGGGAGGGAGCCACGGTCGGCGCTTGGGCAGGGGCAGCCTGTGGGAGCTCCATGGAGGAGGCAAACGTGGGATAGTGTCGCTGGTGCGAGGGATGGCTGCTTCTCATAGCTCCTCCGTTCTGGGAACGAGCAGGGGCTGAGCTTTCCACAGGGCACGGGGAATCGAAGGAGCCTTGTGATGGTTTCTTCTCCCACCAGGCAGCGAGCTCCTGACACTGTGTCCTGAGCCCCAGGGTGTGCCGGGGAGCGGAACACGCAACTGCTGCCTGCCTTGGTGGCAGGTCTTCCAGGATGACAGGGGCTGGAGCACTTGAAGAATTAGGAGTCCTTACAAATGTAAAAGAGAAAAAAAAAAGGATTAGCTCGAAGGGAAAGAGTCACTCCAAACAGTTGCCTCCTTGTGAGCCCATGGTAGACACAAGCAATGAAAGACGAGCTTCTTCCTGAGGTCCTTGCTGCAACTCTTCCTTGTCTTGTGTGTCCAGCGTGGAGTGGCCCTGAGAAGACACTAACCCCCTCACAAAGCCAGCCATTCAGCCTGGGGCGTATTTTTAGCAAAGCACGATTCTTCTTCGGTTTCAAAAGTAGCAAGTGGGGAATGCAGCCTACATCAGTGCGAGATGCAGAATGATCTCATTCAGGCTGCAGCATCTGCTGGGATGGGAACAATCACCAGTGATATCAGGAGATCTGCATCTTTTCTTGTTATAGCCAGAGACCGTGGTAAACAAGAACTGTGTTCTCTGTGTGCTTCCTATGTGAGTGGAGCACGGGTGGGAGAGGTGCTGCTCTGCTGTGCCTGGGATCTCGGCCTTGCCTCTCCAGCTCTGCCTTTGCGCTTTGGAGGCACTCTGCTTTTTCTTTCACAATCTTTGTTCGTCATGAAGCTTTAAGCCGTGTGAGCGGTAGAAATACCCGTGTGCTTCCTCTGGTGTTGTCTAAGCCACTGTAACTTGTGATATATCAATCTGTCTCACGGTACATGCTTAAAAGGAAAACAGAGCAATAAAGAAGAGTAGAAAACAGTAACTCTCGTGTTTGTGTGTTCTCTCTAGCACCTCAGAATGCCGGTGCTTTGTGGAGTTTGGTTTTGCCATGTATCTGTTTTCTCCCTCCCGTTTTCCCGGCTCTCCCCGGCAGTTTGTTGGCAGACGGGGTGCTCTGGCACCCAGCCCTTCGGCTCTGTCAGGCGGTGCCTCCTCGTAACGTGACAGGTGAAATTGCTGAAGGGCTGTGAGCTGGGACCTGGAGCGCTGAGCAGGTTGCAGTGGGGCTCAGAGCAGTTCTGCCAGCGATACCGTTCACCCTTTTCTTCAGGCTGTACAGCAGAGAGCTTCTGAGGGGTGGAACTTTAGTAGGATCTGTGATTTTCTTTTCCATTTATGATTAAAGAAACGAGAATAGAGTTTTGGTTCAACTGCTGCCAAGGTTCTACAAGAGCAGAATTGCCGCGTAGTTTTTCCACTGTATTTTGAACATTTGATCTGTAATACTCAAAGATGGTGGTGTTTGGACACATTTTTAATCATGCCAAGTGCAGGTCCTGCCACTTGTGGTACAGGCACATGGTGATGTCCAGATCTGGTGGCCCTAGGGCAGGAGGAGCACGGAGGATGCTGTGCTGGCCTCGGAGGAAGAGCAAGACTGGGGGAACCTGCACCGGGCCTGGTGGTGGGAAGGCTGGGGCTCCTGTTTCCCATCTCAGATGGGTGAGTTCATCGTTTGCTGGAGCAGGAGTGGGAGCAGCGGGGATGAACCGAGCCCGGGAGCTGCGACAGGACCCTTGGAGGCGGAGGGGTGCGGGCGCTAACCCGGTTCTTTGCCACGATCTTACTTACTCATCGGATTTCCAATAAATAGAGCAGTGTGCTCGTGTGTTCCTTCTGTTGCTTGACTTCAGCAGTTTCGGCAGGAGCGCGTCTGGTTTGCTGCCGGGGTGTAGCCAGCAGCAAAAGTTCAAAATGAAAGTGAAGAGCAGGCCTGGGCCGCGGGCGCGGGCCCGGCGCGGCACAGCCCTGTGTCTATTGTTTTGCCAGCTGGCAAAGCTGTGATGGTTCAGTGAAAACAACCCTCTGCATGAGGCGGTTGTGTGGGAACGGCCAATGGCAAGCCCCAGTGAGGTTAAAAACATGGGAACTTGTTTCAACACAATTCCCTTTGTTCTTCCTCTGGGTAGGCCGGCTGAACATTGCTCCCGTTCACTGGTGGGGTCCCTCCTCCGGCTGCCTTTGCTGAGACATGCCCTGGGGGCTCGGGCAGCGTCTTCCCTCACCTCAAATTCTGTCTGTCCTGCGTTGGCAGCTTCCAGTAGATAAATGCATCTCTCCCGTAAGGATCGGATCTCTAGGTACTTCCAAAATACAAATGTGGGGTGGTGGTGGGCTCTTACCAAGCCTGCTCTGCACCCTCAGGTCTTGGATTTGGCAGCTCGCTGAGATGCAGGGTCAATCAGGAGCCCTTCCTTCGGGTTCATTTTAGATACTGACAGAGGCTTCTCACTGTGGTACATTCTGACAGAGCATGCCCCACAGTGAGAGCAGCTTTTCCACACTTTGAGTGTGTTATAGCTACAGCTTCAGTGGAGACAGTAACTCTTCTCCTTTTCACTTTATTAAGAATGTGATTTGCTTCCTCTGGGCAAAACCCCGTCCTGTAACATGCCCAAAGCTGCCTCTAATCTTTGAGAATTTTGCAAAGGGGCACAGAAATGCAGAAGTGAGTCACTCGCATTATACCTTCTGTGAGAGATGAGCCCAGATTTGTGGAGGTAGAGATCCTCTCTGTGCTTCTAGTGCCCAGCTCTGTCTCAGGCCTGAGACTGTTACAGCAGCATTGTCAGATACACAAATGAAGCTCCTCAGCTCCGAGAGCGATTGAGCAGCTCACGCTTGCTCTGGAGTTGAAGGTATTTATACATAAAAAGCCCCGTGACTCCTTGCTCTAGTCCTGGTTTCCCTGGCTTGCTTTCCTTTGCCTTGGGCTTCCCTGGAAATGGCTTTCCTGCAGCGAGTGGTGCACAGAGACACCTCCGCTTCTGGATCCCTCCTTCAGGAAAATGCTGGAGCCCAACGCCTCAGCCCAGCCGGCTCCTGCTCCTTTGCTTCAGCAAGGGCTGTGTTCAGATCGGTTGGTCGTTGTCCAGGAGGAGCACGGTGACCTGCAGTGGTCAACTTCACCCATACCGCTGGTGATCCGGTCATTCCCCTGCGCAGGCCATCCTCGCCGCTGCTTTCACAGAAGGTTGCTCAGTGTTGAAGGAGAGGGTAGCTGCAGCTTGCAGATACACCGGCTGGGACATGGGATGGGGTCTGAGCTGGTCTTTGTTTGGATGATTAGAATTTGTCTTTGTCTGAGGCCAGAGTTCTGGTTGTGCAAGTGCTTTGGAGAATGGACAAACAGCATCTGTCTGGCTGACTGCAGCAGTGAAGTCCCAAAAGCACGATGCAGGTCTCTTGACTGCTGTATCTTAGCATGGGATGATGCTTCTTTTGAGCTGGCCTCATATTTTTTTGTGTTAAATGGTCTAGGAGGGGAAGCAACTGAACTAAATAACTGAATTTGATCCAGAGAAGCTGAATTAAACTTGAACGCTGTGGTGCAAGCTCCCTCTCAGACTGCTGATCTAAAATGGTGAAGGTAGATGGGGGAAGAGAGAGAAGGGTTTAATTTCCTTCAAGGAAAACTTTGCTTTCAAGAGTTTAAGGGATGCTGCTTTAAACCATATGTTGTGTGTTTTTAAATGTCCTAAACTGTCTCCGCAAATGCTCGCTCTTGAGTGTGAGGACTATTTCTGGACCTGTTGCCAAGGCAGTGCCAAGCTTCTGCTTGAGGCTTGCACCCTTATTTCTCTCTGATTTAGCTGTCTTTTGAATGTAGAAATTGTTCTTGGCCCTGGTTAAGTCTGTGGGACCGCTTGTGAAAGGCAGTGAGTGCTCTGCTCCTGGCCAGTGACTGCCGGGGCCGTGCAGCCCCTCGCAGGGGCGGGCTGGTTTGACTGGCCACGAACAGCGGAGTTCGGGGCTCTGAGAAGCCAGCGCACCTGAGACCAAAGGGAATGTGCCCAGAGGTGGCTTTAGTCCGCTCCTGCATTCCTGTAATGCTTGGCCGGGGTATCCCTGAGCATCCCTGGTAAAGTGATGGGGTATCTGAGAGCCAGCAGGGCGTGAGGTGTGCTCCTTCCTGTGTACGCTGGCCATGAGAAATCTCACAGCAACCAGCTACGAGCATTCTGGAGCACTGGAGTGTTGCAGTAAGGTTCCCTGGGGGTCAGATGCTCGGTCGTGGCCAGACCCTATTCCAGTGCTCAACTCCTCTTAAAACATGGTGTTCTGCTTCCTTTCAGAGAAGCAGAATCGTTCAAGGAGCAAGGAAACGCGTACTATGCCAAGAAGGATTACAACGAGGCGTACAACTATTACACAAAAGCCATAGGTAAGAACAGTTTTGATAGTATTAATCTTTGAACACCGTGTCTTTAACCGAAGCTGGTTATTGATTTAAAATACACCAGCAGGGTTTCTGACAGCACGAGCTGGGTGGAAACTTTGGCTGCTCTCATCACACGGCACAGTTTCACCAGGTTGAGCCCGCGGGGCGGTGCCGGGGTGGGCGACGGCAGCAGCGCCGTGTTGCCCCTCCAGCCCAGGTGCTCTCTGAGTTTATTCCCCCCTGCAGTGTGGGGAGCAGTGGTTTTATGACTTGCTGTTCAAAGCAGCAGCTCGACTGTCATGTGTCATCTGAAGCCACACAGGTGATGTTATAAATTGGGAGGGAATGTGAGTTTTTAATCCAACCGTGGCTTTTTAATGGGGCCTGTAAGCTGTATAGCTGCTCACATCGCTGCGTGCTCTCACCTCTCCAGATACCTGTCCTAACAATGCCAGTTACTACGGGAACAGAGCTGCCACACTCATGATGCTGGGGAGGTTCCGGGAGGCTCTGGGAGATGCTCAGCAGTCGGTCAGATTGGACGATAGCTTTGTAAGGGTACGTGGAAAACTTGATAATTCTCATTCGTGTCTCGGTACCCTCATCTCCACCTCTGCAGCTCCCTTTACCTGTCTCCCCAGGGCCATCTTCGGGAAGGGAAGTGCCACCTTTCCCTAGGGAACGCCATGGCTGCCAGCCGCTGCTTTCAACGAGTTCTAGAACTGGATCACAAGAATACCCAGGCGCAGCAGGAGGTAAGAGCTTCTTAAAATTTAGATATTCCCCATAGATGGGGCTGTCAAAGGGAATGGACTGAACGGGTAGGCCTTTTGCTCTGAGTCTGCAAGGCGGAATCACCATCGTTGTTGATAATGATTGTTTGCGTGCTGTGAGGTAGTGGGGAACAATGCGATGCTGTCAAAGTCTCTCTGTTCTGCAGCAGACCAGCAGGTCACACAGTTACTCCTGCGTGTGATGGTCTCTTCTTAGCAGAAAAGCCTGGAGACTAAGCTGGTCCTTCAGCCAGCACTCCAGAGGAGAAGCGGGGAGCCGTGGTAAGGGAGTGTGGAAATGGGGATATCTGCAGCACATAGAAGGCTGCTGCTTTTGTGTCTCACTCACGGGTGCATTTTCCTGGGCTACCAGTTTGGTCACTTGATTTCAAACGGATTTTAACGCTGACAGAAGTGTTCGTGTAATCTGCATTACTGTTCCATGGTCTGCAGGAGTTTTGGCTCTGGCGGCGTTTCAGAGCGGTGACTGTCCTGCAGCACTTGCCGTGTTCTCTCTTCCAGCTGAAGAACGCCAGCACTGTGCTTGAGTATGAAAAAATAGCTGAAGTGGATTTTGAGAAACGGGATTTCAGGAAGGTGAGATTAACTCGTCGTTCCCCGCCGCATGCCAGACTGACGTGTTTTACCTGGCCAGCTCAGCCAGATCTTGGTCCCGTTTCCCTGCTGGGCATTAACTGGGCCCTGGTGGGAGGTGCAGCTCTTCTGCTGTCGAAGCTGGGCTCTCCTGTGAGCTCTGTAGTAGTTGTGAAGGTGGCAGAGCTCGTGTGCTTCTAGCACGGAACGAATGCAAAGTGAAGAGGGGGCTCAGGCTGAATATCCTGTTCCTGTTTGCTTTGCAGGGTGAGTGGATCCGTGAACGAACTGTTTGATACAGATTTTGTCAGCAGCAGCACTCGGTCGTGCTTTGCTCCTGAAATGTGTATCCAGGATTCTTCTTTCTCAACTCTTTAATAATTAAAAGCCATTTCTCTGCCAGCGTGATAGTGAGGGTCGCTGGAGGAGGAGGGCGGAGCTGCACGGGGCGTTCTCTCTTTCCCAATCTTTCTTCCCAAGGGCTGTAACAGGCTGCAGCTGGTACTGACCTGACAGAACAAGAAATGACAGCATGGAGTCTGAAAGGCACCAAACACTCCTCATGCAACTGCTTCTGTTCAGTGGATGCATGTGAGGCCCAAGTTTGGCCCAGAACGAGTGTCCAGCGTGTTAAGGTCATTGTTCAGGTCACTGACTCTTAGGCTGAGCTCAAGATTTTGGAAGGGTAAATCCCAGCTTTGTATCACCTGGTTGTGAGGAGCAGATGGGATGTGTGGTCAGTCTGGACTTCATCGGTAGGAGCTGTCCTGCCTGTATTGCATGTCCTGGGCTTTTGCACCTCTCCCTGCACTTCTCCCATCTCGCTTCACTGGGGAGTCTTGCACGAAATGCGATCTTTGTTTCTGGAGAGCTGCTCTTGCTCCTTCCTCACCCAGAAGCTGTTGGCTTCATGTCTGGAGCACAGCGCTTCCCACAGCGGGGCTCGTGATGTCTCGGCCGGGGAAGCAGATGAACCTTGGTGGAACAATGACCCTGTTCTCATGCAGATGTCCCCGCCAGAGAGGCAGGGTTGGAACAGACCTATTAGATCACCCTGCCAGTGTAAGATCAGCCCCTGCGCTCTACTTTTTCGTGTTTTCTCCAGTCCAAACTGTCTCAATCTATTGAATTTTTGTCTTTCCCACATTCCTTTATCGTGCAGGAGACAGGCAGAATTGCCTTTTTTGGCTTTTTCTTCAGGGCCTCCAGTTTCAGAAGAGTCAAAGGGATGGACCTTCTACGGGTGTCCCTTGGATTTTGTGTGCAGTGCTATGTCGTAGTAAATAGTAGATGCCAGAGACCTTTGTACACAAAGCCCTTTAAGAGACAGGACAAAAAAAGCTGCACGAGGAACATTTTCTACTGAAACGCGCCTCCAGCAGCAGGGGAATGAGGTGCCTGCACGTCATTAGGCAAATAGGAACTCTCGAGGTAGTGGGGCAGCCATTTGAGCTAGGCTGTTGGCTGTTTGCTTTGCTCACGTTTGTGTTTTTTCTCACACCAGGTTGTATTTTGCATGGATCGTGCTTTGGAGTTTGCTCCTGCTTGTCACCGATTCAAAATCCTCAAGGCTGAGTGTTTAGCGTTACTGGGTCGCTACCCAGAAGCACAGTCTGTAGCAAGGTGAGCGTCCTCAGGGCCGGAGCTGGAGCAGCAGCTGCTGCTGCGTCCTGTGGCTGCTCGTTTTCCACAGCCTGAAATGAAGGAGGGAATACTAAAAAGTCCTCATTGCAAGTTGTGGTGAGGAAGAGTGCGTGAATTCATCCCCTTTAACGTTAATCTCACCCACAATCTGTATTTAGACTCGGTTAATAACCAGCCATCTTGTGTGAGCAAGTCCCGTACGTTCTGCACCGCAGACTTGATAAAATAATTCAGTGTCTCAGCGGAGGAAGAGAGCTGCTGGAGAGGAGAAGGAAAGTGGAGTAGGGAAACGGCTCATTCTCTAACTATCCATTGCAGTGACATCTTACGGATGGACTCGACGAACGCAGACGCGCTGTACGTCCGGGGGCTCTGCCTCTACTACGAGGACTGTATCGAGAAGGCGGTGCAGTTCTTTGTGCAGGCGCTCAGAATGGCTCCCGACCACGAGAAAGCGTGTCTTGCCTGCCGGGTAAGTTGTGGGTACTGGGGGCGGGGCTGCAGAATTACCAGGATTGGGGTTTTCTAACCAAACACCTAACTTGGTTCTGCTGGATCCATCTCTTCTCCCTCTCTCAGCTTTATCATTCCCCGGATCTCCAGCAGCAAGTTGTGTCCAGCCCTTCCCAAAGCTGCTGCTTTGGGTAGAACACAGTTGCTAGAAGCTCTTTCTCAGAGGACTGTGGTACCTTGAAGACTGCCACCCTTTCATTCTTCTTTGTCCCTTCATTAGATTCGGGAGCAATAAAACTTGGTCTATCAGTTCTAAAAGAACTTCTGCCTTTCAGGTTCACTGAGTGCCTGCAGGATGACTTGCATTTGAACACTGTTCCTTTCATGTTGCTCCTTCCCTAATTTCCGCTCTGTTGTCGTTCTTTGACTGACTTTCAAAATCTGTTTACTTGTATAAGCTCTTAAAGTGAGATCTCATTCCTGTTTTTATTTTAAATACATACATGTGCTTCACTGCCATGACCTTGTCTTAAACTCTGGGCAACCTTTGTTCCCATGGCGAGGGCCCGTAACCGGCCCTGGCTGTTCCTCACGCTTCTCCTGGGGGATGGCAGAAAGCTGACAGCTCGGTTCAGCTCCTGAGGCGAGGCTGTGACTTCTGAATCCTGCAGTGGTGTCTGAAACCAGATTAGAACAGTTACGTTTAAGGACCCTCACCCAGCAAAATAAGGTGCTCGCTGCCCCTGAACCACTTGCCCCGTGTCCTTACCCAGGGTTTTTCTTGCAGAATGCCAAAGCACTTAAAGCGAAGAAGGAAGATGGGAATAAAGCCTTCAAAGAAGGAAACTACAAACTAGCGTATGAACTGTACACAGAGGCACTAGGAATAGATCCAAATAACATAAAAACAAATGCCAAACTCTACTGCAACCGGGGGACAGTTAATTCAAAGGTAAGGCATGGTCACCTGGCAGGTGGTCTTTCATCGGGGTCCTCACTGCACAGTTTATAAATCATGTGTCGGTTATTCTGGAACGCGTAGGCTCCCCGGGTGCTGGGGCAGCTGGGTCTTTCTGGTGCTGTGGGCAATATTTCAAGTTCTTGTATTTGCACAATGACTGGATCTGTTCCAAACAGCCAACGAAGCTGACTCCTGAAGAAACGAAACTCAAATACTTGGGCTGCACAGAGTGGGAGGGAGAGGAGGAATGTAGTTTGGCCTTAGCTTAATCAGCAGAAAGGCATCCTGATTTATTTCCTTCCCGGTAATGAGGGGATCTCATTTTCTTTTCTGCTTGTAAATCATCTGTCTTGCTTTGGTTTTTGATCTAAAAAAGTATGACCTAATTTAAAAACCCTGGGCGCTTCTTCCAGGTTTGCTGCTGCATTTTAGTCATGCACTATCCAGAGAAACAGTCAGTCCTGTGACAGCGCTTCCAGTTCCCCCCTGCTGCCCTCTGAGCGTGTTTCCTCCTCAGCCGTCTGTGTGGTGATGCCTTCCAGGCTCCTCAACACCCCCACTTGGTCAAGAGACAGAGGCTGTTCTCAAAGCCTGGGAAATGGGATGAGCTGGAGGCAGCAGTAATGGATATTTTACATGACTGCTTGTGTCTGAAAACAAACAGTGCTTTTTAAAAAAAGATATGTATTTTAAAGTTTATTTTCCTGTCTTGGAATTAGTTTGGACACAGAATAACTTGGTTTTCAGGCCATTCTCAGGAAGCCCTTTGTTTCCGAGTGTGTTTCTGAGAGAGAAGCACTGCGTAGTTCTGCCACTGCTCCAGCCAGGCTTCTCCTTTTTCCCTAGGGAGCAAAAGTTCTGTGGTTTTGGAGGATTAGAAAAAATTTCCTAGACACAGACACAAAACAAAGAGGTTTTCCAAGATTCTTTACACTGTTCAGTTGCCTAAAATCACAATGCTACTAAACAGAATTTTTCTCTGACTGGGATTCATTTAACTTGTGTCTGACGTTGTAGCTTAGGAAACTCGAAGAAGCAATAGATGACTGCACGAATGCGGTGAAACTGGATGACACGTATATCAAAGCTTACTTGAGGAGAGCACAGTGGTAAGTGGACCTTTGTAGTGGCCGTGCTGAGCTGGTCTGGGGGTGGGAACCTCCTCCAGCGGGTGTCTGGGCCTCGCTCAGTCCAGCAGGGACCCTTGGTGGGTTCCTCTGCTGGCTGCCCTTTGCAGGCCCGTGCACGTCGTTTCCTTAGTTCATGTCCAGCCAGAAAGTTTGTACCTGCCCCTCCTTGTGACGTGTCCTGTGAAGTACACCTCGGCCACCAGTGTTTCTTTCCACAGTTACATGGACACAGAACAATACGAAGATGCTGTAAGAGACTATGAAAAGGTTTATCAGACAGAAAAAACAAAAGGTGAGCGTTTTGGCGTTCTTCTTGTGTGCATAAGTGTCCCTTAATCGGCAAGTTTCTTGTGGTTGCTTTTGTTTCCTTTTTACCCCCACAATACACTCTGATTTGCAGCCTTTTACCCCAGCAGGACAATATGGGAAGGTCCTCAGAAACACTCTGAAACGTCTGTCTCAGAAACACTCTGAAACGTCTGTCTCAGAATCTGGTTTCTCCCCCAGCACTGAATGCTGAGAAGATAATTTAGCTGGTGGCTGAAGCAAGGCACTAGACTCAGAATACCTGATTCTTGTTCTTCACTGTCATCTTGCTTTTCTAGTAGCCTGAAATGAGACGGGCAGAGTAACCTTAGTCCTTGTGGTTCAGTGTCTAGGACTGGTTTAATGTGCTGAGATGTTCACCTGCATTTGGAAGCAGCCTTGGGTGGACGGGGGGCTTTAACTGGCTGTAGGTCCAAGTGGGTTGGGTACTTGGGGCACCTGAATCCTTCCACTCGGGTCCACTCAACTTGTTGGTCTTCATCCTCTTTTAAAGCAGGAGGCTGTGCCTGACACTAAAGCCGCTTTCCTTTGGCATTGCGCTTCTTTCTAGAACATAAGCAACTTCTAAAGAATGCACAAGTGGAACTGAAAAAGAGCAAACGGAAAGACTACTACAAAATCCTTGGGGTTGACAAAAACGCCTCTGAAGATGAGATCAAGAAGGCTTATAGGAAAAGAGCACTAATGCATCATCCAGGTACCCACAGAGTCCGTTACTAGAGCGTCTGTTGTTGCTTTGATCCCTTTGCTCCGTGCATCTGCCCTGTGCAGCCCTCACTCAGCAGGAGGAGTAAATATGAGGGGGGGATTTGTGGGCAAAGAGCAGCTCTGACCCCGCAAACCTAACGTACGCGCTGGGGGTGGGTGACTGTTTTCCATTTACACTAGAAACAAAAAGCTGCTTTCCTGCTTGTTTCTGTCTCCCTAGACCGACACAGTGGGGCGAGTGCAGAAGTACAGAAGGAAGAGGAGAAGAAATTTAAGGAGGTTGGTGAAGCCTTTACCATCCTGTCAGATCCCAAGAAGAAGGCTCGCTACGACAGCGGGCAGGACCTAGAAGAGGATGGATTGAACATGGGAGGTGGGTGCTTCTTACGACGTTCTACCGCAGCAGCTGTTAAAAAGATGAGACCGTTTAGAGTCTGTCTTCTCTAGAGCAAACCTCCCGTTTGTATTGATCCTATGAACTGACTCCGTTTGGTGTCTGGAAGTGTTTGAATGACAAACCTGCACCGAATGTTTCGAGCCGTGAACAGTCCGGGTTGTGTGGTGGCTGGTAGCCTTGACTGAGCTGGTAACCGCTGTGTCAGGCACAAGTCTTCCATAGGAAGTGTAAAACAGTGTAAAGGGTTGTGGGGCCCTACGTGCTGCTTATTCAGAATCCTTGAAATTGTCTCTGCTAGCTGTGGCTTTTACCTGTTTGCGGCTAGCCGGGGGCCCCGTACCCCGCGGCTGAGTCGTGGTGCTCAGTGGAGAGCTCTGTGCTCAGACAGAGCAGCCTCTTGGCAGCTTCTTGTCCATTTGTCAGATGCTCTGTGGACCCTCCATCAGGTGACAGTTTCTAAACTGTGAAAACTGTAACTGGCTGTTCAGCTTCAGCTCACAGTTTCCTTTTCTTCCCTGTAGAATTCGATGCAAATAATATCTTCAAGGCCTTCTTCGGTGGGCCAGGTGGCTTCAGTTTTGAAGGTAGGTGGAGGTGTTCTCCCGTCAGCCAAACGTAAGTACACAGATCACTTGAGATCCCAGAGTGGACGTGCTGCTCGAGGAGAGCATTTGACTTTGGCACAGGAGAGTATCCGAGAGCTTTTGGACAGTTCTGTCTGCGCACGTCTCGGCCGATGACCAGCTCTGGTTCTTTTGTGTTCAAAAGCAACAAAGCCCAGGAGTTCCCTTTTCTAGAGGTGTCTGTAGGCTTTGCCGTCAAAGTCCTTCTGGGAATAGTTGACCAAACTTGGGTACAGCTGCTGGTGTAAAGTAACAAGAGGTGCTTCTTGGCCAGAAGCCCTGTGTGTTTATCACAGTTCTCTGGCCTCGTAACACCACAAACCCTCCTGAGGGTCTCTGCCTGCAAACATTTTGAGGTGACTGGAGGTGATGAAGAACCTGTTTCTCAGTGTCCCTCCAAACCTCAGCACTCAGCTAGTGTCATCATACCCCCGGGGCAGCCTTTAGGCTTTTGTTAAGTGAATTTTGAGAAGTCCTGTGCACGTGTACTGTTTACCTTCCACTTAGATCCGCCTCCTTTACCCGTGTGGTCACTTGTCTGCTTCTGCACTTGTTGGAAGCCAGCCCAGCTCAGGTCTCGCCTCTCCTGCCTGCTCAGACGGCTTTGTTTGAGTTGAGTCCTGGCTGAGCATCAGGCCGCTGCAGGAAAGTCGTGAACCGTATTTTCTCTGCCTTCTGAAAGTGCTAATACCTTTCATTTTCTTTTTCAGCTTCTGGGCCTGGAAATTTCTTTTTCCAGTTTGGCTAAAAAACCCCAAACCTCACCCACACCTGATCTGCTCATTTTAACCTTGAGTACGGACATACTTAGACTCCTTCCTTCATCACGTCTCGTTGTACTTAGAGCAGTTTCATTTCTCTCGGTTGGAGACCTCTGTTTTGTGTGCTTTTGTGTGTGAAGAGGAAACCAGCTCGGGGAGGGGAAGGCTTGTGAATTTTGTTTTACTGTTAACTTTATTAAAAAAGAAAAAAAAATAAAGCTTTGAATCTTTTGGTCCCTCCATGCTGGCCCGTACTTTCAGACTGTTCCTGCTCCTCAGCAGAGAGGATTTCCCTGAAGTCCTCCTGGAATCTCAACTTGTAAGAGAGTGAAGTAATCTCCTGTTTGGGCTCCGAAGCGCAGTGTGGCCGCATGTCTCGGGTTTGTAGTAACTTGTAAGTTATCTTAATCTTCTGAAAATATTGCCAAGATTGACTCGAGTTTCATACAATCACATTTGACCTGCCAGCTGTCTTCTTCTTTCTTTCTTTCTTTTTTTTTTTTTGCCATGGTTCTACCAGAACGGTACAAGGGCATTAACTTAAGTGATAACGTGTGAGCTTAACCATTTTGTATGAGAGAAATGCTTCTTTGGATTTAAAAGAGCAGCTTATGTGAGTATTCCCTGTGACGCAGAGAGAACTAAGGGCTTTGTGTTTCCACTTCAAGAATTGTCCTGTTGAGGGGAATATTGAATTTGCTCTGGGCTGAATTTCTTCACTGTACTTTTTTTTTTTTAATTAACCCACTTGAACATTTAATATTTGTGCTAAAACTTGCTTTTGTTGAGCTTGATGTTTGGTTTTGTTAGTGATCCGTAACGCGAGTGAGCTCTCTCCAGCTCTGCAGAAATGCAAAGTACAATGCGGGTTCCTGGCAGTGCGTGCAGCGGTGTGCTCTCCTGTTTGCAGCAGCTGTGCAGGCCCTCGAACCAGGCGAGTGGTTTTCAACTAGGAGTAATTTACTAGTCCAGAGAAGCAAGAAAATGCCAAGTCAGGCTCTGAACTGGCCGTCTGTCCCTTGCTTCTCTTGCACGCTGTCGGGCGGGGTGCTGGGGATGCGCCGGGAGCCGTGCGCGGCTGCGGGGTGCTGCCGGTTCACACCAACTCTGCTTGATCTTTCACCATGAAGTGGTGTAACAGCAAGATCTCAGCTGGGAGAGGACTCTGCTTCCAGAATCCCTCCCTTTTCTCTAGACAGCTAAGAGCCTTTCTGACAGGGTGCTTTGTTGAGCTGAACACTGTCGGTGAGGCGGTTCTGGAGCCCAGCGTGGGCATTGTCTGGCAGCTTCGGGGGCCTGGGAGAGGGTGTGTTGGCTCTCGGTGACACCAGCAAGAAGGGCAGAGTCTCGGCAGTGCTGCTGTGTCTGGAGCGTCGGGAGCTGAGCCCCGGTAGTGTGGTTGTGTTTGGAGGGCTGACCAAACGGGTGTCGTACTGGCGAGACTTCCCTAGAGAAACCCAACGCTCATTTTATACGACGTCTGACTGAACGTCTCACTGCAGGAACAAACGCTTCAATGAACTCGTTGCGTGAAGTGATCACTTTGAATGCTGACATCTTTGTCTTCCTTCCTCTGAGGGCTGTACTTGTCCTGCCCAGCGGGACAGTTTTTAGGCTGCAGTGCCCGTGAATTCATCTCCTACAGTCGCAATAGTGTCGTGGTGCTGCCGCTGAGCACTGCAGCCCCGCGGCTGCGTTCCGTCAGGATTCTTGACAATCTGCTTTCATAGAGGGAAGATTTAAGGGCTTAAATTCGAGTACTGCAGACTACAGAAAATATTTTATGACTTGCTCGGAAGTTGGCTTTTTAAATGAGCCAACGTTGAGTAGTTTTTCCAAAAAGTCTCTACAATTTTTATTCAGACTTCTTTCGCACCAGTGTAAGGTGATGGACTTACCCGGATTGCACTGAGAGCAAAATAAGGTCCCAGCATCTCTCAGACTCTGAATGGGTGAATATCTGGGGAACCGAAATACTGGTCTATGCACATTGATACTTCTCGAGTTCTCATGGCACTTGCAAATCAGAGTTTACAGGACTTACTTCAGTGTGGCATTCTGGATTCATGATGTCTTGTCCTCTGTGTGTTGATGTTACTGTACAGCTTGGACTTTTCTCGGTCTTTTCTCACTGTGCAGAGACGTGTTCTGCATTTGTCCGTGGTTTTTATTATGATTTCCCCCTCTCCCCAGTTAGGAACAACAGGCTCCTTCTCTCCAAACTCTGAATGAGACCATTCCATGGAGCACAGAAGTGGAATGGCTTCTCTGAGAGAGAAACTGTGTACAGCAGGTACTTCTAAAACTGTACAGGAATGCATGATTTGATGTACTTAAATATTCATACGGTGCGTGCCAAGATTTCGGAAGGAGCGTTGTGGTTCAGGGCGAAGGTGAACGCACGTTCCCTTTGCACAGCGCTGGGGTTCGAGGGGCGTTTGGTGATTCTGTTACCTCAGGGCAGCGGCAGCAGCACCCGGCGGTAGAGGTGCGGTGGCATTGTCCCCTCTGTCGCGTCCCAGCGCCGCGTGGAGACACGGGGCTGCTCTTTCTCACAGAAGAATCTGCTTGCACACGCGTTGCTGGGAGCGTTGCCTTTCACACACGGTAGCTACGGAACGTTATTCTTGGGTTGTATTTTGTATGTGACCGCAGGGAACCTTGGTGCTGTTTCTCCAGCTGCTTCCGCTCTGCAGACCTCCCCGGCTCCCTTTGGCTCCGCGGGAGCTGCCAGGTCAGAGGAGTTTGCCACAGAGATACTGGAAAAGGATCTTGAAGTGCTGTTGTGCCCGTGCTTCTTCTAGAGTAACGGCTGGCGAAGGCGACGGCGGCGGTCGCTGCAGGTGACGCCCAGGAAGCACAAGCAGGGTGGGATGTATGTGCCTGGAGCCGTGTTCCCCATCACTCTGTTCCCCGTGGGGTGGCTCTGGGCCACCACCGGAGCTTGGCCGGTGGGAGAGACCAACGGCAAAGCCCTTCCTTCTAGTGAGAAGAGTTCTCCTTCAGGAAGCCAGCCTTCCTAGTTATGGAAAGGTTTATTTTTTTGGCAAAACAGCAAAAGCCTTAATGTACCTAAACCTGCCCCGGGACCGTTCCGTGTGCAGGTCCCCTGTGCCCAGCTCTGCCCGATGCTGAGCCGCGTGTGCCCCTCGGCCCGCCGGCGTTTCCGGAGGGGAATGGTGGGTGCTGAGAGAGCTCTGGCCGACGGGCAGTGCCCAGGGCAGGGCTGACGTGGCCGAGAGCCAGGCCGGGTCGGTGTGCGAGGGAGGGAGACACTGATCGCTGTCGAACAGCCCGGTCGCTGCCGCAGACGCTGTCGGCGTGTGGGGACATGGCTCTGGGCAGACCCGCCTGTGATGTGAGGCTCCGTTGTTGTGACTGGAGCGTTTACAAGGAGATAAGGAATTGTTTGACTATTACCTTGCCCTCTGATTTTATTTTTTTTTTTTTTGCCTGATCATGGTACTGGTGGTGTAGGGAGGGTCTCAAATCGCGCAGTGCAGCTGCCTTCACGTGGCTGCGGAAGCAATTCCATGCTTCCAAAATGAAAACGGTCATCAGTAGTGTGACCGTGTGGGAGACGGTTGCATGTTCAGTGGTCTGACCTCCAGACCACGAGGCCTGGGCTTCTTTCTCTTGTGTGGATTTCCTTTAGGAATCCAATGCTGTCAGCTCCGCCTCTGGTGGGGCTGTGCCAAGAGGGTCCTTCCCAGGCAGGCTGAGCCTGGGCTTGACGTGAGCCACTAAGACCATTAAGATGCTTCTGGGTGCCCCCTTTGACACGCTCGCTGCTGTTCTGGCTGCTGTTGGAAGGTGCTCGGTTTGTGAACGGGGAAGTGTTGCTGTAAAGCTGGATCCTTCGTGCTAAAGGCTTCCGACTGTTTTGTAAATAGACTAATGCAAATTGGGAAAAATGGAGAAAGGAAACAAAAATGTTTAGGGACAACATTGTTGTTACCTGTGGAATACTGCAAGGCTCTCAGCTTTCTGTATCTGGTGGGGGTAGGGAGGGAAAGCTGCTGTTGCTGTTGTTTTGTTTCCAATACGGAAACGGGTCCCCCGGCTCCCGGTCCCTGCGCCGGAGGCTGTGCTCGGCCACGCGCTGCTCAACCCATGGAATGACCAAAGTCTTTGGACCACACAGTGGTTTGCTCTGCTTTCCAAATTACTTCCTCCCTCCTAGTAAGCGAATATCTTTAGTTATCTTCAAGCGGATGGTTTTCATCCTGTTTAAATTCGTGCCTTGTGCCCTCCCCTTCCAGAGGGAGAAAGGATGGGTCTTGTGGCACCTTTCCAAGCTTCTCCGGGCCGTGCCGAGCTCCGTCTCGGGCTGATGGCAGCAGATGGGATCGCGGCAGCTCTGCAGCCTGTGTTCGAGATGTCCCCATGGTCCCAGGGCAGCAGGGCCTGGGCTTGGCCGTGGCAGAGGCTGCGCAATGCTTGGGCCTTCCCTGGCGTCCCCGGGCTCCCCCCGCAGCCAGGACAGGATTGTCCCTTCTCGGAGCAGCTCTAGGCAAGTTTCCCCTCGAGCCTAGACCTGAGCTCTGCAGAAGCCTCTGGTGGGAGATGGTGTGAGCCGGGGCCGAGGCGAGGCTTCGGCTGCCCCGCGGCGTTACTGAGCCGGAGCTCTGGCGTGGTTGTGGCTTCGGGGGCAGGATTGTGTTGGGAGAGCTGGGACGCTGCCGCCGGCGGGCGTGCGGCTCGGCTGCCGTTCTGGCATGGCCGGCCTCACCCCCGTTACCCCATTTTCCTCCCTGCTTCCACTCAATAGCTCATGCTTCAAAAGAGAATCTTGTGAAGCGCTGTCAGAGGGGTTGAGTGCGAAAGAGCAAACCCAGCACCGCCGCTGCATGCACCTCGGCTTTGTTGTCACGTTAAGGAGTAGTCAAGACAAAACCAGGCGCCAACGTGAAGCCACCTTGGAGAGGATGCCAGACCCTGTGCTGCAGTATTTATCTGAACCGAAATTCTGAATGTTTACCTCAGTGTAAATATCTGAACCTTTCCCGTGGGGGAAAGGAGCATTGCATGGAGCAATCCCCGTCCCCAGTGCTTTGCCAAACACGTCATCCTCTCCAAGCCAGGCTTCACGTCGGCGCGGACACTGTCCCTCTTTGGACCCTTTACCTTTCTAGGATGTGAATGGTAAAAATGTGAATATTTGTTGTTTACTTCATTAGGCATAATTCATGATGATGTGTTTATATGAAGAAAATCACAGACTGAAGCGAAACCATATGCAATTGGTTTACTTTATTATAAACTGTATATGATGTACAAACTAATAAAAACCTAAATGACGACAGTCTCACTGTTGTTCTTGAACAGGCAAATAAACAAGATCCTCCAGCTGTGCCTTTCGGTGCCGGACGGGATCCGGAGCATGGGGTTGTTCCTGGGCACAGGCGGGAGAGGGGCTGCTGGGAAAGATGTTCTTACAGTTTTGGTGGAACAAACCCATGTGAGATGTGTTGGGGAAGGCTCGGCTGGACGTGGGGCAGGAGCTGAAGGGTTTCCCTGTGAACGTCACACAGGATCCCAGATGCTAGAGGGGTGGATATATGTAACTTTTTTAATGTTATAATGAGAATTTATCGTCATCCCTCTTTTTGGAAAAGCAGGAAGTATTCTGCGTTATTGGTAAGCGTGCAGCGTGCGCCCCGGATCAGCCCCAGCCTGCTCCTCGCTGTAGGCTGAAACCCTCAGCGGAGAAGCGCTTCCAGCACAGGCCCTCGTGGACAGCCCAGCACCCGCACCCCAGAGGCCGTGAGTATTTACAGGGGTTAATACGGGGTTAATTTCACCACACACTTCACCAGACACTGAGCCCTAGCGTGAGTCTAACTTTGTCCTGCCCTGCATCTGTTAGTTTTGCTTTTGTGTTACAGTGAAGTAGTGGCCACAGACCCACTGACCAAGGGCTGGGCCAGGAGTAAAAACATAAGTTTCCATAAAACAGACTTAATAACAGAAGGGCTTGATCATTAACGTTTTTCCAGCTGATGGTTTAGGTTTGAGCAGATGAGTTATGCAGTTATGGGACCTTCACTTACCTCCTAAACTACAGTTACTGCCAGCCTAACGTTAACATTCAAGTGCATTAGAGAAAAGGAGGAAAATCTTGTGTGAAGTACAAGTTCCATACTTCAGACATGATTTTAGTTTCTATAAAAACAAGATGGAAAAGACATTAGTTCATCTTTTCCACCCCCTGCCAAGGCAGGATTGTTCCCTATGAGACACGGGGCAGCGCTTGGCCCAGCCCGGTCTGACCCTGGTCGGAAGCTGAAGGGCTGGAGCTGTGCTGCAGGAACCCGCCGCCTGTCCTGGTGTTCCATGCTCCCGTTACTCCATGGTAGCTGTCTAAGACATCGTCAGGCCACGTGCTCCCCTGCACCGAAGGCAGCGTTCACATCCCGTGAACACGAGCTGGAGCAGCGCTCAGCTGGCCGGCTGCAGGACCAGCCTCTGCTCAAGGCTGCTGGGTCCACAGCTGCCCTCGGCCTGGTCTCTTCTCATGGGCTAAACTATTAGTAGGGGCCACTCTTGACAGATGTGACCCAGTAACTGAGCTACCGGAACAACTGGGAGGTTACAGAGTTCGTTTCACTTGGCTGCAGACCAGGCACGCCCAGGCCTTGCTCTGCCGCTGCTCCCAGAAAGGTCTAACGATTGTGGTTCCTTGGGCCGTTAGAAAGACCAGAGCTGGTCTTCCTCCGAGGAAGAAAACAAGCAGAACTCCCCAGCCCGTGCTCCCCAAAACCTCCGTTAAAACACACTCAGCAGCACTTCGGTTACCGATGTCAGTTGGGGGACCCTTTTCCTTTGTTGCTTGTTTTCTTCCTTGTTTGAGGCCAATAAACTCCCCAGAGGCTTTGTGCTGGGCTTGGCAAAAGGGCTTACTTAGTAAAGGTAGAATTATTTCTCTTGACACTTAAAGGTTACAGGAGTTACTTGCCTTCTAAAACCAAGCGAACCAGGTGCCCGGCCCACGCTCCTAGATGATGGTGCAGGAGCTAAAAGCAGAGCCCCGTTTGTTGGTGCTCTGCGTGGGCACCAGTTTTCCCTTTCCGTAGTAACCCGAGAATATCGCCCTGACCTCGATCTTTTTCGAGAGGACGAGCATCCACATCCCGTTATCGAAGTACAGCAGTTTCCCGCCGCCAATCTCCCCCACTTGCTCCCCTTTGTTCCCCGCCTTTTCCAGTTTGACAAACTCCAGCAGGTCCAGCCCCGTCTGAACCGCCTCGATGCCGTTGGCACAGCCGAGGGTGATGTGAGCCCGGCTGCCCCGCGGGAGGTTGTCGGTGGGCAGGATCTTGTCGGCGTCCCCCGGCCACAGCAGCAGCTGCTGCTCGCTCAGCTCCACCCGAGCACCAACAGTCTTTGTCGTGATGAAGAGCGCGGAAACGGACAAGGTGAAGCCTTTGCCGTAGGAAGCCTTCACAGCCTGGGAGAGTCACAGAATGGTGGGGTTGGAAGGGACCTCTGGAGATCATCCCGTCCAACCCCCTGCTCCAGCAGGTCACCCAGAGCAGGGGGCCCAGGATCACGTCCAGGCAGGTTTGGAATCTCTCCAGAGAAGGAGACTCCACAACCTCTCTGGGCAGCCTGGGCCAGGCTCCCACACCCTCACACCAGAGAGGTTCCTCGTCCTGCTCAGATGGAACTTCCCACGTTCAAGTTTGTGCCCATTTAAGGAAGAGGGAGACAAGCCCAGAGCACGGCTTTACGGGGCTGCGTGCCGGGGGGACGCAGCAGCGGGGCAGGGTTCTTGTCCTCGAGGTTGGGGCTGATGACACAGCTCCTGCGGTGACAGCTGACGTACCATGTGCACTAGAAGATCATGGCCTGAAGCTCCTGCTCCGTGAATTCAGAGCAAGTTACATCTTTTCCCTTCACAAATCCCAGTATTTGGGCTTATCTCTTTTGAGCTAATTTAGCTGGAAGTGTAAATACCTGAATCCATCATCATCCAAACCAAGCCATTGGAGATGATGCTGGAAGCTGGGGATGGAGGGGCGGGAATCTTTTGCTTGGAAACCAACAGGAAATAGTCACCGCTCTCCCTCAGTCCTGCCTTTCCCCTTGCACAGGCCACGGGACACGTTTAGTGTCGCTGCCGTTACCCCTCGGCTCCGAGCGAAGCCTCGTCCCCGGCCGGAGCCCCCGACTCACCTCCTGCTGCGCGTACTCCTCGGCTCCAGCTGCTTTGCCGAACTCGGTGTATTTTGTGGTGCAGTGTAGGACCCCGGGTGGCCTCTTCACGAAGTAGCTGGTGAGATCTATTTTTATTTTGGGATCTTCGATAGCAGAAGCAACTGCAAATACAGGTAAATAATATTACTATCGAAAAGCGGTGCCCCTCATGTCACCCCGTGAGCCCAGTCCCGTCCCAGCTTTCTTCACCAGCCGTCGTGGTTCATCTCCCCAGCTGCTGAGGGCAGATCAAACTCCTTCCACCAGGCTAACGGTGGCTGTAACTAGAAGACAGAAGCTCCTGCACATCATCCTGGCCCGTCTTAGCCCCGAGGTCGTAGGAATCCCTACGGGACGAGGCTGTTCAGCGCTTCCCTTTTCTCTCTGACCCATCGCAGCACCCAGGGGACCCTCAGCCACCGGGTGCGACACCGTCCGAATGCAGCTCCCCGCAGCAGAGCTAAACTGACCTCTTAGGAAAAGCTCTTTCACTTATTTTTACGTAGAGCAGCAACTTTGTCAACTATGAGGAACAGATCGGTAGCTTTAAATGGTTTTCCTCGTTGCTGACTGACTAGAAATTCCCTTCAGAAGCTGAGCAGACTCGTTCCGTTTGCCCAGCGTTCACATCTCAGCAACAGAGCAAGAACCTGGTGAGACACTTCCATACGTACAGTATTTACTCTCCTTTTTGAAGGCTTTGAGACTCCCAAGCTCATCTAAGAAGGCCTGGCCAGCCTTCCTCAGGATCTCTGAACTTCTTTTGCTCAGAAACCACCCAAAATACATGGGTAGGAATTCCTTCTCCAAGCTCGGCTTCATCTTCTTCAGGTCTTCCACTGACAGTTTCCACTGGTTCTTTTCCTTCAGCTGCGAGCAATCCAGTCGCCACTGGGTTTTGGGCTCAGCAAAGATGACTTTGTACCGGTATTTGTCAGCAATATCAAAGAGTTGGTCCAGTCGTTCCCTCTCATGGTGAGTGTCATCCAAAACAATAACGCTGATATCTCGTTTGCAATAGTCAACTAGATCCTCATCCACCTTGGAATACTCTTCAGGAATGGTGCTTCTTATTAACGGCGTGATTTTGTAGTGATCAACGGAGATGACCTTGCAGGCATCTTTGTACCGGTCTTGAATGGCCTGGGCGAGAGTGGACTTCCCGCTGCCAGGGAGGCCTCTCAGAATGAAAAAGGTTTTAGATTCTTTGATAGTGGAGATGGTGTCTTCATCGTCCAGGAAAGGGAAGTGCAAACTTTCGGGTCTCTCCTTCGCTGATTGAGTAGACATTTTTCTAAATATTTTAGGCAGGAACGTGTGACTCTTCTTGGAGAAGCCTCTGTTCTGAAATGCAAGAGGAAAACACTTTGCAGGGTGGCAGCCCCGGGCGCCCGCGCGTTCCCCTGCGCGTCCCCTCCCCTCAGCTCCCTGCTCGGCTTCGCCCACGGCCCAGCAGGGTCCCGTCCCACCACCCACCCGACCCGAGCAGCTCCGCTCCCCGCTCCGGCCTCGGCACCCGGGCAGAGCCTTTCGAGGGCCGGATTTATTTCCGAACACTGAACTGTACACTCGCGGCTGCCAGGTGAGAGGGTGCAGGGCAGGGGGGAAGTGCCGACCAAAACGGGAAACGAAAGTCCCGGCAGCTGTGGCGGCTGCTGCCATCTCATCACTTCATCCGAAAAGAAAAAAGAGGCTGCAGAAGGCCTGGAGCGTGTTTGGGGATCAGGAGGAAAGGCAGCTGCTGAGGGAAGCCCCCGACGCTGCTGCCTCGCACCTCAAAACCTGCCCTTCATCCTACCTTGAGCATCGGCACCCAGGGAGGGACCTGGGGCTCCTCTTGTGCTGGAGAGCACCTGAAATGGCTTCCGAGAAAGACAAACCCTCCAGCAGCCGCCGGGCTGAACACGAAAGTGAAACCAGCCCCGAAGGAAACGCTGCCGGGTTGGAAAAGCCGCTGGGAGCTGGGCTGGGAGCCGTGCCCGCAATCCCAGATGAATCCCCAGCAGGGCCTGGGAAAGCACGGCGCTGGAAGGAAACGAGGGATTTCTCCCACTGGGAATTCCCGACAGCATCAACGGGGCGGCCGCTGTTGGGTCAACGTGTGACCCTTCCACCGGCTCCGGAGCCGAGCGCGGCGGGCGCGATGCTGGAGGAGAAAGTTTTGCCTTTGGTGCAAAAAACCGAGGATTCTCCACACAACATCAACGCTCCGGCTTCGCTGTCCAGCCGTTGTGCGAAAACCAACCCCTGCGGTGGGCCAACCTTGTTTCCCTTCATTCCAGGACCCGGAGGGGTTCGCGGGAGCCAGGACCCCGCCGGGGCTGGGACAGGGACCCCCGGGCCCGCTCCCGGCGTCGGTGCGGGGCTCCCGCCTCCGGGAGCGAACGGTCCTTGGAGAGGAGCGCGGAGCCCCGGCTGTCCCGGATCGGAGCGCGGAGCCCCGGCTGTC
>VZZY01011646.1:31361-59830 GCA_013400335.1 Eurystomus gularis | reverse complement strand
TCAGACCGCCGCCGCTGGCCCCGAGGGAGGCTCGGCGCGTCCGTGCGGGGTGAGGTCCGGGCGGACCGGGGCGTTCCCGAGGCACCGTCCGTTTGCGGTGGGTACAGCGCAAACACTTAACGAGGGCCCGGGCGGGCTCTCGTCCGTGCCAGCGGCAGCTCCAGGCTTCGTCTCGGCGCGTTCGTTCCCTCCCTTCATCCCTCATCCAGGAAGCCCTTTGTCAGCAGCGCCTGTGCCCCTTTTCCAGGTTGGAGATCCCTTGGCGGTGTCTGCGGCAGATCCCGGTGTTGGGATCCCGCTCCGCTCTTGGAGGGTCGATGGCCGGTGTCTCTCCTGCTCCCTGTGATGGATCCAGCAGTCCCAGGAGCTGTGAAATGGCAGTTTTCCAGCTCTCTTGTTTGCTACCTGCAAACGCCTGCTGTTTATCTTGCTGCTTTGGAAATTCTCATCCTTTTGCAGGCCCTTCTCTCTGTTCAGCTCTATTTGTTTTCTGTCATAGCATGTAAAGACCCCACACTCGGTGTACGTGTCCATCCTGAATGCATTGTTTGCAGATACCTGTATTTCCTCAGCTGGGTTTGGAGCCCAGAACATCAGCTCCGCTGTCTGACGCTGTTACCCAAACCCTGCAGAGCTGGGCCGTGCAGACGTGTGCTCTCCAGCTCGCAGGGCTCTTCCTGCTGTCTGCAGCTCCGCTCGAAGCGGGACCTGACTCGGAGGGCAGTCACAGTTGGGAATCCTGCCCAGCCGTGCAGACTGGAGTCCACACTGCTGCTGTCTGCTTTGCAGGTGACATGGGGAGGATTTAAGGAATGAGCCTGTTAAGGACCTGCCCCAGGGGTGTATGGTAAGGTGGTCTTTAAAGACAGGATTCCAGATACCCCACTTCTGGCACTAGATGCTTACCGGGGTGTTTGGAGCCTGTCTGCAGCTCTCCACTAGCCAGACTTCACTCAGCTCATAGTCTCTTCCCCTCCCTGGCTGCTGTTTTGCTTTCAGAGGTTCCATGTCTGCGGGGAACCTCCTCCAGAGCTGGGCATTCAGGGCTCACCACCTCAGCAAGCACACCTGCTTGCATCACACCAGGACGGTGCCAGGCATTTCATAATGCTCGGCACTGAGGTATCTTGACCCATGAAGTTTGCTGGCTGCTGTGGGGCCTCTTCTCTCGAGCCCTCTCTGTCCTCTGATGAAAGCACGCCTGTTTGCCAGGTGGAAGCTGACGTAAATTTTCATGCTGCTGTGGGCTGAAAATGCTGGCTGGTCTTGAACTGTGTTAATAAATGACCCAGGATGGAGCGGGGAGGTTACTTTGCCGTCTGGCTTTGTTGACATAATTCTTGGGAGAGGGCATGAAATCATTACTGGAGAGAGTCCTTTTCTCCCAACGAAGCATCGCCTGGGTATGGCTGGAGTGTGGTACTGATCCAAGACAACTCCATGCATGAGCACCACGTTCTGTATGGACACAGACTGGTGAAGCTCGTAGAGTTATACCTCTGAGACCAAAAAGGGTTTAAAGGAAAATAAACCAAATCCGTGTCTTTAATTTTTGTTCTCCTCTTGCGGAGTAGACCATGTTGTGCTGAGTAGTGTCACATCATCTGATCTCTCTGGGAGTTGAGGAGACTTCACCTGGGTTTTCTTGTCAATAATTCCTCTTCTTGTTTCCCCATCTTCTTTTCTTTGGGCTGTGTTGCATTTTCCCTTCAGCCAGTCACGAGTGTATTGGGGCAGATGTATCGGTTGTGTCCCAGCAAACGCCACATCCAGATCTTTGGTCCTTGTCTAGCTTGCCACCATCCACTTTTTTTTTCTTGTTAATGCAATCAAGAAACGTTCCCCAAGCATAATTTTTTTTTTTCCATATTTGACAGGTGATGTTTTGAGGGCGTAAATGCTTCTGAGCCCTCAAAAATGTGATCTAATCCTTTTACTTGCTCTGGACTTGCTAGTGAAGGCTGAAACGCAGCACTTAACGAATCAGAGGCTGTGGATGGTGGTGTAAAGGTCTCTGATGTGTTGCAGGGAAGCTGTTTGGTTTAGAGCTTTAGTAAATGAACACCAATCGTTCTTGGAAATTGGTGACACGTCCAGAAAGAACTTATTCTTAAACCAGTCACCCACTCATCACCCACCCAGTTGTGGTTTGACATCCGTTCAGCAGAGCTCTGTGCCTCTGCTCAAGTGAAGGACAGGATGCTTCAAGAGCAAGAATGGTCCCTGTGACCTGGGCTGGCTCCAGAGCTGACCCTGCCTGGAGCTTGAGGTTGGACTAGGTGACCTCCTGAGGCCCCTTCTAACCTGGACTGTTCTGTGATCCTATCATCCACTGCATTTTAAGTGAAAAGTCTGTGGCATGTACTGTGGAAAATGCTTTACGGTGGTAGTAGCTTGTCCTTCACTCGGCCGGTTTGTCCAGGAACCAGCTGTGTGCGTTCCATCGCCAAAGGACAGCAAAGCCTCGCAGGCAGCCGGAGAGGCATCACAGGTTAGAGACTTAATTCTGTCGGCCCCTATCCCGAGTCTTGTGCAGCAGAGGATGCGCACTCAGAGCAGACTGGAAGAGGCGTTTTGTGCTGCTGCCGTGAGTCGGCCGTTGTGTGTGGTGGCCGCAGGATCTGGGGCCTAAAGTCAGGAGAAAATTGCAGTTCAGTCTTAGCTAGAGAATCACGAACAGCAGTGTCTGGGAGTGAATCGGCAGGAGGGAGTGTTATCCTAGAGCTGCACTTGGTGCAGAGAAAGGGATTATTGTGTTCCTCTGCACGCCACCTGACCTACCTTCACCATCGCTGGTGCTGAGCTCGGCCAAACACAAGATCGTGCTGTGCTGGTGAGTCCTAACCTGCCTCATCCTTGGGAAGCTGCGGAGATTCCGTGTCCCCGCTGCTGTGGTGACCTGCGGCCCCTGCTCCGCGCTTGCAGGATGGATGCAGCCAGTCGATGGAGCCTTCTCTGATTGTCTCTGGGCGATGAGCTCCGCTCGAGCACACGCGGCTGGGAATTGCTGATGCCCCGTGGATTCTTTTTTCTGTGCCTGCTGATCTTCTAGCTTAACAATTCAGCAGACTGAGGCAATTGTTCTGTGCTGTCTATCCCATGAGAAAGGCAGAGTTGGAGCAGTGGAAAAAAAAGGGAGTGAGGGGTGTGATTAAAGACTTGCTAATGATGAGGAGATGTCTCAGTGAACCATGGGCAGATAAGGGCAGAACAGCCTCGTTCCTGCTCTTCTGTTGCCATGGCACAAGGATCATGTCATGTTTCAGCTACTGCTGTTGTAGTAATCCTCCAGGTCTTTCTCCACCCCAGTGGTGTTATTACAAAAATGAGGTGATGAAACTGGGAGAGAAGCGAGGGAGCAGCAGAATGTGGTGGCATGAGGGAGCCCCGTGAAGGTGCTGAGATGAGTGGCTTCAAGCGCTTGGTGGGAGAGCCCCTGTGCTTGTGTCCCGTGTTTAAGCAGTCCCGTGCATGTCACCATTGTCCCCACTGACTTTTTTTTTCTACAGCACTGTTTTTAATTAGACCAGGTAATGGATTAAATGGATGTCCTGGGTCCCGTTTCCTGCAATCACAAACAACTCCACCTTGATCACTGGCATAACTGGCATTGGCTTGATTGTTTTCATCTGTGAAGTGGGCTGAAGATCTGCAGAATTGCTCAGGGGCTTTGTGTCAACCTGGAGAAATTAAAAATACTTAGTTTTTTTTAGGATTAAGGAGTGTTTGCCATTTTCCTTTATCCATCTGCTGCTGCTGCGGTGAAATGAGACCATTTTTCTTTGGGACTGGCCTTTGGAATATTGTAGAGCGGGCAGCTGATGGATTTCTAAGGACTTGAAAGCAAGGGTATTCCAGCTTCCTACCGGGCAAAATAAACAGCTGCAGGTAACTTGGGAGCAGGATTTGCTCTCAGATGTAGCGCTGCTTTACAGCACAGATCGTCATGGGAGGTTTTCAGCAGCACGGTACAGGTGCTTGCAGAGGAGGGTTGGGTGGGGGGTTGTGGTGGTTTTTTTCTTACAGCTTTGCCACCTACTAGCCCAAGTTACAGCCACTGCTATAGCCGTGGCAAGTTCCTCTGTAGTTAGCCTGTGGCCAGCTGGCCATGTAATAAAGCTGTAAGCTTTTGGTCGGGGGAGCTGGCGTATTCTTCCTGACGGTGCTTATCCAGTGCATAGGCAGTGCCTCGTAGTTAAGTAAAAAGCTGGCTCGGAATGATACCGTGAGGCCGATCCACACTCCGCAGAGGATAGATGCAAACCAGCTCTGCAGACCCACTTGAGATTCTTCTCAGTGTGCTGCAGCGAGCCAGTTGGTTTCCAGTGAAGGCTTCTGTCTCTTGCAGCTTCCTCGCTAGTAAAGGTGAAGCAGTGAAGGCAACTCTGCTGATCTTTGCATTTTTAATGCAGGTTACAACACAGCTGTAATGCAATATTGGGGCATTTGCAGGACAAAGATGGGCAGAGAACTGCAACGGGCCATGGGATTTTGAGCAGCAAGTGCTCTAGAAGCACGAGAAGCCAGGTCTGCAGCCCATCCCCACCCGGCAGCTCGTTCCCTGGTGCCCAGGCACCACCCCTTACCTGTCCCAGGCTGCTTCCCCTTGAGACCTGTGTGCTCTGTCCCCCCTGCACCTCCCTTTCCTTCCACCTGATTTCTGTCCTTCTAGAAAGCTGTGGTGGCTTAACATGGAGAAGAATTGAATGTTTCTGCAGTTTCAGTGTCCGTGCTTAGCTTACGGCCAGAACTGCAGCCTCCCTGAGGAGGTGACACCGGGAGTGTTCCTAAGGCGCTTGAGGTTAATCCACTGGTACCCGGCATTTCCCCTTCACTGGCTTTCTATTCCCACACACACTGCTGTTGCTTGTTGGCGGAGAGCTGTGTGTAAATCCTCGCCTTGCGATGTTCTCTCGGCGTCACCCCATCTCTTGTAATGGGGAACACCCAATGAAAGTTCTTGGTTGCCTCTGAAGTTGCTGCGGAACAGCTGCTCGCAGCCCCGGGACTTGGCATAACTCACGGGCTCCCGTTGTCTTCCTGTGACAGCTCTATTCCCGCAGCACCTCTGAGGACATTTTTAGGAATCCCCCCTGGAGAGCCGATGGAGCTGGCGCAGCAGCCTCGGCGATGGAGCTGGCACAGCAGCCTCGGCGTAGCCGTGCCGGGGCTGTTGTGCTACGGGGGCTGCGAGGAGGATGGGGTGGCAGGATGGGAACCTCGCTTTGCAGGGCCACGCAGACAATGTGCCCCGTCTCCTTGGGCTTGCTCACGAGAGCCCCCCCCTCTCCTTAGGCTGGGGTGACTTTGGCACGGGGGTGATAAACCCAGAGTGGGGCATCAGGTGCAAGCGTCCGTGGTGACAAGAACGGGCTCTGCGAAGAAAGCTGGGCTGCTGCAGAGACGCTGCCTGGTGCTGCTCCGGAATGGGGCTGAGCTGGGAGCTGTGCCTCTGTTGGGTTGGGCTTTTACAGAATAATTCTCTGAAAGCAGGAACTCAGGTTTTTTAACATATTTTGCCCTTTCTGTAGCTTCTCCTTTTCTATTTTAAGACTGGAATTGCGTTTGAAAAGATGTTGGCTGCAGATTTGACTGCTGGTTCTTAAGCCTAGTAGGCAGCTTTCGATAATAGTACTTCCTTGTTCCGACCTGATTCCTTCTGGAGACGGACAGAGAGTGCAACCTGCCTCCTGCCACGTTTTTCTGCAGAATAAATATATATTTTTTTCTACTAGGGGGGGGCCTAACCAAGCCTCCCTATTCTTGTTCTAGGGGAAAAAACCTCTATTTCTACTGCTGGCTAATTATTCCCTGGCATACCCTGTGCTTGCTTACAGGATGAATATCCTGGTTGATTACTAGTGGTTATTACCCAGAAGGTAGCACAAGAAATAACTGTGGAATTTTTAAACAGTTTCCCTCTGTGGATCTTAAGCGGAGCATCTGTTCTGTGAGACAGACAGTCCGTCAGTCCTGAGCCACTCACATGCTTCACTGTCCAGATCCTCCGATGGAATCTGAGCTCTTCTGTCCTGTGCTGGTGCCTCTGCTTTGCAGCTCTCCCAGAAACCATCCGAAGCTGCTTTTGTGCTTCCTGCCCCGCTGGCTGTGCCTGGGGAGCAGTGACACGACCTTGTCACTCAGCGCACCACGAGCCACTGCTCGAGCCTCTCTGCCAGCAGTCTGGCCCCTCGCAGAACCAGAACTGCCTGGTGACCTCTGGTGAGACTGTTCTGATGCTTGACACATGCAGACAGGTTCGCTAGGATGAAGTATGCTTTTAAATAAAAGTTTATTGCAGCTAAAAATAAATGCAGTCTTTGGCACCTGTGACTTTGTTGCTGCACATCAGAGAGAAAAGTTACAGCCTTGAGATCAGAAATGATTTACTCATCTGTTCAGAAAACACTCTTTAAAAAATAAGGAAGCCTTCTCCAGGAAAGGCCTGAAATGAGGAATATATTTTAAAATTATTTTTCTCAAAAAAAATCCCCAAACTGTCTAACCTTAATCTTCTTTGCCCCAAACTGTCTAACCTCTTTGTTGTCTTGAGCATCTTACTCTGTAGGACGTGAACTTGCTGCCAGAACATTTAGGGTCTGAGACAAATAAAGCAATGATACAAATGTGTTCTGGTTTTGATTTTTCTGGCAATGTTTTCTCTTCCCTTCAGGAAGAGGTTTGGGGGTGGCTGCTAACTTACCAGGGGTCCAGCACAGGCTGGAAATGTGGCATGTGGTGGGAAAACATGTGGGAGGGAGGAGTTTTCTCTCCTGTTGCCTTGCCACTCCCTGGTACTGAGGAGAAGAAAGGGTGGGTGTGTTCCAGAGACCCCCCAACAGCCAACCCGCGGTGCTGGGTCATTCGAGACAAGCTGCCTGAGCTGGGGGCTGCTCAGAGCTGGTGGGTTTGGCACCATCCAGCCACCACCGTGCCAAGCTGTGCAGATCCTGCCGTTCTGTGCAGGCAAGGCTGGACCAGAACGGTGCTCTGGGCAGCACAGGGGGGTAGAAGTTTTAAACAACACGGATATTTGTTTATTGGGTGAGTTTTAGAGCCTTACTTATACTGGGGAGACGGCCCCAGCTCTGTTTGCTTTGGGTTTGCACTGAGCTGGGTCACTGGGAGGTTTTTGAGAGAGCTGGACTCTGCTTCTGCGTGCTACTATAATTTTTAAATTTTTGGTTTTTTTCAATGCAGACTAGGTAGCCATGTCAGCCAAAGCCATCTCTGAGCAGACTGGGAAGGAGTTCCTGTATAAGTATATCTGCACCTCCTCTGCCATCCAGAACCGCTTCAAGTATGCCCGGGTCACCCCAGGCACCGACTGGGCTCGGCTCACCCAGGACCACCCCTGGCTCCTGAGCGAGGTAAGGAGCGTGGCTGAGACCCCGGCTGGCCCCGCCCGGGCTCGGCGCCCCTTTCCTGAAGGACCGGTCTCTGCTGCTGTTCTGCAACATTCGTTTGCAACACTGATGAAGAAACAAGCCTTGCTTCAAGGCTGTTGTATCACCTTCTGGGGGCAGGATTATAAGATTCCTTTAAGACTGTGAAATACATGAGCAGAGATGGCTGCAGACCAGCTGCTGTTAACACGCAGAAGGTCGAGGCTAATTCCAACTCGCCAGAGTCTCTTGGGGCTGTTCTCAAATCCTTACGTTCTGAAATCGTGGAGCACTTTCTCCACAGCTGGCTTTGTGTTCCGTTAGGATACTGCTCAGGTTTCCTGCATCCAAGCACAATGTCAGGGGAAAAGGGTTTTGTGCTTTTTTAATGCAAGATCTTCTATAACCCCATGTTTCAAATCCATGCATTTTCTGTAGAGAAAAGATACCCAGAGCTCTGCTCATCGGTTGTCCCTGCTGGCTCCTTCCCAGTGGTTAATTAGATTAAGTCATTGCTTGGTAGAAATGAATGTTTCAGAGGCCTTTACTGACTGATGGAAGCCCAGCACTAAGTAATTAAATGTTCCCTGCTCAAGTGCATGAGTGATTTGCTGGAAGATACCAGCAGTGCTTCTAAAAGGACTTGCAGAAGGCAGCAAGGATGCTCTGTCCTTTGAGGCAGGGCTCTGCAGCGCCAGAGAGGGTCCAGCAGAAGGACCGTGACCAGCGTTCTGCACAGCAGCGTCTTCTGTTCTGACTCTACACTGCAAGCTGCTGAAGTTCTAGGACACGAACTGTACAGGATGGCACCTATTGCTTATTTTTTTTTAAAAAAAAGGCAAGCTAGAGATAAGTGTTACCTGGGAAGAGCTTTCGGTGGGTATCTTACAAAGAGCTGCTGCCAGTTGACTGAAATGTGCCTGGCCCCAGCCAGCCTCCCGTGCAGAGCGTGCCGTGATGGCAGGAGTGGAAATAAGGCAGCTCTTCTCAAAATACAGTGTAAAATAAACCATAGACATGTTGTACCAGGAGATGGGCTTGCCAGGAGATTAAAGAAATTCTGCGAGGACATTTGCTGTACAGAACTGAAGTTTTTGTTTCACTATCTGCAGAGAATCACTTGGCCAAAATCATTTTTTTAATGCTTCTTTCCCTTAATCTCTCTTGCACAATGTTGTAGCGTTTAGTGGTGAAGCCAGATCAGCTCATAAAGAGACGTGGGAAGCTCGGACTGGTTGGAATTAACCTCACGCTGGATCAGGTGAAGGTTTGGCTGAAACAGCGCCTGGGCCAAGAAACCACGGTGAGTGGCCACCTCGGCAACAAAAGCAGGAGGCTTCCTGGTTCTGTCTTCTCTGCCTGCTTGTGCCGCAGGAGCTGGTGTGCAGCTGGTGGTTTAAAATGCTTGTTATGCTGACGCCAAAGCAAATGAGAAACTGTCGCACATGTGAACTTCCTGCTGGTAAATGAGGCCTGGTGAATGACACCGTGACAGGGAGCACAGCTCCGTGCCCCCCGTTACCACCCCTGGGCAGGGCCGGTGCGGTGGGAGCTCAGCAGGAATTAGGACCGTTTAGAAAGTCCCTTCCACCTGGGTCGCTCAAATGCGGCGTCTGGCTGGGACAGCTGCTTTGCTTTGATACCCAAGGCAGATTTAACAAGTGACTATAAAAGCCATCGTTAAAATTGTGCTCTTAGCGTAGCCAGCCGGTGTTTCGGCTGGTGACTGAGCGTTACTTCAAGTCCTTATTTTGAGCCAGCGCTGGCTTGTAATATTTATTCTCCTGGGAATGGCACTGGGATGCCGATGGTAGCCACGCCTGCCATCCCAGCCGCTGCGCGCCGGGAGCTGATGGAGCTCTGCTGGTGCCTCGGCCCTGCCGTGACTGATCTGTGCTGGCTCCTGCTCCGAGCTGTGCAGCCGAGCCAGACCTGGGCTTGTGACACCATCGTGTGTCCCTGCCCCCCGGAGAACCGCGGGTGTTGAAATCACTGCTTTGGCACGATACAACCGCCACGTCTAAAGGAAGGGCTGTGCCAGGGACTTGGCACTGAGGTTGACTCCTGCGGCCCTGTCCTGAGGAGCAGGGGCTATCTCCCACAGCCTGTGCAGGAGTATCCCTCAAGCAAGGACACTTGGCTTTGGACAGCAGGAAAGTGCCTACACGGGACAGCTCCTGGGACCCTGCTGTAGCAGCGTGCCCGTGCAGGAAGGGGCTAAAGGGTTTTCTCGCTGTTTGTGCTCACTGACACCACTTCAGGGTGAGTGCTGGGCCGAGCCCTCTGCTCCTGCTGCTCCCTGTCCAGCTCAGGAGTTCCCTCACTTCTGATTTTTGCAAAGCTCCAAGAAGCGGCTCCAACTGTTGTGTTTCATGCTGCACTAAGCAGAGCTCTGTGCAGGCGCTGTCTCTGGGACAGGAGGTGAAGAGCAGCCCTTCTGGTGTAGTTCCCAGAGCCGTGTGTCCTGCCAGGAGAGCGGAAGGTGACGGACTCGTGTAGCCCGTGAGGCTCGGGTGCCCTGGGGTGCTGCAGGTGCGTGTCCAGCAGCGACAGTGCTGGACGCTGCGCTGGAGAGGGAGGAGTGTGAATCCCCACGAAACACAGCAGAGGTGCTTGGGAGGAAGCGATTTTAGAGCAGTGTTGGTTAATTCCTGAAGCTTGCCTTCTACTGTCGTGAATGCAGATGCTGGACAAGAGTTTATTGGTGTTTGTTTTGTTTTCTGCCTCCAGATTGCTAATGCTAAGGGAATCCTAAAGAATTTTCTGATTGAGCCCTTCGTCCCTCACAAACAGGTTGGTATACCAAACAAAGTATCACAAAGAGCTTTTAAATCTCGTTTGACTTGCAAGCAGCTCAGATGCACTGATGTAGGGGAGGAGGTGGGAGATGGGGAACGTGCTGTTAGCTGACGATGTCGATGCGCGTGGTCAGAGCTGTGTGGGCACAGCATCAGTCCGTGCAAAGAGCTGTGGATAATCACACTGGTCACTGTTCCTCTGCTGGGAGGAGGGTACAGATCACCCGAGAGGGACCAAGGTGGCTGGTCAAGGCAGCTCACTGCTCCTTGATTCTGGCAGGCCCGCGTGTGGATGACAGCGTGGATGTGAGATCTCAATCGGTGCTGGTGGAACAGACCCCACCGTGGTTTGGGGGCAGGGTAGAGTTACCTACGGCAGAGGTGCTCTGAGCGCACGCGAGAAAGGACCCTGGTTTGCACTTGAGTTCTGTGAAGCGGGAGCAGCTTTCCCCAGAACTGGGAAGTGTTCCCTGGCACGTTTCACCGGGGTGACGCACTCGGGGCCCCTCCACTCCTCCTCCCACACCAGCGCAGCCAGTACAACCCTGGGGAGCAACTGGGCCGCTCCAGTGCTGCTCCTCCTTGGAAAGCTTAGTGGTGTGCTCAGCTGCCCCCTCCCTGGCCCTGACACGAGCTGCCTCTTGCAGGGCTTCTCTGGGTGTGACTCGCTAATGCTTGTGCCTGGGTCTGTGCAGGAGGAAGAGTTCTACGTGTGCATATACGCTGCCCGTGAGGGAGACTACGTCCTCTTCCACCACGAAGGGGGTGTGGATGTGGGAGATGTTGATGCCAAAGCTCAGAAGTTGCTTGTGGCAGTGGATGAAAAGCTCAATGAATCAGATGTAAAAAAGCATCTCCTGCAGCACGCACCAGCAAATAAAAGGGAGTGAGTACCGGTGTACAGTACGTCCTGGGCACGGCCAGCCACCCAGAAGCTCCTCTCCTTTTTCATGCAACACCCCTTTGCTCTGTTTCACCCTAAAGCTTGCTCTCCTGCCCTTCTTACTGCTCTCAAGAATATTCCATGCATCCTAAATCCAAATTCCTTGACCTTATCCGAGCTGCTTGTCAAACTCAAAATAAGCTTTGCTAGTGCTCTGAGCCTTCACTTGACAGGAGCACTTCTCAGTCTACTGAAGCCTTGACCTCTGAGACCCTGGAGACACGTATTGAATTTTGATCCTTTGTGCCAGCTTAGAAGAGTTTCTTTTCTTTAGTAGAAATGCTGATGTTACTCAGTGCTAATTCAGAAACGTACGCTGCCTTACTCTGGCCTGGTCTAAGAAGGTCTCCTCTTGCTGTTCCTACACTTACTGAAACCTTACCTGTAGATCCCAGATCTTCTTCTGTGTCTCTTTTAATTAGATGCCTATACCTAGTTATCTTAAGAGTCAGAATTTTTCCAAACGTAGCGTAATCCCTGCTGGCGTTGTTCAGCACGGAGAGGCTGAGGGAGCCTGTCACTGACAGAGTTCACTGCAGCCCCTTCCCCGTCCCAGCTAATGAAGCTCGGTTCTGACAAAGATGTGTATCTGACAGCCCCAGACGATGTGTTTCTGTCTCTGGGTGAGATTAAACAGACTGAACATCTACATGACAGTTGTGAGCAACTGTGCTCTCAGCAGACTTTGGTGGAGTGTAATTAAGATGAGTCATCAAGGTCTTCCTTTCCTTGAGTCATCACCGAGCCTTCTTCCAGAGAAGATGAATGAGAGCGAAGGAAATGGATACAGAGGAGACTTGCAGGCTGCCACTAGTACGAATGAAGCAGAGCAGACTGTGCTTTATATTTGGCTGCCTTAATGAATCTGTGTTCAATTCTTTTACAGCATCTTGGCTAGTTTCATCTGTGGCCTGTTCAACCTTTATGAAGATCTATATTTCACGTACCTCGAGATCAATCCATTAGGTAAGTGGCATTTTTGGGAGCAGGACTTTCTGTTCTAGAACACTGAAGTGGGTACCTCGTCCTTCTCCGGTAGTTCGCAGCAATACCACGTGGCATGTGCCAAAGAAGTACCAAAGTGGCCGTGATGTGTCCTGCAGCTATTAGCTGAATGAATCAAATGAGGACTTCTCTGCTACCTCATTTCCCGGTGGAAATGAAAAATTCCAGTGAAAGGGATGTTAAGTCAGAACTGAGGAACATAAAAATTGCTCTGTTGCATCAGAACAAAACAGCACCTGAGCCAGGGCCTGGTCCATGACCGAGGTCACGAGTTAAATCTGAAGGGGAGTTGCTGGGATGTGTGAATACAACTGAGCAACGTGGAGGAGGAGAACAGGGGTGACCTGGTTTTGTAACGATCTCTTTTTCCAAAGAGAAACTGTGTCTTTTTCCAAAGCAGAGCTAATTGTGGCGTTTCGTTCAAATGCAGTGGTGACTAATGACGGTGTCTACATCCTTGATTTGGCCGCAAAGATCGACGCGACCGCTGACTACATCTGCAAAGTGAAATGGGGGGACGTGGAGTTCCCCCCGCCCTTTGGCAGGGAAGCTTACCCAGAGGCAAGTACCAGCCCGCTCTGACCCAAGTTCCTTTCTTGTGGACTATGAGATAATTCCTCCTGGCTTGTGTGCCCTTGGCTTTGGGCTTTTCCTCCCCGGTGGGTTTTGCTGCTGTTTGAAGTACCCTGGCCCAGCTGTCCATGGGAAGAGCGGTGTTGCAGTAGTCCTGGGACTTCTCACAATCACACCCTGAGCTGCGGTTGTTTTCCATCTCTGCTTGGATCTTGTTTCAGTCCTTTCCTTTAATTCAGAACTAACTTTTTAAAATGGAGGCCTACATTTAACCTCATTTGACTGTGTGCCAGAGCCCTGTATTTATAGGGTCCTTATCTGGTTCCTGGCTGCATTGTTCCCCTGCCAGCATCGTTGCTTTTGGTTGGGACGCTGGTTATCAGCAGCCTCCCAGCAGCGGCTGCTCCCTTGGCGCTCCTTAGGGCTTGAGTAGCGGTTGTGTGCAGAATCTGCACGTGAGTGTGGGTCCAGGGAAAATAATTACCCTCTCTTAAACTTAAAAAAGATGTTAATGCAGCTGTTTTCCTGTAAAGCGATGACCAGGAAGAGGCCTGCAGGCAGCCTTTTGGTTTTAAAGCTAGAAACGCCTGTTCCCTCAGAATTCCCCGGGTCTGTACTGCTGGTTTGCCTCCCAGCAGCCTCAAGAACTGCTGGAAGTAGAGCTCCTTCCTTAATTGCTCTGTTACCCAGCTCAGGTGGCTGTTCTGCTGTCTCCAAAAGGATTCCTGTCGTGACTTTTTCATTTTAATAATTATAATTATGCTTCAGCTGGGGAGGGTTTTTGTAACACGGCCAGGAAATCCATTTAGCTGTTTCTCCCCATGTAGCTTGCTGGATGCCAGCACTTAACTCAATTTGCTCCTAAAAGGATTAGTTCCGTTTCGTCTCTGAATCATCCCTCTGCAAGTCACTGAAGGTTATTATGGCTGTGTCTTTGCGGAGAATTTTAATGAACTCCCAATGAAGTGCCTCTCAAGAGGCAGGCACAGTGTGACACGGGAACGCCGTGTTGAGCCAAATTGCAGCTCTCTTGGTGATTATGTTCTTGGCCACAGCACAGCCAGAGAGTCTGTAGCCACGGGTGTGTTGATTTTAAACTTCCTCTGGTCTCAGTCTACGGACAAGGTCAGAACAAGGCTTTTCAGTTCAGGTTCTGTGACAGTCGCTGTGGAACCGTGAGCGCTGGGAGCCTCCCGGGCTGGCTGAGCCGTGGGGGAAAGGCCGGAGCAGGAGTTAGTGAAACACAACCTACAGTCGGCTGCTTTGCCAAAGCTTCTTGTGGGCAAAGAGCAGAAATCTGCTTCTGGGTCTGCACTCTGTGCATGAGTAAAGGGAAGTTTATGGCAACCACTTGTGCCTTCACCTGGGACAAGCAAGAGGCAAGCCAGCAGGGCTTTGAGAGACAATGGATTCCTTGGAGGACAGGATTTTTTCCAAAGCAAGACTCAACATCTGAGTGGATGCTCAGGTCAATCCCCTCTGAATTTGTTACAGAGAACAGCACAGGCTGTCTCTGCCCAGGCCCGTTTCTGTGTTCTGTCCTGGAGAACACCTCACAAACCAGTCCTGGCCCCAGGAGATGAAGCTGGTCTGTCCCTTACAAAACTGGTGCTGGCAGTTCTGCTCTCCCCTCAGCTGCGGCTGAGCTGGGGCAGCTCTGCGTGTCCAGATGGGGCCAGCACTACAAACGCTCTGCTTTGGGAAAGGAGGGTGCGGGAGGAAGTGTCACTGTGTGCTGCTCTGCCTGCAGGAAGCCTACATCGCTGATCTGGACGCGAAGAGTGGAGCCAGCTTGAAGCTTACTATCCTCAACCCCAAAGGCAGGATCTGGACCATGGTGGCTGGTGGTGGTGCCTCTGTGGTTTACAGGTAATGGGAACAAGGTTTCCAGAGAGGGGGGTGGATTTACAGGGCTGGAAGAAAAGGATTTTTGCAGCCTCTGGAAAGGAGACTCTCCTGAAGTGATCTTTCCCACACCAGGACTGCTTGGGACCTCTTCTGAACGAAGATGCTGGGCAGATTTCTTACCGAGATGTAGAACAAAGCATCCCCTGGAGATAATTTAATTTGGGGAGGTTGAGATACGGTTTCTTTTTGACTTGGAAAGGAACAAGCTGGCTGAAAGGTGCTTATGCTTGTGTCATTGCTGTGGTGGTCACAGAGTCCACATCAGGTCTAGGGAGGATAACAAGATTGACTGTGCCTGGCGCCGAGAGCAGCTTTGTTTCCAGCAGGCAGCATGAGCTCCTTTACAAGTCCCGCTTTCCCAGGAATTCAGAATGCTTTATTGCAGCCTTTATAGCGACTCAAACTCTAACTAATCTCTTCAATAACTTTATTTGCAGTGACACCATTTGTGACCTGGGGGGTGTGAATGAACTGGCCAACTATGGGGAATACTCGGGAGCCCCGAGTGAGCAGCAGACCTATGACTATGCTAAGACCATTCTCTCCCTCATGACCCGAGAGAAGCACCCTGAAGGTAAGGGAGTCGCTGCCATTTCAGAGATGCTCGGCTGTGAAGCTGCCTGTGGGGAAAAAAACCTGAACAGATCTGGGCTGTCACTGTGCTTAGACCTCCCTGGCAGAGCTCGTAAGGCACGGCTGTCTTCTGGGTGACGGAGTGATGGGTGGCTGTCAGCTCTTCATTCAGAGACAGGAGCAAATGTGGCTTGAGAGATTCTTACTGAAAAAATCCTTGCTCGTGCAAAGCTCCTGCTAAACACAACCTGCTGCAAACCCCTGGCTAGGCTGGACTGCAGCTTTTTCTTTGTCCTGAATTGCTTCATGATCTTACACTGCACCGTTCTTCAACCAGTTTGATTTATGCGCGTTTCTTCCCTCAGGTAAAATCCTGATCATTGGAGGCAGCATTGCCAACTTCACCAATGTAGCAGCCACGTTTAAAGTAAGTGACTCTCAGCAGTACCAGCAAACGTGCTCAGTCACCGGCCCAAGCTGTTCTCCCCAGCTCAGTGTTGTGCTGAGGCTGAGAGCGCGTCTCTCCCAGGAGCTCCTGAGATGCTGGGACGGGGTAACCATCGGGCTGCCCAGCTCACCGCTCCTGTGTTTCTTTTAGGGCATTGTGAGAGCGATTAAGGATTACCAAGGCCCTCTGAAGGAGCACGAGGTGAGGATCTTTGTGCGAAGAGGAGGCCCGAACTACCAGGAAGGATTACGCGTCATGGGAGAAGTCGGTAAGGACCAACCATTTCCTTAAGTCTTGTCCTCACATCTTGTTTCTTCCACCAGCTTTCTGCTGAGCCTTTGCAAGGTTAAATGCTTCACTCTGGCAGAAGCTCCTCTTGTTGGCTCCCCCAAGGCTGACTGTTCTTGTACGTGTGCACAGGGAAGACCACTGGGATCCCCATCCACGTCTTTGGCACGGAGACGCACATGACGGCGATCGTGGGCATGGCGCTCGGCCACCGGCCCATCCCCAACCAGCCGCCCGCCGCAGCCCACACCGCCAACTTCCTGCTCAACGCCAGCGGCAGCCCTTCGGTGAGTCCCCTCTCCACGTGGAAGGGAACCTTGTGAGGAGCCTTCTGAAGGCAGCTTCCCCCACTGAACAGGTCGGAAATGGATCTTTGTACAAAGGTCCAGGGTAACTGAAGTGACTCTGCTTGCGTGGTTTATCAGGAGGGGTTCATCCCAACCTCCACCTCGCTCCTGCAGAAAATGTGACCCTCAAAACTGACAACGCGACGCTCGTGTCTACTGGGAACATGGTCATTTAGGAGTTTTTCCTTGACTGAAATGGTCCCACCTCAAAATTAACTTTCTTTGCTTTTCTTTGTTGGCTAGCACAGTGAGAGGGGCCGTCTCCTACACGCTCAGGGCCTTACCTGCCCCCTGTCCCTTGCTGACTTGGCTTCTGACTCTTTCAGACCCCGGCTCCAAGCAGAACGGCGTCCTTCTCCGAGTCCAAGCCAGATGACATTGCTCCAGCCAAGAAGGCAAAGCCAACAGCACCTCTTGGTAAGTCCACTGTTGGAAATGATGGCTAGTAGTGCTCTTCCGCTCCAAAGACAGAGCGGGGGTTAGACCAGTGCTTTTCTCTGGATATAAAGGAAGCAGTGTTGTGGAACCCTTCAGAAATACATTGAAAATATGAACCATGGAGCGCGCAGTGCAAGGAGCTGTCGCCTGAACAGTGTTTGTGCTGGGATAAGCAAAAAGTTTCTAGATGGCAAAATGCAAACTGTGATGTGCCGCTCTTTGGAGAGGAAGCGCAGTGCCGAGTGCTGCAGCCCGCTCGTTTTTGAACCCCAAAGTCCCGAGCTGTGGGGAGGAGGGAAGGTGCCGCCCCCGCCGCAGGCGCCCAGCCCTCGGGATGACGGCGCCCAGCTCTGTCGTATCGTTGCATGAGTGATTCTCTCTTTAACAGATTCAGTCCCAGCTTCGAGACCTGGTTCAGGTAGGACACGTGTGAATAGCTGAATGTGCCTGGCCTTGCTGGCAGCTGACGTTTTTAGTTCTTGGTTTTGTTGCTGTTTCTTCTCTCCAAAAGTTTGCAGTGTTGTCTGGTCCTTCCCTTCCCTCCTGCCCAGCATATTTAGCTGTCACCGTGTGAACTTCTCATCTTTTCAAGTACAGATCACATCCTCCTCCGCACAAAAGCTTACTGTTTCTGGGGGAGAGAGGGACAGGTCTCAAACAAACTTCAATTTTCCTTCCCTTCCCCCTACAGTGATTACAGAGAGAACCAGACCTGGGCATATTGCGGAAAGTGCGGCTCTCTGCTTTCTAGAAGGAGGAATCGCTCACTGTGCCTAATAGCATTTTGTTTCAAAGGGAAACAAAACAGCGCAGGTGTCTGCTTAGGAGCCTTGAAGGGCACAGAACAGTCACTGAGAGAACAAAATGTTTTGTTGCCTTATCAGTTCAGCAGAGCATTAAACTCAGGGAACTTCTGGGGACTTCAAGCACTCCCTTGAGCTCTGTGCTGGATGAGAGTAAATCGCTGAATCAGGGTCCAAGTAGAGTTTCACACCATCTCCCCTGTCAGAGGAGGGGCAGTAGGAGGGGAACTCTGATTCTTCCTTCTGTGGCCTCGGACAAAGAGCATCCCCTTTCTGGGCCTGCGTTTTCCTCTGTGGATACTGATGTTCCCTCCTTGCAGGACAAGTGGAATTTTTCCGGGTAGGCAGATTCCTAATAACAAGTCCCGCAGCAGCACACCTAAACCGCGAACGTGGGCTTGGAGAGCAGTGGAACTGTATCGTGTCTGATCCCTAATGCCGCTTACCTTCGCTTCAAAGCCAGGAGACTGAGTTGGCATCAGCTCTTGGATCAGCTCTGAGTGCTTAAGAGTTTTAGAATGAGCTCTGCCTGGAGACAAAGGGAGGAACCCAAGTTGTGCTGTGCAAGTGGTGTGAATACACTTTAAGCAAACAGTCCATCCTCATGAGCTGGGCTGTTGCCTTTCCTGTGACCCTGTCCCCTGAAGCCAAGTTTTGGGCCATATGTAATTTCTTGGAGCCATCACGTTTGTGTTGGATTCTGATCATAAAAAAAACCAACCCTGAAAACAAAAGCTGTGTATGTCGAGCTCCTTTTGCTTTTTTTGTCCCCTCCACTTCCTGCTTTTCTTTTTATTTCCTATCGTTCTACTGTGGTGCCCTGGCAACCATAGGAGACAAACCTCCCGTGGTTCTCCCATACCATAGGCCACGTGCAAATAAATGAATGTAATTCACAGTTCCCTTCCTCTTCAGCTTTGCAGAATAAAACTATCCAGGGGGAATGTGAATGGCCCACGCGAGAAGAGGCTGTTTTCACTTATCTCTCCTCTCCTCCACCAGCTTCCCCCCAGGTTTAAGCACTTGCCTGTTCTGTGAAGCCCCAGACCTGGCCCTTGTGTTCAGCATCCTGGGCAGGGGGACGCTGCTCCATCTGCAGTTTCTTCCTGAATTTGGACAGCGTGGCTACTACCTCCTGCAGCTCCCCCGCTGGGTTCAGCCTGGAGGGAGGGGAACAAGCTGCTCTGGGAGACTGCGAGCCGACATCTGGCAAAGTTACAGCTTCTGTCTTGCCTGGACGTACATTTTGAATTGCATTTTGGGTTTTTTTCCCCTCTCTGAGCAGGTAAAGCTACAACGCTGTTCAGCCGTCACACCAAAGCTATCATCTGGGGGATGCAGACACGGGCCGTGCAAGGAATGCTGGACTTTGATTATATTTGCTCCCGGGACGAACCTTCCGTAGCTGCCATGGTGTATCCCTTCACGTAAGTAGCCTGTGCAGACTGCGTTATTTCTCTGCCTCCCTCATTCTTCTGTTGGCCTCCCCCTCCCCGAGTCTCCGCCGTTCTTGAGCGTAGCTCTGCCCTAGTCTGCATCTCTCTCTAACGCCTTCTGCTCCGCTCCCTGCCACCACCAGGCTGGCTTTGCAGACTCTGCTTCCTCCTTCCCTCACCCACTGATTTCAGGCTGCTCTGTTCAAACAGCTCAGGGCTAGGCACATAATTTAAGTTCCACGTCGTGATCTTCCAGAGGGTGTCCAAATCCTGTTCCTTCACTCAGCAAATGAGGAAGGTGTGACCAGATGGGCTTTCTTGAGCAGCCGCTGGCTTAGCAGAGGCTGCGAGGCTCTTAAGGCTTCTTCCAACACATCTGCTGTTGGCTGCCTGCTGTCTGAGACACCTCGGCTTGTGCCTGCAGCAGCCGGGATTTTCCCCTCCAAGTATGAGCCAGAATCAGAGCGGCTCTGCTGACAGACTGCAGCAGGGTCTGTCTGTCATGTAGCCAGACAAAATTAAATGAAAAAATAAAATATCCTGTTCATCTTGCTCCTACCCCTTCCTGCAGCAGGAGGAGTTTCTTAGCAGGCAGGAATTGTGCAGATCCCTCAGTGGGACCGTCCTCTGGTGGAATTCCCCCTCCTTCACCTCATCCCACAGCTAATGGGGGTGAGAGGGGCTGTGGGGTGTTCCAAATTACCCTTGGGAGGAACCTCCAGAGCATGGCTGGGCACGAGCTGGTTTGGTTCTGTACCTCGTGAGGGTGCGGGGGGGTCTCCCTGTCAAACAGGGTGCTGGGCGAGAAGGGAAGGAGCGGCTGGCTGGCCCGCTGCCGGGATAGCTGATGGCTCATCAGCTTCTGTCCCGCAGAGCATTTTGCCTCTTGACAGTTGAGTACCTGGTACTGTTGTTCTGCAGCTCTGATGGTAATTGCAGCTCTGCAATAACTTCTCAGCAAGGGCAAACCGCGGGGCACTAGAGCTGAGCACGGGCAGAGCCGCAGCCACGGCTGAGTGACAACCCCTTGCAGTGTCGCAGTGGTTTGATGAAGAACAAGCAATTGGGATTAAAAGTCTGGCGCTACCTGTAGTTCTCTGATTCTGGCTGACCTGGAATGTTCTGGTACAACCGTAGGAGCATGGGAACACAGCCGGTATTCGTGCTCTGAAACGACTGAACAGTGCAGACCTCAGTGAAGTTCCCGTCGCAGCATCCACCGTATATAAAAGACCACCCCTGCAGTGAACCTTTCCTGGGGACACCACCCCTGCAGTGAACCTTTCCTGGGGACATCTCCTCCAGCGAGTGAGGGGCAGGGCGGGTGGAGTCTCGCAGTAGCAGGACTGGGAAGCTGACTGGCCCTCACATTGCTGTCCTGGCTGTTCACTGCAGATACTGGTCTCCTGTTCCCCCAGTCCAGTCTTCGTTCCAGTCCAGTAATGCAGCTTTGCATGCGTCTCATTCATTACTCTTTCTGTGCCTCATTCTGTCTTCCAGCTTGGAGTAGAATTGAGGGTCTGGTAACTTCACTGTGGGAGAGCTTATTCATCTTGCTGGATGCCTCTGTCCCCATTAGCCCGTCTCCTTCCATATGCTGCTCTGTTCTATACTCTGAAGACCCTTCTGCTGTTAGTATGGTCACTGCTGTGTACGCTCACTCACTAGTGAGTGTCTCACAGGCGGTCTTGGTGTCTGAGAACGGGGGTTTGTAAACTCCTTGTCTGCATGCACTGTACCCCCTTGTCTTTCCAGTAGCCTTAAGGGTCAGGGCTTCTTTCATCTCCTCCACAGTGGTGACCACAGGCAGAAGTTCTATTGGGGCCACAAAGAAATCCTGATCCCAGTCTACAAGAACATGTCGGATGCCATGAGGAAGCACCCAGAGGTGGATGTTCTCATCAACTTCGCATCTCTGCGCTCTGCGTATGACAGCACCGTCGAAACCATGAATTATCCACAGGTGAGGGAGGGATCTGGAAGATGCCCAAGAAAAGGAGGAGGATCTTGTCGGCAGGGTGCTGGTGTTCCTTAAGCCGTGATGGCATGAGCAAATTGTCTGGAGCTTCCAGCTTGGCAGATAAATGCCTCAGTTCTGGCTCCTCCTAGCCTCTCGGGAGGATACTGGAGTTCCACAGCAAATTCTAACGTAGGTGTGCAGTTTGTGTGAGAGGAGCTCGGTACGTCGTTGTTGGGGGTGGTTAAAATACAGCGCTGCTCAGATGTGCAAGGGGATGGAAAAATTCTCTGCCCAGTGCGCTGAGATTGCTGCAAAGGTGACAGTAGCCTCGGGATCCTGTCTGAGATCCTTCCTGCATGAGGGTGCCCAGCACGACCTCCCAGGGACCTGTTGAGAGGGAGGAGCTGCTCACGCCCCATGAGCCGCCTTTGCCTTCTCTGTCCTGCCGAGTTCCAGTTCATCAGCGTTGTTCTCCGTGGGTACTGATGGTTCTCTCTCGATGCAGATCCGCACCATTGCCATTATTGCCGAGGGCATTCCAGAGGCGCTGACACGCAAACTGATCAAGGCAGCTGATAAAAAGGGAGTCACTATCATTGGGCCTGCAACGGTACGTACCGGTGACCTGCTCCTCTTGTCCATCGGTCTCACTGTTCAGATCAGCTTTCTCTGAAGGATAAAATAATTCCTACAATCCATTTTGTCTTCAGTCACAAAAAGTGCAGGTTAATTTCTGATTTTAAGGTCATGTTACCGTCTTCCGTTTGCTTCAATACTAACAAGACTGACAGAAATCCTGAGTTTCATGTCGCTTTTAAAGATCTTTACATCTTTCTCTGATTTTTCTCGTAGGTCGGTGGGATCAAACCAGGTTGCTTTAAAATAGGGAACACAGGAGGAATGCTGGATAATATCTTGGCATCAAAGCTGTACCGTCCGGGCAGCGTGGCTTACGTTTCACGGTCCGGAGGAATGTCCAATGAGCTCAACAACATCATTTCCCGAACCACAGATGGGGTCTATGAAGGGGTGGCCATTGGAGGAGACAGGTAGGAGTCTGTGTCTTCAACAGATGCCATTTTCTAAGTCAGCCAACAGAAGAATCATTAGTAATTTAGAGGAAGAAGAGCAGGTTGGCTGTTGATTGATTTTGTTTCAGGAAAGCTTATGACACAAACTCAGCTTCTACCATTTTCCCTGTGTCCTACCCAGATACCCTGGCTCCACCTTTATGGACCATGTCTTGCGTTACCAGGATACTCCAGGAGTGAAGATGATTGTAGTGCTTGGAGAGGTGAGTGAGAGCAGCTCGTCCTGTGGGAGAAACCCCCGGGTTTTGTTTTGGCAGCCTCTGACCAGGCTGCAAGGACACTAAGGAACAGCCGCAGATAAGTCTCAGCTATTCATAGTGTTCTTCGACATCTCAATTTTTTATTTAATGTTTCTTTAACCAAAAGAAATGGAAGGTATTCCACAGATGAGCGTAGTCTTCCCTATGTTAAAAACAAAAAAAATACAGAGGCTTTGTTTTCAGACTTCAGCAGTTATGTAATGAAAAAGGAGGGGGAATAAAAGCAAGTAATGCTTCCATGTGCATGTTGGAGCTGGTTTCTGCAGAAGTTTGGAAGCAGCTCGGCTTTTGTTCTCTCTGCAGATTGGAGGCACAGAAGAGTATAAGATCTGCAGGGGCATTAAAGAAGGTCGTATCACCAAGCCAGTGGTGTGCTGGTGTATTGGTACTTGTGCCACCATGTTCTCTTCAGAGGTATGTGCAGAAATGGAAGCAAATGCATAAAATGCGTATATATCCATGACTGGAAGGGAAAAACCAACTTCTCTCGCTGTGCCCAAACCTTCCAGAATTGCCAGTAGCAACTGTGACGTGCAGCTCCTTACTGCTGTCCCTTCTCCTGTCTGCAGGTGCAGTTTGGCCATGCAGGAGCTTGTGCCAACCAGGCTTCTGAAACTGCTGTCGCCAAGAATCAAGCCTTGAAAGAAGCTGGTGTGTTTGTCCCCCGGAGTTTTGATGAACTGGGAGAGGTCATTCAGTAAGTCACGTTAACGGGGCACCTTCAGCAGGGGACAGGAGCTGTCAGGGCACAGCTTCTAGCCTGAGAAAGGGACATGTTCCTGACTAAGGAAAGCAACTTCCCTTCATTCTGGGTTTTTAAGGTCTAGGTTAAGAGCACCTCACTTGCATCTCTTAAACGGACTTGAGTTAATTAAAAGGATTCTCTCCCTAGGTCTGTCTACCAGGATCTTGTGGCCAAGAGAGTGATTGAACCAGCTGAGGAAGTGCCTCCTCCGACTGTGCCGATGGATTACTCCTGGGCAAGGGTGAGCTGTGCCGGTTTAACCGCTTCGGGGTTCCTTAGAAGCCAGACAGGAGGTTTGCTGTGATTCTGGGCACTTATGGTGATCATGGTGTTGCCTTGGGGCTTTATCTCACACGTTGTCGTTCTCTGTGAGCTCCCTGGCTACGCTGGCTGTAGGAAGCTTCTGTGGAAGCTGCTCTGAGGGAAGCTTAAGACGTTGTTTGACCGCCCTGTCCCCTACTGCCCCTCGCTCCTAACATGGAATGTTTAAAATCCCATCTTTGTGCTGCAATTTCAGGAGCTGGGTCTGATCCGCAAACCGGCTTCTTTTATGACAAGCATCTGTGACGAGAGAGGTCAGGAACTGATTTATGCTGGGATGCCGATCACTGAGGTCTTCAAAGAAGAGATGGGAATTGGAGGGGTTCTGGGCCTGCTCTGGTTTCAAAGGAGGTGAGGCAGCTTTTTATGAAAGCTCCCAAATTCTTTGGCTTGAAGGTTTGCTGCTTATTAATAGACTTCTAAGCATAGAAGTAACTCCAGGATTTCATTGTGAACGTATATTTATTGGAAGTGCCGTCTCCAGAGCCACTCCTGAGACCATTCAGCATTTCAAGGCTTCACAGAGCGTCTTTTAGTCTTGGGATGAAGTTTTCCCCAGGTTTTGTGGAGCATTGAGGAAATGTCTCTATTCTAGGCCTGTTCCACACTCTCTGGCTGCTTGCTTGTTACAATTGTCACCTCGACCTTGGAGAGATCAGGGAGTTTACAAACATTTGCCAACCAGCCTACAGGGAACCTTCTGCATGGCAGAAGTTCGCTGCCTTCATCTGATCGTGCTCTCATGAGAGGCACTCTCGGGGCTAGCTGGAAGTGCTGGCTCAGCAGAACTGCAGCACAGCCTCACGGCTCCCCTCGACAGGACCCCCACAGAACCGACCCTCGGCTCTGAGCTGAGCAGCGCCTGTGGAAATGGGTTAAAAACCTGATCTCTGAGACAGACAATGGGATGCACTGATGGGTATTGAGGCCCCACAGCTCCCTCTCTCTGTTCTGCTCCTTCCAAGCCCACACCTAAACCAAAAGCCACTGTCCAGTGTAACACCAAGTGTCTTGTTGTTCAGTTTTCTTTACGATAAAAGACTCGGGCTCTCTCTCGCCCAGGTTACCCAAGTACGCCTGCCAGTTCATCGAGATGTGTTTGATGGTGACAGCAGATCACGGGCCTGCAGTGTCTGGAGCCCACAACACCATTGTCTGTGCAAGAGCTGGAAAAGATCTTGTCTCGAGTCTCACCTCAGGCCTCCTTACTATCGTAAGTACCTGGTACCCAGAAGATCTAGCTTTGTTACTCGTTGTTCTGTCTAGGTTTTATTACCGTTAATTATTTAGATGGGCTGCAGAGCTGTGGACAGGCTGTGTCCGTTCCCTCGCACTTCGGATTTCTGTTGAATTCATCTCTGTCAGCTTGATGCTCTAGGTTTAAAACCTAGTTCATTTTCCTAGCCAGCAAGACTGGTTTGACGTCTCTCATTTGAGTCTAGAAATATTTTATAGAAGCCAAAGTGCTGTCAGAATCATCCGTATATGTTCGCTTTTTTTCTTCCAAGACTGACAAGTAAACCTGTGAATAAAACACTTTAGATGACATTTCGCCCCCACACTCTCTCACGGGGATGCTTTGGCTGCATATTGGCACTGGTGTGGAGTTAAACAGATGCCTCTTCCCAGGTGCCTGCATAACTTTGATTTCGTGAAGGCCGCAGCGATAAGCAGGCGGCCGGGGAGGATAATCCTGTGCTGGCTTTGTGCCTGACCTGTGGAGTCCTTGGCTGTAATTCCCTTTGTGTCCTGCACCCAGGGTGACCGGTTTGGTGGAGCGCTGGATGCTGCAGCTAAAGTGTTCAGCAAAGCCTTCGACAGCGGGATCATCCCTATGGAGTTTGTGAACAAGATGAAGAAGGAAGGGAAACTGATCATGGGCATTGGACACAGAGTCAAATCAGTAAGAAAACTGCTTCGGTACAAATTGGAGGGGGTTTATGGAAGGGTAGGGGGGAGAAAAAACAAATTAAAGATTGGCAGCTTTCAAAGGCAGCTATTGGCCAAATTCTAAAACTACAAAGAGTAAAGCCCGCGGCAAGTACCCGTGTAAGAGGCAAGATCAGTGACTGGAACGTGTTCTTAACTTGCAGATAAATAACCCAGACATGAGAGTTCAGATTCTCAAAGACTACGTGAAGCAGCATTTCCCCGCCACCCCTCTGCTGGACTACGCCCTCGAAGTAGAGAAAATTACAACTTCCAAGGTGAAAGGCGCTAGGACTTAGCTGCTCTCGAGCACTCGTTCTTACTGGGGAAAAGTGGCCCGGGTTAATACTGTGTTTCGGTTGCGGTGCTTCATAGACTGCTGCCAGGGGGTTGTTTTTCTGTGGTAGTGGAGGCCAAGCACAACTACGGTTTGGTGAGGCTGAAGACGTTTGTTGGACACCGGGAAGATGCTGAAGAAACCAGCAGGTGTCATCTGTGCTGTCGGTGACCGCAGCGCGAGGCAGAGCTGCGGTTTGCACCCAACGGGCCCTGGTTTGGGGCGGTTCTTCCATTGTTCACGTTAGGCGTGGCTCGTGCTCAAGTTGCTGAACTCTAGCACCAGGCTTGTGTGCCCACAATCAGGGGCAACCCTCAAATTGCTCGAGGATGGAATTTTCCAAGTGAACACCGTTTCCCAGTGTTAAGGTCTTTATTGGGGTGTGTTTTCATTTCCTGCAGAAACCAAATCTTATCCTGAATGTAGACGGCTTTATTGGAGTTGCCTTTGTTGACGTACTCAGGAACTGCGGGTCCTTCACACGGTACGTAGCAGTGGCCTGTTTGCTGGCCCTGTAAAAACGCCGGGAGCCCTCCTGCCAGCTCATGTGGGGCAGGGATTTCAGGAGGACGTTGTGAAGGAAGATGTAGCCTGGGCTGTGAGGGAAGAGGCTTTTGTATGAATCCGGTGTTGCTGCTGGCACTAGAGCAGACTTGCAGCCTTTCTAAGATTGATTCCTTGAACAGATCACTATGAGGAACTATTTAATTTCTCTTGCAGGGAAGAAGCAGATGAATATATTGATATAGGAGCTCTTAACGGCATCTTTGTACTCGGCAGGAGTATGGGATTCATTGGTAAGTTTGCCACGTTCCTGCCCTTCCATCCTCTGCCACCATGTGTGAGACAGATGTGAACCTCTGGGGCCTCAGAGCGGTTTCAAGGCAAAGTAAGACTCGGATGAGGAGCAGGAATTTTGTAACAAATCACTTGTGTTTCAGGACACTACCTGGATCAGAAGAGATTGAAGCAGGGTCTGTACCGTCACCCGTGGGATGACATATCCTACGTTCTACCAGAGCACATGACCATGTGAGGACCTGTAGTATTGCCTCAGTGTCACCGCAAGGAGACGGAAGCCTGCGCAGAGGACAGCACCCGTGGGACTTTGATGGATAAAGGCCGTTGGTACATAGACACGGAGCTGCCTGGTCAAACTGTGCAAAGCAACTGTTTTATAAGAATAGAAACTTACTCTAATAAAAACCAAAACTTGTGATATTACATGTTACCTGCTGTATTTAATACTGTTTCTCACCCTTTTATTTTTTCTACCCTCATTTCATTTTGTTTCCAGAAAAGATTTTAAGGGTTCTGGGGAGGAGGAGTTTTGCTCATAGGTGTGGAAGATCCAAGCCGTAACTTTTCCCCATCCGGGGTGAAGTGCCCATTGTTCCCATAAGCCATGACTCGGGGTTTTGTTGGTTTTGGCTGTTTTTTTGTTTTGTTTACTGGGTTCTCATCTTCAGCCCGATTGTATCCCGAGTAGTGGGACCACTGCTGATGTATAACCGGTGTTACTCAAACTCTGGTGTAGTAATTTAAAGTGTAAAGTTGTAACATACTGCTGTTAAAACTGTGAAACTACATGTATTCCAGTGTCTGTATTTATGCAAACAACTTCTCATTTACTCCTGGATTGCTGGTATATGGAATGTCACTCTCACTTTTATCTGCAGCTGCAAGAATAATCTCAATAACTTCGGCGTCCTACTTGTCTGTGTATTGTAACCTAACTCAAATAAATGATACACTACTACCTTACTCTTTTTCCACTTTGGGCTTCTAAAAATTGGTCCTAAACGGTGTCTGAGGGGATGTGTGACAAGCTGGGAACCAGGCATTTGACAGAATACCAGCCCTCAAAGCTCTTCCTTGGGTGTGTTCTAGTTCATTGAAAAAAAAGGGGAAAAAACACGCTTCACTTGTTCTGTCGTGTTTCCGTGTAGGTCAGAGATGAAACCTCCAGAGTAAAGAAGTAGGAGGAAAGAAATGTCCTGTAACTGGTGTCGCATGACACAAGAGTAGGGAACTGTGTGTTGTGTTGTAGAGTAAATGTAAATAAATTTGACTCATCATCAACTCCAATCAAGCTTACTTCATTCTAACTAACAGGAAAATGTGTACCTCAGTCAGAGTGAGTGAATTCCTCATGTAAAGATCCTCCAGGCCTGCCTGAGAGGGATATTAAGGAGAAAAACTAATCAAAAGGCTAACTCGGGGCTCCCTTGCCTGAGTTACTAGTAACTAGAGGTAGTGATACCATAAAATCTGGTCAAAAAGGAAACCCTCTAAGGCCTGGTTTGCGGTTCCAGAAGGCCGGCGTTCCTTACTGCAGCGCTGGGTGCCCGGGGCTCTCTCCTACCCTGCACCCCCTCATCCACCACTTATTTATACACAACCTTTTTAATTATTCTGCTTTCTAATACATTTTCACCTCTGTGATTGGTTAAAATATCCTCGCTTGTGATGCAAGTCGTTACACGCGCTCTGTCCCTTGTTCTTTTGGGGTGGTGGTACAAGGGGGTGGGCGGTCCTTGGGTCAGTGGTCGCGTTCCCTCCCCTCCACATTCACCTCTCCCCAGTTCCTGCAGATTTTCGCTAACTTGATGCTCCTTTTGGCAATCCCCCAGTTCTCAGCGCCTTTGGGGGAAGATGTTTCCTTTTTACCAGCCCTTCCTCCAAGGCCTCACTGTGCAGGTTTCAGGGATGGGGTTTAGTGGCCAGGGCAGTGTCGGGTTGAGGGCTGGACTTGAGGATCTCAGAGATCTTTTCCAGCCGTAATGACTCTGTGGTGCAGGTGACAATGTCCGGGTTTGTGCCACGTCTCCCCCCCAAACCTCCCCTCAGCGTCCCCGCCGCCATTTTACCGGGCGGCGGC
>VZZY01011646.1:20211-31202 GCA_013400335.1 Eurystomus gularis | reverse complement strand
CGGCCCGCGAGTACCGGGCGCATCGCTCCGTCCTGGCCGCCGCCACCGAGTACTTCACCCCGCTGCTCTCGGGGGGCTTCGCGGAGTCGCGCTCGGGCCGCGTGGAGCTGCAGAAGTGGAGCTCGGAGGGCGGCCCCGACCCCGACACGGTGGAGGCCGTGATCGGCTTCATGTACACGGGCACCATCCGCGTCAGCCCCGGTAACGTCCACGAGGTGCTGGAGATGGCGGACAGGTGAGTGGGGCCGGGCCCGCGGGTCTGGCCGCGACCCGGCCGGCGGCAGCCAGGGCACAGCGTCAGCCCAGTTTGTTTGTCCTGCAGGTTCCTCCTGACCCGCTTAAAAGAGTTCTGTGGGGAGTTCCTGAAGAAGAAACTCAACCTGTCCAACTGCGTCGCGGTTCACAGCTTAGCCCACATGTATTCCTTGAATCAGCTGGCCCTCAAAGCTCAGGATATGATCAGGAGAAACTTCTACAAAGTTATCCAAGATGAGGAGTTCTACACTCTGCCCTTTCATCTCGTCAGAGACTGGCTCTCAGACTCAGAGATCACGGTGGACTCTGAAGAAATCCTCTTTGAGACTGTTTTGAAGTGGGTTCAGAAAAACCCTGAAGAAAGAGAGAGGTACTTTGAAGATCTGTTTAAACTGCTTAGATTGTCTCAGATGAAACCCACTTACCTTACTCGCCATGTCAAATCTGAAAGGCTGGTATCGAGCAATGAAGCCTGTGTTAAATTAGTGTCTGAAGCCGTGGAGAGTCATGCCTTGCGGTCCGAGAACTTGCAGTCTGGTAATCTGCAACATTCCGCTTGTCCTGTAGCGTTGTTGCCGCGTTTTGGACAGAACATGGACGTCATTATGGTGATCGGTGGTGTGTCGGAGGGCGGAGATTACCTGAGCGAGTGCGTAGGGTATTTCATCGATGAGGATAGGTGGGTAAACTTGCCGCACATCCATAATCACCTTGATGGGCACGCTGTTGCCGTGACAGAGTCTTACGTTTATGTGGCTGGTTCCATGGAACCGGGGTTTGCCAAGACTGTAGAAAGGTACAATCCAAACAGAAATATTTGGGAGCAAGTGTCAAATCTGATAACCAGAAAGCATTCTTTTGGCCTTACTGAAGTCAGAGGAAACTTGTACAGTATTGGTGGACATGGCAATTTCAGTCCTGGCTTTAAAGATGTGGCCATTTATAATCCTGAGCAAGACAAATGGCTTAACCTGGAGTCAGCACCAAAGATTCTTCGTGATGTCAAAGCTGTTTCTGTAGAAGACCGGTTTGTTTATGTTGCTGCTCGTACCCCAGTTGACAGTGATAGCGAAGATGGGTTGAGGGCGGTTATTATCAGGTTCGATGCTGAAACGAGGCAGTGGCAGGATGTGGAGTCTCTGCCGCTCATTGATAATTATTGCACTTTTCAGATGTCTGTCGCTAACACAAACTTCTACCACACAGCATCGTGCTGCCCCAAGAGCTACCCGATAGATAACGAGGAAGCCAAGATAAAGATCTCTGGGAGGGCCTCTGATGAAATACTTGAAAGCCTACCCCCGGAGGTCCTTAGCATTGAAGGAGCAGCTATTTGTTATTATAAAGATGACGTATTTATCATTGGGGGGTGGAAGAACAGCGATGACATTGACAAGCAGTACAGGAAGGAGGCCTATCGGTACTGTGCCGAGAGAAAGCGCTGGATGCTTTTGCCCCCTATGCCTCAGCCTCGCTGCAGGGCAACGGCCTGCCACGTGAGAATTCCCTTCAGATGCCTGCAGGGAACACAAAGATACCCTATGCCCCAAAATTTGATGTGGCAGAAAGATAGAATAAGGCAAATGCAAGAAAGGCAGATGCAGGAAATACACCGACACTCCCTGAGCTTACGAAGGATGCCGCGCTCGCAGATCGAGTGCTAGCTTCTGGAATACCGCTCCTCCCGATGAGTCTGGGAAACGCTGTGCTAAACCATTTTGTTAGGCTTGATGTGTCTTTATAAGACATGGGGGCGTTGACTGGGTTTGATGCATAAAACCAGCATCTTCTATGTGTTGAAAATTCAGAAGCTCAGAAATGGAGGATGGATGGGAATAGAGAAACGGTGCGAGTCCAACAGTATTACTTAGTGGTGCCCAGGGAAAGAGTGTAGCCTCGGAGCGGGCTGTGAAGTATCTCTGGGAACATTAAGTCTGTTATTGCTCTCTTCAGGTGTTTGTTTTTGAGGATTTCTGTAGAGTTAGTCTCTAACGGTTCTATTTTGAGAGTCAGAGATCTCTATCTCAATAATTTGGTGGTTACCTTTGTGTGTGCTCGAAAGCACCTGTTTTATTTGCACTTAATATATTGACATTCCTTTGATTCTCTCCTCAGTGACTAAACTTCACATCTAATTGGTGTTCCTGTACTTGGCTTTCCCAAGTTGGAGGCAAGTGCAATAGTTACATCTACGTATGGAAACAAAAGCACAATCTTCCTTTATAAAATTACTTCAGGATGTTTCTACGTGTATTAAATATTTTGTATCTGTCTGTTGTAGAGAGGCTGCAGAGTTTGTTTGTAAATGGGTGATTGGCAGAACACAGACACTTGCTGAAAGAGAACTCGAGGCAGTAGGGGTTTTTTTCAGGTGTTTCTGAAGATGCTTTGAGTTTGTTTTTGACAAACGGGTCAACAATCAGCCTGATGAAAGGAGGGAGAACCAGCGAGGCAGCCGCCCACCATCACTGGCTGTGCGCTTCTGTCAGCGTGCATTAGTAAGAAGGAGATTATTTCAGAGTGACAGACTGAAACCTGAGCTACTTGTAGATCCTTTCTCAACTGTTGCACATGTTTAGTTCTAGTGAAACAGTGGTTAGAGGAACCCTCCCCAGCCTGTTCCAGCCTGTCTTAGACAATCAGTGCCCTTTGCCTTCGCTCACAGTAGCCGTGCTCCTTAACAAATCGGCGCTTGGTGTTCCTCTCAAAGTGAGATAGTGGAGTTCTCACAGTCTCCAAATATTTGAATTTCCCCACTTGCTGTGGCAGTAAGATTTAAGCTGATTTGAAAGCCTTTTGGCGTTTTGAGGTGGTTTTACGTAAGCCGGTGCCCTGGTTGGCTCTGCGTGTCTCGCTGCCGTGCTCCGAGGAGCGGAACGTGGGCTGATGCCTTCAGAGCATCACCGCCTCGCAGCGAGCTGTCCCGCAGAACGCTCCTGCTCCCTGGCCCAAAGAGCTCCAGGACCCTTCTGGTTCCTAGCGGATTCGGTGCATCCTTCCTACCTCCTTTTCTTCCTCATCCTTCCCTTCATTTGAATGTTCCAGGTTTTCACATGCAGCCTAACTCAGGATCTTAGGGAAGGGAAAGAGAGGGGAAATGAAGGTGTTGACAGTTCATGTAGACAGACCTTGTTGGACACTGTTGACTGTCTTTGATTCATACAACGATTGCTGGTGGTTTTGATGTGGGAAACTTTGCAAAAGAACTTCTAAACAGTCTGGTTGTTTTGTTCTGTTCTTTAATTGTTTAGCTTTCTGAGCTGATACTTCTCGTTTTCCCGTTCAGCAGGCAGCCTAGATCGTGTCTGAAACACTGGGTAAGTCTTTCAACCACGTCCATGTAAAGGTTGCTCTGACGTTTACGTCCCTTAATGCTCCACTTGGCAGTTCACTGGCCACTTCTGATATCAATAACTTGTCTTTTTCTAATGGAATAATCTAACCTCGTTTAAAACAAACAAACAAACCCAACGAACCTTGAAAATCTTAACAGTTTAGTCTCCGCTTACTCGGTGTAAGGTAACGGTGTTGTATTTTATTGGCCTGTTGGATTGTCAGGGCAGATTTAAATTGTACTGTGCTGGCCTAATGCAAGAGAGGAGATGGGTGATAAGCTGGTTCAGGTTTAGGGCTGATGTTCGGAGGTGACTGTTACCGATCAGCTCATTCAGGCCTGTAAGCACGGGGTTAATCAGTGGAGTTTCCCCGGAACTCTTGCAGATTTGGCTGGAGTACTTCAAGAGTAACTGCTCCCAGCAGTGTGTGAATTTAACTGAAACTTGTGGGAGCTGGTTTTAAGATAACTTCTCCAGACCTTGCGCAGGTTTTAGGTCCTCCATCCCACGGAGCTTGCTCGAGGGATGGACCAGGCAGTGAAGGGTGGTGGGATGTCAGACCCCGCAGCTCTGGCAGAGCCCCCTTGTAGTCTGCTGACAAATCTGGACAGTTTGCAGGGAGAAACGCCGAGATGACTGTTGCAGTTGGAGCGTGAACTGGTTTAACCTGTGGCAGCACATAACAAAGATGCAAGGGCAAACTTCTTGCAGTCTTTCTTTTTCTAAGCAAGGCCGATACTGCACTTCTCGTGAGAACTGCTGGCTGGTGTAGAGGCTGTGTAGATTCCTAACGACATTCCATCCAGGACAGCGGCAGAACAGCATCGTGCCTGGACAGCGTGACTCCCGAACGCCAGCCCCAAGTCTGTACGTCTGTACGCGCTGTGTGTCCGTGTGCATGCCGAGTGACGGGCACTGCCAGCAGCCCCGGTTTGCTCTAACCTTTGCTATGCCAATTCTGTGGAATTTTTAGGTAGTTGGGGTTTTTCATAGCCTTGACTTTGAGTGGACCGATTGCCTTGCACGGTTTTTAACGGACAAGTCGAACCACCCACTGTCCCACACGGAGGCGTTGGGAACAGTTCGTTATTGCCAGAACTCAGCCCACTAACGTGTGAGTCGCGTAACAGGTTCCTTGCGGCCTTGGCTGCCGCAGCTTGCTGCGTGTTTATAGAGCGATCTGTAAACAGAAGCCTGGGGACTCCCACAGGGTGTTGTAGTGGCTGGTTAAGTGTCGGCAAGATCCGAGAGTTATTCCGTAAGTCTGAGAGGGCTGCCTTCCGGCCTTCCTCACGTGAGAGAACATCGGGTGGGGTTTTTCCTCCTCCTCCTCGTGCCAGTCACGCCTCTGGACCTGTGCTGGAGACGTGCCACAAAATGCACGTTTCCTGTCCTGTCTTTGTGCTCAAAGTATTGGAGTAGGACACGTCCTGCCCAGCGCTCGGCGGTCGCCGTAGTCGCTGCGGTCGTGTGCCGGGTTCGTGCGTGGTTGGGAAGGCTCTTGCACGTAGCAGGATTCCGCTGCGGGAACGAAGCAGGGCGGCCTTTCAGCGGGCGTTGCGGGTAACTGCCAGGCGCTCTGCTGTGCGGTCACAGGGTCATCTTGCTCCAGTACAGTGAATGTTAAAATCAGAACTGTTGGCCCAACTGGCACGTCACGGAATAGAACGGGACAGGCTGAGCCACAAAGAATTGAAGGTTTTAGGTTGTTCTGATGCAACCCTGTAATAGTATGTTCTAACATTCAAGGGGCTTTCAGAAGGAAGCTTGAAATGAGAGGTTTATGGCTTAGATTTATTTTCAGCTCCAGCCACATGATGTTCAGGTATAAATCAGATCTGACTCGACAGCCCTGGGTGGGAATCTGATAAAACAGGTGCTCCTGAGGATCTAATCCTGTTACTAATATGAATGTAAAGTGTGGAACTAACGAGGTGTTTGAAGACCACTAATAGTCAGACGCTCCTCGTGGGCCCGTGGCTCTGGATCACGGCCGCTGCGCTCTCCTGTCGATACTCTGTAGGCTCCAGCGGTTGCTTGGAAGCAGCGCTCCTGTACTTCCAGTAAGGTAACGTCGTGTGTGTGTGTGTAGGCTGTTTGAGCAAACCCTCCCGTCGTGTTCTTCACCTTCAACGCACTGTACTAAAGTTTATTGTAATAAGTGAATGAATGAAAATAAACCTTTTATTTCTCTAGCGTTCTGTGGTGCCTTTCAGTTGCCCCGGAGGCTGCGGTTGATACGCACGTTTTGTGGTGCCGTAGAATGAAAGTTTTAAATACTAATTTTTCTGGCCTGTATGGATTGTTTTTTATTTTAGAATAAGTGAAGACGTTCACTTGCTGCTCAGAAGCCTTTCTTGGTGGAGCTGTTTATAGAGGCGGGCTTGCTGAAGGAGAGCTGTCCGCCTGGCAGCCCCTCCTGGCAGCGTACTCCCGGGCGTTGGGCAGAGCCGGCACCACGCAGCAGCTCAGAGCGCTGCGGTGAATGCCCATGTCGCAGACATCGAGCCACTCGTTGGTGTTTCTGTCGTAATACTCCACGTTGAACGTCACGGTGGAGCCGTTAAAGCCACCGACCACAAACAGCAGGTCCTCCACCACCCCGACGCCGAAGTTGCTGCGGGGACTGAGCATGCTGGGCACCGTGCGCCACGTGTTGGCCGCAGGGTTGTAAGCCTCCACGCTCTGAAGACGGCTGCCTCCATCACACCCCCCGATCTGCGAAGGCCAAAGGGACAGAGCTGGAACAGGGCCCGCCACGTCAGCCAGATGGTTCTGCGCGCAGCGAGGCTGGTCACCGGTCCTGCCTCACCGATGTCGGCTGGAGCGCTGCTGAGAGCTGTCATCTCAAACACAACTCTTGCCTGTCCCGGGCTGCTCCCTTTCCTTCTGGAGCTTCCACAAGTGCTTGTGGAGCTGTCAGACTTTACACTTGGCAGAGTTTAAATGTAGCGCGTGGGGGGGACAGACAGGACCACGCCCGTGTTCTGTGCTGTGAATGCTACCAGCAGCAGCAGATCATTTCTTTGCTGCAGCTGCTTAAAATGGTCCATGCACGTTTCATAGCCTACGTGTGTAGTGACTGTTCTCAGGAGGCCTATCAACCCTTCCAGCTCTGTCCTGCTTCCCTAAATCTCAATTGATGAGCTAATGGCCACCAGCCTGAACATCTAGGAGCTGCAGAGCAGAAGGGCTACGGGTGTCCTGGGTGGTGGTGGCAGAGGCAGCACTTCTCCCTTACCGCGTACACCTCGTCGCCATACGCGATGACACCCACTCCACCTCTCTGGCTGCTCATGGGGGCAATGAAGGTCCATTGGTTGGTTGTGGTGTTGTACACTTCAGCGGTGATGGAGCGTTCAATTCCATCGAAGCCACCACAGATATACACCTATTCACAGGAGAAAAGGCGAGTGTGAGCAGGGCAGGTGCACTCCTGGTGGGAGAACATGCAGACGAGACAGTGAATGGTGGGGCTGGGTTTGGAGTTCTGTTTTGCATGGGAGTGGTCCTGTCGTCTTGGGTTTGAAGGAAAAGCGCAGTGGGTTATTCAGGTCCGCAGGATTTGGACCTGTTATTTCCTGAGCTGCATGAAGCAGATGAGCCTGTGTGGTATTGGGCTTGTGGCCAGGAAAAGCCCTGGCCAGCAGGGAGCAGGCATTGGTGGTGAGCAGCTCTGGAAGAGCTTCAGGACCCCTGTCTGCATCTCCACTGCCCCACCACTGCCCCATCAGCTGCTGCCTCTTGGAGAACTTGGTAGCTGTAGCTCCAGGATTTAATGAGTAGGGTTTATATGAACTTTCTTCCTCATTATTTTAAATGATTCATCATGTTAAAGGGAGAATTTGTTGCCTTTCCTGCTCCCACAGCTCCTCTTTCCTACCTTGGTGATGAACTCAGAGCTGTAGCTCCGTGTTTATGGGGTATGGAGCCCAGTGAGAGGCTGAGCTCCGTGACAGTCCCCACCTCGATGCGTCCCCTACGAGAGGACGGGCGCTTGCTTGCTGTGTTTGCACTGGTGTGTGTTTGGGCCCTTGTCCTGCGTACTGCACTTCAACCTCAGCCGCTGTCAATAACCTCGCGGGCCCTTTACCTTCCCATGCAGCGTGGTCGCGCCGGCGTCGCTTCTCTGCTCGTGCATGTGGGGAATCATCGTCCACTGGTTCGTCTCCGGCTCGTATCGTTCTGCCGTGTTGAGGCGCGTGTGTCCATCGAACCCTCCCATGGCGTAGATGTTGTTGTTGAGAACGGCGACACTGACGTAGCAGCGCTGCGAGTGCATGGACCCAACCTCCTGCCACGTCTTCTGCAGCGGGTCAAACCGCTTGACGCTGCTCAGACAGTCCATGCCGTCAAACCCCCCGATGATGTAGATGAAATCTTTCAAGTAAGCAGCACCGTGATAGGCAAGGGGGCCTTCCTGCTCACACGTGACGTTCACCCACTGGTCTGCACGGGCATCGTATGTCTCGATGGTGTTGATCGGGCTGTCCCCGCTCCAGCCTCCGATTGCAAACAAGACGGCGCAGGGCAGGCGGGGCCGGCTGAGCGGGTTGCTGAAGTCCAAACAAGCTGGGCCGTGCGTATTGAGGTTGAACATTTCCATCAGCGTGTGTATGATGAGAACTTTGCATTCCTCATTGTCCCGCACGTAATCGTGCGTCCTGACGTTCTTCAGGAAGTATTCCGTTTGTATCCGTGCCAGTCGGACCTGAAAGATGCAAAAAGGAGGTTCGAGTATTAACGCAGGTGGTTGATGCTTTGGTGTCCTTCCTGCACGGCTCCAGCGCGGGATGGCTTTGCTTTCGGGCTGCAGTCTCATTTAAAGCTTCTTAGAGAACCAAATAACTAAATGTGTTGCTTTTAGCTAGTCCAGGAAGGAGTGTGTGAGGCTCCATCACGCTGTTTCACAGCAGGGATGCTGCCATGGCCTTGGCACGGTGCTTTCCTGTACACAGATGGAAGCTGCCCCAGCGCCTGCTGCTACGGCACAGGATAGCTTGTGTAGGCCAGTGCTCACGTGTAGGGACAGAGAACATCATCCTGCGTGAGCTTTGGCCCTTCCTGGATGGGAGGAACCATTAAACCTAAGCTCTCAACATGAGAAAACATGCACTGGAAGGGTCTGCCCCGAGCCCAGCGCAGGGTCTTCGACCCGTGCCCCAGCGTAGCAAGAGCCTAAGGCTCCAAAAGCTCACATCTTTGTGACCAGCGTTGGGAGGCCCCAGTTTCCTCCAGTCTTACAAGACAAGCAAAGTGGCTCTGGCTGAGCTGCCCCATGCCCAGCTCTGCAGAGCCACCCAGGCCCACGCCGCGGCTGCACCCACCTTGCCCAGCAAGCCTGCAACGTGCTGCCTCCTGTTCTGCGGGTCGTGAGCGATCCATCGCACAACAGCCTCGAACACAACAGCTTCTTGTGTCACCCTGAGCTCATCCTTCTCAATGATGTCCTCTAGGTCATTGACGGAGAGCTCTAGGAACTCTGTGGACACCATGGTCATCTCCTTGAAGTGATGGAGGATGAACATGTAGGCAGCTTTTCGCAGGTCGGGAAAGTAGTAAGTGTCTGTGAAGCTCCAGATGCCGACGCAATTTTCCAGGCTGAGCTGGGATTTTAAGAACTTGCAGCACAGCCCGACAATGCCCGTGACATTGAAGTAGTCCGCTGCGATCAGCAGATCTTCTACGTTGTCAGCCGTGACCGGTACCACCCCGGTGTAGGCGTACTCAATAATGAGCCTCATCATTTCTGGTGAAGCGTGGTGGATTTTACATACTCCCTTGTGTGCGTCGTTCCATCTGCTGCTAAACAAAGTCCTGAAAAAACCAAGGCAGTGCTGAGGGCAAGAAGAACGTTGTTGAGTTAGACCCCGACCCCATTATCCCCTGCGCCTTCTTCCCGGGCACCGGTTTGGGCATGAGCTGGGAGGACCTGTAGTTCATTAATCCACGTTCTCCTGGTTGGTTGTTTCAAAAAGGAGTCACAGCCTCCGGCTGTGGCCAGAGAGCAACAGGGTGAGTGGCCACCTTGCTTCAGCAAGAATAGCAGAGAACGATGGGGTGTGGGGAAGGAAAACCTCCCACAGATGGTGGATGAGCTGGGCTGGCCACGCTTCGAGCCCTGCACCACATCTGGGTGTTCATCAGACACCGCTTCCAGAGCTGCTGTTAGATACTAGGTTGTGGAGCAATTCTGGTGTCCAGGGAGGTACCAGGACTATGGGGAGCTGCTGGATGAGAGGGTTGGTGCTGATGGCAGCACTGGAGATATGCTCAGGCAGCATGACCCAGACTAGGGAACACTGTTTGTCCCCAACCCCTCTTCTTTCCAGCACTGACCTGAAATAGTCGCTGACTCTACAGAGGACGATCTTGTGGACACTGAACTCAACACCATCCACACTGATGGTTGCATCACAGTGCTCCCCTTCCAGGCGAAGCTCGTTGAAGACGGTGCAAGGCATGGGACTCCTGTTCTCCATGTGTGAGGATGACTATTGGTGGGCACCGAGCTATCGCCCGTGTTGAAGCCAGAGACGGTGGAGGGTTCTTCTCCCTGAGGGACTCGCAGGGCTCTGGCCTTGGCCCCCAACATTGTCTCTGAAGTCCTGTCTGACATAATGACATCACAGACGTGGGGGGATCCGGGATGGGCTGTGACCCCCCATGCAGGCAACGGGGTCCTGGTTCTTGCAGCCCCCTCGCTCCATGGCTGCCCTCAGCCTGCGCTCACCCACCCTGGGATGACGCTGGGCCCTGCACCTACCCCTGCTGATGGCTGCTCCGAGCGACAGCAGCCACGTGCGACCTTTAATGTTATTTAGTCCGGGTTTGAAACTCCCCAGACAGAGGCACCAGCAGCCCCTGCACCAGCACACGCAGGAGAAAGCGGAGACACGGGCTAATGGCAGCGAGGAAGCCACAAACACCGTCACTGCTGCGTCTGCTGCTCCTTTGGAGGGGTGGAAGGTGCTGCCCAGGGCCAAGCAGAGGGGAGCAGGGGGACGGGGACCCCCGTCCTGACTCCTCTCCAGCTTCACTGGTGGCCGGCTGCCTTTCCTCTGTGCTTTGTCACTCTGTAGGTAGCCCGGGTGCCACGGAGCACCTCCGTGAGGCCTCACTCCCGGAAAACAGCTGGGACTTTTCCCCGGTCTTGGGCAAAGCATCCGGCACCGTCCCGCACGGTCCTTGTCTGCACCGCAGAGACGCGGGTCTGGCGGACGGAGCACGGCGTGGCTGAGGGGCCGGCTGGGTGGTCCCTGGATGGAACGGGGTGTCCAGGGCGGCTGGAAGCCCCATCCCTGGAAGCGCTGAAGGCCTCGCCGGACAACCTGCTCTACGGGCGGTGTCCCTGCCGTGGGTGGAACCGGCCGAGCCTCGGTGTCCCCCCGGCCCGCCCGT
>VZZY01011646.1:8424-19799 GCA_013400335.1 Eurystomus gularis | reverse complement strand
CCGCACGCTCGGCCCCGGGCTCCGGCCGCCCCCTCCCCGCCTCCCTCAGCCCCCGGCCCGGGTCTCCCGGGGGGAGAAGCCCCGGAGGATTTCCCCGCCGAGGCCCGGGCAGGCGGCTCTCCCTGCGCTGGTCTTTTTCTGCCCTGTTACCCGAGCCGTAAATAGGAGCCAGCCCTCAAGCAATGCCCCCTCCACCCCCGGCAGTAACTCGGCAGGATGGAGCCATTTGGTGCTGATAAGAGCGGCGGGCTGGGAGGGGGGCTGCCTGTCCCCGGACATCTGCGCCAAGCTGCCAGCCCGCACCCGCGCTGCCGCCCCAGCACGGCCGCCGGGTCATGCCCAGCTCTGCTCTTCTCTCACCTGCCAGGTCATTTCGGACTTCGACATGACGCTGAGCAGGTTCGGGTGCAACGGCCGGCGCTGCCCCACCTCGCACAGTGAGTCCAGGCCCTCGTTCGTACCGCTGAGAATTCCGTTTGGTTTCCGTGTTTGCGCTCTCGCTCCCGGCATCCCGTTCTCCTCTTGCCCTCTCTGCCCGGCCTGCCCGAGTGTCTTGTTCTCTCCCGGTGCAGCTCCAGGCCCTGGCTGCTCGCAGCAGCCCCCGGGTACCCCCCAGCCTGCTGCAGAAGCCATCTCCTGCCCTTGCTGCCTCTCCTCCCGACCCTTGCACCCCGCAGCTCGCGGCGTTGCCGCCGCTCTCTCCCGTCCGGCAGTGCCCGTGTGCTGCGGGTTCCCGCTGGGACCCCGCGGCGAGCCCGTGCTCGGCTCATTCTGGGCAGAGCTGGCGCCGGAGACGCCTTCACGAAAGGCTTTTGGAGTTTCTGGGTTATAACGTTGGGGTTCTATTGTCTTTACAGATATCCTTGATAACAGCCGGGTTATCAGCGAGGACGGCAAGAAGAAGGTAGGTGCTGGTTGTAGGGCGCTGCCGCTCGCGCCGAGCCTGCCGTCCCGCTCGCCCAGCGCCAGGAGGTTGTCCCGACACGTGCGGCAGCTCCCCAGGCTGGGCCGTGCTGCCAGGACAGGGCGCGGGACAAGGGCCCAGGCTGCGTTTCAGCCTGTGGTGATGGAAGAAGAAGTTAGAAAGGGAGATTTGGTTTGCATGCTCCGTTGCGGGCGTTTTCGGTGTGGGAGGAGGAGGACGGAGGGCTGCACACCCGTAGGTGCGGGGTCTGAGGCAGCGCAAGAGGCGAGAGGCTGCCGGGGCTTGGCACCGAGAGCTGCAGAGTGAAGTTCTTCAGAACTTCTCAGAGTGCAGCTGCTTAGTGAAAGGCTTTGGTTGTGGTTTTTGTTAAGAAGTGTGATGCTTTGGAGGAATTTTGAAATGCCTTTTTGGTTGTTTACGGTCTCTGGAGACGTGGTGTTCACTCTTGTTCTTTCTCTGCCCGTACACCGCTGCAGCTGAAGGAGCTGCTGCACTATTACTATCCCATCGAAATCGACCCCAACCGGACCCTGGAAGAGAAGCGGCCCCTCATGGTGGAGTGGTGAGTGCTTGTGTGTGAGGAGCTTCACCTTGTCCTGGCAACTTCTCAGCCCCAAGGACTGGGGTAGCAAGGCTGGAGCTGTCTCTAGGCTTGGCGGCAGTACCGGGAGGTTTTAGTTGTTATTCTTCTGGCCGCCCTGAGGCTGCTGCCTGGAAGCTCACTCTGCCGCCTTTCTCTAGGTGGACCAGGGCCCACGAGCTGCTGTCACAGCAGAAGATCCAGAAGGGTGACATAGCCCAGATCGTCAGAGAATCGGACGTGATGCTGAGGTACGGGCTTGGGGTTCGCTGCCCGCGGCCCTTTCTCTCCCGCCGCTGCGCGGGCGGGTCTGGCTTTCGCCCTGGTCCGTGCGCCGTCTCCGCAGCGCAGCAGATGCAAATCTCTCTTCCTTCCTGGGGCCGGGCTCTAACCATGAACGAGCCGAAAGTCAGCGCCACGAGCTGCAGCCCGAGCTCGCTCCCTGGCTGCTCCGTTCGCGGCTGACTCCTCCCTGCTCAGAAACCGCTTCCACCTCCTTCCAGTCTTGCCACGCGGATGGGTGACGGGCAGAGCTCCCCACGCGCAGGGCAGGGCCGGGGGGCAGCAGGCAGCTCCCCTCTCCCAGGAGAGATTTTCGGCCCATGCTCTCTAACCTGCTGGGCCTTAGCCAGAGCCTTGGCTCGGCATCGAATTCCACCCCCAGCAAAAAAATGCTGCGCCAGAGCTTGCTGTTGATGCTGATCTTGACAGTGGTGGCCCTAAAACCGTCTCGGGGGAGCTGGTTGTGTAACGGGCGCTTCTGCTCTAGGGATGGATTCAATGAATTGTTTGACCAGCTGCATAAGTACAACGTCCCCCTCTTCATCTTCTCTGCTGGCGTCGGTGACATCCTTGAAGAGATTATCCGTCAGGCCAATGTCTTCTACTCAAATGTCAACGTGGTGTCCAACTACATGGACTTTGATGATAACGTGAGTTTCTGCCTCATGTACGTGCGCTGGGCTCGCAGGGAGGAGAGTTGTGTGACTGGAGCTGGGGGCTGCAGGACGTTTAACAGGCACCGCAGGGTTAGAAGCTGCCTGGTAACATTCCTAAGTATTTGATCCCTGCAGATGGAGGTGACCCTCTGCCGGGTCATGGGAGGGCTCTGGAGGCTGGTTGTGGCCTCCTGCCCCTTTTTCTCAGGGACCCCTCAGCTTTCAGACTTGCTTTTTGGTGGCGGAAAGGACGCTGCCATCGGTGTCCAGCGCTGTGTGCTCCACCCTGGTGCAGGGTGAGGATGGAGTTAACTGACCACAGAGGTCCCTCCTGATCTGAAGGCCAGGTGTCCTTTGAAGCAGCCTGGGAGGCTTTTGTTGATGTACTAAAGCCTGGAAGTTCCCAATGCACATCAGAAAACTGCACGTCCCTCACAATGACGCCTCTGTTCCCACGGGTGGTGTGTTGGGACAGGCAGTGCTCGGGGGAGCGTGGGACAGCGTGACAGTCCTGCCTTCTGCAAGGGCCCAGCTCTGCCCCCAGCTCCCCTGACTGCGGCGTTCGTGGCCCCTGACCAGCTCCAGGACAGCGCAGAGCCCTGACCAAGGTCTCCAGGGTCTCCAGCCTTTGGGTGTGTTCTCACTGCCTGGGAAGGGCTTGCCCTGCAGGAGGGGTCTCCTGGCTCCAGGTGCCCCGTGTCTGCTGGGTTTCAGACTCCGTAGGGATGTCCCCAGGATGAGAGCAGGTGCCCTGGGAGCGTCTCCCCTGTCTGCCCATTCCAGAAGGGTACTGAGGCCGCGGCACAGTGGAGGGGTTGCTGCAGGATCCGTGTGTCTGTCCTGTTTGCGCAGGGAGTCCTCACGCGTTTCAAGGGACCCCTCATCCACACCTACAACAAGAACAACAGCGTCCTGCAGGGTACCGAGTATTTCCAACAGCTCAGCGCCAGGACGAGCATCATCTTGCTGGGGGACTCCATGGGAGATCTGACGATGGCAGACGGTGTTCCCAGCGTGGAGAACATCCTCAAGATCGGCTTTCTCAACGACAAGGTGGGTGTGAGAAGCAGCCATCGTGCTTCCCTGCCAGCCTTCCCCGGGTGCCAAGCCTGGGGGGCAGCAGCGGGGCAGGCAGCTGCCCGAGTGATTCGGGGACTGACAGATATTCATATGAGCTCCCGTGGGGTGCGCGGAGGGAGCTGGGGGTGTCTGCTGAGCTCCCGGTGCACCTGGGGCACTGTCAGGGTGGTTATTGACCCCTCTTCTCAGTAGCACCAGGAGATGTGAGGGTGTGGGTGCAGCACCTTCATTCTCAGCTGCTGGTGTTCACAGTCCTCTCCCTGTGGCCCCTCTCCTCTCCACCTTGTCCCGGCCATGCTGCAGGTGGAAGAGCAGCGGGGGAAGTACCTGGATGCCTACGACATCGTGCTGGAGAGCGACGAGACGCTGGATGTGGTCAATGGGATCCTCCGGTACATCCTTACCGAGACATGAGCTGCGAAGGCAGCGTCCCAGCTCCAGCCCCTCAGCGAGGCGCCCGGGCAGTGAGTGTTCCCTTGGCAAAGCTGGAGTAGATCTTCTGGTACCTGCTGGACTCCATCCTGACGCTGGGCCAGCTCCCTGCCCTGGCTCTCGTGTGTTGTGCACGTCCCGACCTCACCAACCCCCTTCAGTCCGCTCTGGAGCAGGAGGGGAGAGAAAGAGGAAGCTTCTCCACCGCCTTTACCCCACCTGTGCCCAGCTCTGCTTCATCCCCCTCGGACTTCATCCCCCTCGGACTTCATCCCAGCCAGCGCCTGAGGCCACAACAAACCATCCCATGTTTCAGGTAGAGAAGTTCTGCGCTTGCTTCAGCGGCCAAGCGCAGAAATGGGGCTCGTTTGCTGTGGCTTGAGGACAGGCCTGTTTTAGATGGAAGCTGTTTAGTTTCTCTGTGTTCCTATCTAAGAAAACAAATCTCTCTCTCTCTTGTCCTGTTTTCCGTGGGCTTCCACGTGCCTGGGCTGCGCTGCGGTGGTGCCACCCTCGGAGGGGCTGGCGTGGCCCTGCCAGGTGTGGCATCGCCCAGCCCCGCGGCCCTTGCAGAGCCCCTGCAGCCCCTCCTGCTCCCTTCCAGCTCCTGCTGCAGATTTGGCTTTTCCAGTCGTCCCTGCGCGCCTGCCGAGCTCTTCCCCGAGCAGGGGGCCTGGGTGCCGCGGTTGGGCTGGGGGGGGTTGGGTGGCAGCGACAGGATGGGTGTTGGGAGCGAAGCTTTGGCAGCTGCTTTGGGGGAGGAGAGGCCAAACGCAGCATTTTGGTTTTTAAGGAATATTTTAGCCGACTGTTTCCGTCCTCAGCGGGGCTGATCCTGGGCGCTCGGGGCAGCGACTGGAAGAAGCCTTATTTCTGTGTAGGGCTGTGAGAGCGCGGCACAAACAGCCCCTGCGCCGGGGCACGGCTTTCACAGCCCGTCCTGCTGCCCGCTCCGACCGCGCTGCTGCCGGCTCTGGGGGGCTGTTTGTTGGGGGTGGCCCAGCACAGCCCAGCAGCCCCCCTTGCACGGGGCCGGTGAGCTCCGGGCTGCGCCGGGTTCGGCCTCCCTTGCTGCCCTCCGCGTTGCGGGACGAGTCAGGGCAACTTCTGAGAGCGCAGGCTCCGTTCTGCTGCTTGAAATAAAGAACATTTGCTAAAGCGGGACCCCGAGTGGTTCGTGTCCGGAGCCACGGCTGGAGCCGTTCTCCTCCCTGGGGCTGCCGCTGGCATCTCTGCTCCCCAGCAGTCACCCCTGTCCCTGCCGGAGCCCCTCGGATGGCACCGGGCCAGGGAGCCGGAGCACAGCCCGTCTGCTGGGGATCCCAGGAGCAGAGTTTTGGTTTCTCTCCTGCCCAACCCAGCAGGTGCTGGAGCCTGAACCCCCCCCGGGCACCGCTCCCTGGGCCCGGCCCGGCTCGGCTGTGCCGCTGCCCGGACACGCCGGGATGCTTCATGGCAAAGTCACCTGACGCAAAGGAAAACTCCTTGGAATCCAGTAGAAATAGTTTATTTGGTGCATGGTTTGAGGGGTTCGCTCTGACCCTTGGCACTGCTCGGTTCTTGCGTTTCTTTTATCTCTGCCTGCAAAAGGTTTTTGAGCCGGGGGGATGGAGCCGCGCTGGGGCCCGCGGGCAAACCTGAGTTCAGCGGCCGCGTTTGGGTACCCACATGAAATGGGGCTGGTTTTTCTCGAGGGGCTGTCGCAGAGGCGGGGAGGATGCGGGTGGGGACGATGCTGCTCCCTGAGGGTCTGGGCAGGAGAGGTTTTCTGTTGTCCTTCTCCCAGCTGACAGGGGGTTTGCCAGGTCCCACCCCCGCTGTCTCGGGGGTCGGGTCTGTGGAACGCGGGGGCTCGCGGGGTATCGGGGTTTCACCCCGGGACCCTGAGCCCCCTCCAGCCTCTCGGCCCGGGGAGGATCCAGCGGGGAGCAGAGGCTGGGCTGGCGGCAGGGACCAGCATGAAGGCTTCTCTTTATTTCTCCTCTCTAAAAAATTTTATATGTGTATATAAAGGAAAAACAGCCCCCAACTCTAAACTGCAAAATGCTGCGGTAGAAGCAGGGGGGAAGCCCCCCTGCCCCAGGAGGCAGCAGGGACAGGCAAGGGGGCCGGGTGGGATGTGCAGTCGCTGGCTGAGGATGACGGGGCTCAGGGAGGGGGGGCTGCTGCCCTGGCCCATCCGGGGGGAGCTGAGCAGGGGGTCAAAGTGGGGTTTGGCGGCAGAGCGGGGCAGGGCAGAGCTCCTGGCTCTGGTCCAGGCATCTTCGGTCCTGCTCCACAGCAGAGGAATCACCTGCAGAGCCGGGGAGGGGCAGTGGGAGAAATGCGGGTGGAAATGTGGGTGCTGCCGACCCACGGGGCAGTGGGACGTCCAGGAACGTGGGTGTTTTCCCACCTTATTCTGAGTTTATTAGCTGGGGCTTGATGAGTTTTTCTGCCCAGGAGGAACATGTCAAAAAACCCTCAGTTAAATAACAGGGGGAAAAAAATCAAAATATGCCCCCCCGCAGGGCTGGGGAGGGGCAGGGGCAGGTTCCCGGGCAGGTCGGGGGGAGACCAGCCATGGCACGGGCAGGACGAGTCCTGTCTCTTGGGGAGAGCAGGGTCCACTCCTCAGAGCTCCTCATGGATCTTCTCCTGGTCCTCGTCTGACTTCAGCTTCAGCTCCTCGGAGGTGATCTTCCCGTCCTGGTTGCGGTCCTGGTTCCTGAACATGTCGGCGATGACTTTCTCCGGGTCGGAGCTGGGCATGAGGCGGCCTTTCCCTTCCGCCACCTGGGTCTTGATGAAGGTGGAGAACTGCAGCAGGGAGAGGACAGAGATGCCACCTTGCTCCGCTCCGCTGGCACCGGGCACGGCAGGGAGCACCACAGCCCGCAGCGAGGGTGGCAGCGAGGATGAGGATGGGGCAGCGACAAGAGCCGGGGCTGCCCTCGGTGCCCCTGCCCGGTCACAGCCCTGCCCGCATCCAGCAGCGATGCTCTGGGCTGGCGGGTTTCCCTGCACAGCTCTTCAGGCTCCGGGGCCAGCAGTGCCCCTCGGTGCTGCTCCCCAGGGGTGTCCCCTGTGCCCCCGTTTCCTCCTGTGCCCCGTAACCCCGTGGTCTGGTGGCACTTGAGGCCCCGCTCACCTCGTCGGCGGGGATCTCCCCGTCCTTGTTCAGGTCCATTTGCTCGTAGAGGTTTGCCGGCGGGTCCCCGTGCCAGATGAAGAGGTAGCCCTCGGGAACCCCCTCCTCCATGGAGATCAGCTCCACCTCGAAACGCAGCACGGCGCTGCCGGGCACCCCCCGGGCTGGCAAAGCAAGCGAAGGCTGTGGCACCGCGAGGAGCCCAGCAAAGCGCTGGCCCCGGTGGGCGAGACCCTCCCAGAGCCCAGCCGGGGCTGGGGGGTGAAGGAGCCCAGCGGTAGCCAGGTCAGGGCAGTAGTTCGGGGTTCCGCAAGGCAGGACCCCCCTGGTTGGCAGCGCACGCCGCTCCCCTACCTCCGCTCTCCCCGTGGCCCAGGTGGGGGGGGATGATGAGCACCCGCCTCTCCCCCGCGCACATGTTGAGGAGGCCACTGTTCAGGCCCTCGATCACCTTGTTGGTCCCCAGAGTCACCTCCTGGGGCTTCTCGTAGTCGTGGCTAGAGGAGGCACAGAGAAAACCTGGATGAGAAAGCTCCTCAGATCAGTGTGCAGCCCCACCATGCTCCAAAATCCCGTGCCTTCCATCCTGCCGTGCCCCAAAACCCCACACCCTCCATCCTGCCGTGCCCTGAAGTCCCATGCCCTCTGTGGGGGTGTGAAACACCTCAAAACCCTGCACCATCTGTCCCGCTGTGCCCCAAATCCCACACCCTCCATCCTGCTGCTGCTCCCGCGCCCGACCCGCAGCTCGGTGCCCGCCAGGATTTGGCCCCGTGAAGGAGAGGGGTGCTCGGGGCGGCCGCGGGTGAGCACGCACGAGGAGAAGAGCCTGGTGCCGTCCAGCAAGGAGCAGTTGTAATGGTAGCGGACGAAGTCTCTTTGGCGGGTGGTGAGGTTGCAGCCCTCGGGCCGGTACACGGTCTCGATCTCCACCGGGTCCGCGGGGTTGTGGAAGTCGATGACGTGGACGTCAAAGATGAGCACAGCCGAGCCGGGAATTTTGTCCCCTGGAAGAGGAGGACGAGGAGAGCTGCTGGGTGAGCTGCTGGAGCGCTGCCAGGTCAGTAAAGCCTTTCCCTGCTTCCCCCCATGCCCCGAGACGTGTCTGGCCCGTGGAGCCCTGGCTCTGCACAGCCTCGTGTCAGCCGTTCCCCCTCCCGCGACACCCCCGCAGTGCCCAGAGCCAGGGGATGGTGGTGGCCCCGCGGGTGAGGAGCCGGTCCCACTCATGCAGCACTTTCCCGGTGTGCCGGTGCCAGGGCTGCGCCATCAGCCGTGCCGGCCCGCGGGGCTGCCCGTTACCTGCTCCGTTCTCCCCGTAGGCCAGGTGTGGGGGCACGACCACCCGCCGCCTCTCTCCCACGCAGACCCCTTGCAGGCCCTGGTCCATGCCGGGGATGATGTAGCCCTTCCCGATGTAGGTGTCGTAGGTGTGATTGCGGGAGTAGCTGCAGCGGGAGAAGCCCCCAGTGCATTGTGCAGGAGAACTGGGCCCATCAATCCCCCCCCGACCCCTGCACCCCAGCCCACACTTCTCCTGGCCGCTGTCCTGCTCCCCCAGGAGCCAGACCTTGCTCCTCAGGATGCAGCAAACTCGTATTGTCTTTTTTAGCCTACAGCACAGAATCCCAGACTGGTTTGGGTGGGAAGGGACCTTTCAAGGTCATCTGGTCCAACCCCCCTGCAGGGACCAGGGACATCTGCAACTAGAGCAGGTTGCTCAGAGCCCCGGCCAACCTCACCTGCAATGGTGCCAGGGATGGGGCAGCCACCACCTCTCTGGGCAACCTGGGCCAGGCTCTCACCACTCTCAGCATAAAAAAATGTCTTCCTTCTCTCTAGTCTAAATCTCCCTCTTTTAGTTTAAAACCATCCCCCCTTGTCCTGTCCCAACAGGCCCTGCTAAAGAGTCTGCCCCATCTTTCTGACAGGCCCCTTGAAGACCTGAAAGGCTGCAATAAGGTCTCCCTGGAGCCCTCCACCTCGCTCCCATTCTCCAGCCTCTCCCTGCAGTGGCTGCTGAGCATGGGGCAGGAGAGGACATCGAGGGACCTCCCCACTCGGCCGCTTCTCTCCCAGCACCTGGAGTCGAAGAGCGTCCCATCCATGAGCGTGCCGTTGTAGTGGTACCGGACAAAGTCCCCGGTCACTGCCCGGCGCTTGCAGGACTCCGGCACCTCCAGGTGCTCCAGGAAGACGCCGTCCTTGGGGTTGTGGAAGTCAACCAGCAGCACGCTGAACACCAGCGATGCCTGTGGTGGGATCACGGTCCCTGGGAAGGGGACACGAGTCAGCCCAGGTGAGGGTTCTGGTGTGCTATGGGGGAGTCTCTGCAGAGCTGGGAGGGAAGGGGCCAGACACAATGGGGTGATGCCCAACTCACCATAGCCCTTCTCCCCGTAGGCCAGGAACGGGGGGATGATGATGCTCCTCTTCTCACCAGCGCACATGCCCAGCAGGCCCTGGTCCATGCCCTTGATCAACCAGCCGGTGCCCACGTAGGTGTCGTAGGTGCTGTCCTTGCTGTAGCTGTGGGGAGGGATGAAGGGGGGGCAGCACCAGCTCCCCCAGCCCGAGCGGTGCCACACGGGAGGCTGGTTTGGGGGTCACGGAGCTGCACCGGCCCGGCTGGGGTGAGGGGAGGGAGAGCACAGGGGAGGCTGCTCTGACCGCAGTGTGGGCCCCCACGTCCTGCCTCAGGCCAGTGTCCCCTGGTCCCTTCCATCCCCAGAGCCCCAGCCCCGGGGCAGAGGGTGCACGCAAACCCCAGTGCCCCGTACCTGGAGTCGAAGGGGGTGCCGTCCAGCAACGTGCCGTTGTAGTGGTACCGCACAAAGTCCGAGTTCTCCACGGAGCGGTTGCAGCGCTCGGGTTTGGACAGGGTGGTGATCTGCAGCTTGTCGTTCTTGTTCCAGATGTCCAGCATGATGACGTCGAAGTACAAGGTGGCGTCGGGGGGGATCAGACCCGCTAAAGGGGCAGGAGCGAGGACAGAGCATCTTAGGTGAGCCCAGCGCCGAGCCCAGGCAAGCCAAGGGCTCTGTCCCCTAGAGCCCCCCCGAGCCCATGGCTGCTTGGGGCTGTGGCCACAGGTGCCAGCCCCTGGGGGGGGCAGGACCCCCCATTCCTGGGGAATCCCCACTTAGGCACCCCTCGCCCTGGCAATGGAGCCGCTCTTTGCCAGTGGGGTACCAGACCCCTGTCCCCACCACTGCCAGTCCCCCCGCCGTGCCGCGGCCCCTTACCCACGCCGATGCTGCCGTAGCCCAGGTGGGGGGGCACGATGAGGTGACGCCGCTCGTTCACGCACATGCCCTGCAGCCCCCGGTCCATGCCGGTGATCAGCCGCCCAACGCCCACCACACCGGCCACCGTGGCCCCTCGGTCATAGCTGGGGTGCAGGGACAGACCCATCAGCGGTGCGGCACAGGGCGAAGCCCCCAAAGCCGCTGGCTCTGGGGGGTGCTCGGTGCCAACCGGTGCTTTCAGGTGGGACCAAACCCACCAAGGCCCCCAGACCTCACCAGCTGAGCTGGGCTGGAGCCTGCAGCTCCCGGGCTTCCTGCTGCTTCCAAATCATTTGGCATATGGCACATTTGGAGCTTTGCGCAGCAAGGAGGAGAGAAGAATGTCCCAGGCCTCATTTTTAAACTGCAAATTCGTTTTTATTTTTAAATCTTAAAATACTCCAAAGAAGCAACAGGGGCTGTTTCCCATAACCCAAAACCCTCCATCCCCGCAGCGTGCAGCTGACGCTTTCCCCTGGCAGCACACAGGTCACCAGGGCAAGGAATTATTTTAGCAGGGCTGTGCCCAGACCCTCCCCGATCTGGGGTGTGCAGCAGCAGCCGCCACGGCCCCGTTACTCTCTCCCCCATCCACATCTAACGGGAGCAGAATCCCTTTGCTTCCCAAAGGCCTGGAAAACGTCTGGGAAGTCTTTGTTCCCGCCCGGCTCGTTCCTGCCCTTTCGCTGCCTCCCCAGTTCTTGCCCTGCCGGCGATGGGGCAAGTGAGGGACAGCACCGAGGCCAGCCCTGGCTCAGAGCCGGCGTGAGCGGAGCAGGATCGCTGCTCGGCCCGGGAAGGCTCCTGGGGAACCCGCCGCTGCCACGTCTGCGAGGGCTCCGCGCCCTGGCCCTGCCTGGGCAGCACCCACAGACACACGTTCCTGCTGGAGAAGTGTCTCCCCCGGGGCCAAATCCTGCCCGCGCCCGAGATGCGCTTCCCTGCGCCCCGTGGCCCCCGGAGCTGGGGCGTGGGGGCTCCGCGGGCACCCACGGGGCTCTGC
>VZZY01011645.1:30911-71435 GCA_013400335.1 Eurystomus gularis | reverse complement strand
ATTGCTGATAAATGATGGAGATAAGCTGGCAAGTTCCTCTGCCAGCTCCCTCAGTACTCTCGAGTGGATTCCATCTGGCCCCATAGACTTGTGGGTTTCCAGTTGGCTTAAAAGGTCTTTAATCACCACTTCCTGGATTATGAGGGTATGATTCTGGTCTCCATTCCTATCTTCCAGTTCAGGGGATTGTATACCATGAGGATAACCAGACTGACTATTAAAGACTGAGGCAAAGAAGGTTTCCTTCCCTCTGATCATTTTTTTGGCCCTCCTCTTACCCACTCCACCAGGTACATATGTTTCTTGTGCCAGGGGGCCCAGGGTGGGACACAGTACCCCAGGTGAGGTCTCACCAGAACACAGTAGAGGGGCAGAATCACCTCCCTGTCCTGCTGGCCATGTTTCTTTTCAGGCAGCCCAGGGTGTGACTGGCTTTCTAAGCTGCAAGTGCACATTGCTGGCTCATATCCAATTTTTCATCCACCAATATCCCCAAGTCCTTCTCTTCAGGGCAGCTTTCAATCCACTCGTCCCTTAGTCTGCAGTGATACCGGATATTGCCCCAAACCCCATGCAGGACCTTGCACTCAGCCTTCTTAAACTTCATGAAGTTGACATGGGCCCACTCTTCTAGCCTGTCAAGGTCTGTCTGGATAGCATCACTCCACTCTAGCATGCCAATATTTTGGACATAAGAAAAGGTAAAAAACATGTGTAATCTGAAAAAAAAAAAAAAAATTGTATCCACAATATATTTTTTGTAGATTGTCATAGTAATTTAGAAAAGAATCCCGAAATGTTACTCATTAAAAATTGAGCTTTCTTTTTTCCCTTCTAATCATACCATTAAAATGCATGTAACACAGATGTTGCTACCATCATGGTATGCTTTACATTATTATGTTCTCTTTGACTTCAAATTGTCGAAGAAAGATAATTCCACAGAAGTATTCTAGTAAAGTATATTGAATGGTATACTTGCACTTGATTCTCATTTCCTTTTTAATAAGTACTTTCATATGTAGGCTCACTGAAAATGAATCATTTCCTCTGACTATTTAACTTCTGATATGAAAATGGGTATTTGTTTCCCTTGGTCTTTTTGGAAAAGGCCTTTAGAATTTAATTAAGAGAATGAAACAAGGAATTATTCTAACGCACTATAAAATATAGTAGAGAATTTAATAATTTGTTTTGGACTGTGCTGGAGGATAGTAATTCTCTCCTTCTCCCGGTTGTTAAAAAATTATTTTGTAACATCTTTTTGAAATACATGAAGTCAGATAGGTGTATGAGACCAGAAATCAGCTAACTCATGAAATTAAAGCTTTAAACCAGCACTAATGAAATCCTGAGTCCATGGACTAGACGAGCCTGATCCCTCTCCTTGGACATCAGGCAAGCTTTTAATTTTGACCTGATATATACTATCCACATGTAACATTTCAAAGAAACAAAAGCATCCATAACTATTCTGGAGCTGCATTTCCTTTATATTATACACAGATAAACCAGTAAGCTTAGGAAAGTATCCAACTCACTGTGGAATTGCCTGGGCTGTTATTGGAAAATTATTGTATATACTGAGTATTTTTCCCTTAAATCTGGACATAGCCATTCACAGTAATCCCTTTTGATCTGGAGCCCAGAAGCCAATATCATTGTACCCCCCAGAAATCTTCATTATAAGCAATGCTAATGCTGAATAATGATAAGAAATGTGAAAAGGATGGGTAGGTAGAACTATACAGCCAGAAGAGGCACAATGACCCACAGCTGAGATAGAAGAGAGACAAGCTTCTTTGATTTTACAAAGCTTTTAATAAGTTATGTTTAATAGTACATTTCACATGATTCAATCTAATTAACCACATTCTGAAATGATTCTTTGAAAGATCCTGAAATTTCAGGAAGGGTTTTCTATTTATGCCTATAACTACTGTGCAGTAATGTGAACAATAAAGATGTGTCTTCAGTTTGAAAAAATAATAAATTGTTCACATGCTTTGCAGTGCCATCTACAGTATTTTGGTCAATTCTGAACCACTTAGCAGGAAAAAGTGCATGTTGTTCTATAAAGAAAGAGTAAAGTGGAAAGTGTGAATATATCAATATTAAAAAAAAGTAGAGAACTGAACTGTAAATTAGCAAAAGTTTTATTAGATTATCACTTTATTTCCAAAGGCTTTCCAATTTAAAGTTGATAATTTATCAGAAAGGGTTTGAATTTTTTAATAACATCTGAACATAATCAGTAAACTCCCATGACACTGAAAAAAGTGAAAATATGTCATTTTATAGGAATATGACATCATCATGGAAATTACAAATGTATTTGTTACTGCTTTTAGAATGTTTATTCGGATTGCCTTTCTTTGCCTCATGCTTTCAGTCCTTACCATACCTGTGTTACATTTTTAAAGTTTTCTCCATGTCTATGGGAACTGTAAATGTAAAATAATACATAGAAATAAGTTTTGTCACATGTTTCTATGAACCTTAAAAAGATAAAGTCTCTTAAAAGACGCACTAAAATTTGGAGAATTGGCAGCACTACTCCAAATGTTTAAAAAAAGGTAACATTTTGGTTTAGAAACTATAATTTCATTCTATTTTGATTGAAATGGTGTGGTACCTGGCCTCATATGAACTCCATTTTTAATATGGTCTAGGGTTAATTTTTCATTTAGAAGTAGGCTTTTATGATTTGGTAACTATAGGTGTGACAGTCAGAACACTAATTCTTCCTTTTTCTCTTCTCTTCTCTTCTCTTCTCTTCTCTTCTCTTCTCTTCTCTTCTCTTCTCTTCTCTTCTTTTCTCTTCTCTTCTTCTCTTCTCTTCTCTTCTCTTCTCTTCTCTTCTCTTCTCTTCTCTTCTCTTCTCTTCTCTTCTCTTCTCTTCTCTTCTCTTCTCTTCTCTTCTCTTTTTTATTTTCTTTTCTTTTAAGTCCTGATCCTTGAATACTATAAAACCAGTGCTCCATACAGTGTATATGCAGATTCAAAAGATTTATTAATTAAAGGAGGTTTAATTAGGTCTGCGATTATGGAACAATGTAAACAGTGGTGAACATTTTTTTTTTTTGGTTGATTTTTTAAACAGTAATATATAGAACAAAACCTGCTTACTTCATTTGCCTGCTTACTACTGTGGAAAAGTTTCACAGGACTTTGTATGCAAGAACTTATTTTCCAAGTAATTACTCAAAGAGTTTAATAGTTGCCTGTGAGACATGAGGGCGTGTTTTTCCTGGGTTTTGTTGTTTACTCTAAATGTTGAACACCAAATATTTGTAAGGTTTGAGTGGGAAGAATTTTCCTGTCTCTTGCTTGCTTAAATACTACCAAAAATACTGAGAACGCTGGGTCCCAGTGCACAGTCAGAGCAATTATAATGTTCTTCAATTATGATAAATGAGAACTCAAAGTTGGAGCTTAACAGTATTGTGCAACTTCGGTATAACAGATAAAATGAAAGTTTCCTATGTTACATACCTCAGCAGCTAACTCTAACAATTAACCTCAATCATAAGATTCCTGGAGATGATGTTATCTCAGAAACTTATCTGGATAGAGTTTCTGGTGTTCCCCATGAACAGATGGGATATACTGATGTGTGTATAAGTCCACTGTTGTGAAGTGTCAGGGCCTGAGTGCAGGACTGTCTGTGGGGGAGACTTCGAAAAGAGGTCCTTTGATCATGGTTACTAAATATCACCCTAATGGGAGAGAGGCCAAGGCACAGATCTGCATGGGATCAGGATGAAGAGTTAACACCAGATTGACCGGGCAAGTCAACCACAAAAAATAATATTAAATCATCAGAATACTTGTAACATATGTGCATATATATAAAAATAAATGTCCTGCTCAATTGGAATAAAGTGTTCAGACACAAATATTGGTAATTATTTTAAACTATTCGTTAGCAATTCCCTATCACCTTCATTTAATTGTATATATTAGCAAACCTGTCACCTTCTTTAAATTGTCCTGTCTGCAATTTATAATTCAATGAATTAAAAGTATTCTAATAAAGTCAACATTTTAAACTTGTATTTAAGTCTTGGAAAAAATAGTTACACTTTTTCATTTTCTTCTATTTTAACTGTCTCTTGCATTGGACATAAAACTGCAAGGGAGGCATTTCTCTTTGCATGGTGTCTCTGAGCCAGCCAAAACCACATAATGACGGAAACCTCAGGAGAAAGCCTATTCTTGCAAAAAAAGGCAAAAAAAAAAAAAAAAGAAAAAAACATTGCCTAGTTGTCTGCAATGTTTTTCCTTAGCCTGTTATTTCAGGGAAGGGGTGGGAACAAGGATGTTGTTCTTTGGGTAATGTGTGGGTAGTGATTAGTATTGCAAAAGCTTGCAGCTGACCGCTTATCTGACAGAAACAGGGAGCAGACAACTGCAAGAGGACAAAAAGGCAGAGGACCAACCCAAAACTTCTCTTATTTTCTTTTTTAAAGAGTCAGAGACATGACGACAGGAAGTGCTGTTTGGACAGCATTTAGTAGCTAGACCATGAGGATAAATGTCAAAAAAACAACTATGTATACAGTAGCAAGAGTATTTCCATAAAAAAAAACTTTAATAAAGACTACACAGGCCCTCCGAAATTTGGAAATATTTAAGGAATGTTTAAGAAAAATTTATATTAATATTTGGGGTAACAAAACAAGATTGTGTGGGTAGGAAGATTTTGCTGCTTTTATCAGTTCTGTCTGCATTATCTTCTGACTAGCAGGATTGAATGGTGGTCCTCATTGCCGTGACAGCTAGGAAATGAGTAGACCTTCAACCCTTTGACTCCAACTTGTCAAGTGAGAAACTTGTCAGATTCCCATCAAGGAACTCTGGCTTTGATATTATATTCTAGCTTTACCTGATTTCACTTTTTCAATAGCCTATCTCAATTTATTTGCTTTCAGTGTCTGGTGCTATACCATTGGTTAGTTTTTTCTGTGCTTGAAATCCTTCCTTTTATTTTCATGTTCTTTTTTTTTTTAATTTACCCTTGTTATACCTTCAAGAAAAAAATGAAACAAACCCAAAACACCTCTTGGATAGTAATTCCTCACTGTTCAAATCGTGTTATATCCTTAAAGAATCCACTAAGGATCTACAGCAGGCATGACTAAACACAGAGGAATCAAGAGTGCAAGTTAGTCTCGGAAGCAGTGAAATAAGGTTAACCTATACAAAAGACAAGTGTTATTCCTGGAGGTGGTTAGTTACGTGTTTTCTGCAACTAAGAAGAGCAGAAAGAGGAAATAAGAGACAGATAAAAGGACCAGAAAACGGTGATTTCAATAGGCATCCAAAGATTTCTTACTAAAATTCTAAGTACCCTGAGATTTGTGTGTCCCCTGTAAGAAATCTGTTTCTGTTAAGACTGTTGGCAGGGAAATAAATAAAAATTCAAATTCTTGTACCAGCCTGGAGCAAGTTGGACTGGATTGGAGAAGAAAATTTCATCTCCTTATTTCAGATCTGAATAAGTTTAAACTGGCAAAACTGGAACAAAGGAACCTCAAACAATAAATTACTAGTCACAAGTGTAATAACATAGAATCATAGAAAAAAATATGGCTGGAAGGGACTCCAGGATATTATCTGGTCCAATCCTGCCTTAAGGCAGGATCAAGAATACGTATGTCATTGTTGACAGCAGTTTGGATAATAGTCTGAAAAAGATCTTAAGTGAAGCTCAGTGCCTCTCCAGGAAATCTGTTCCAAAGCCCCACAGTCCTTACTGTTAGGAGGGTTTAGCCCTTCCCATAACATATCGCTTTCTTTTACACCTTGATTTAAGACTTTCAGTTATTTCAATAGTATAATCATAGTAATGCATTTGATGCAATAGCAAGACACGTGATTTAGAAAAGAATGTGATGCAGGACTGTTGAACAATGGGACAAATTTCTGCATAATAAAATTATAATTTGTCATTTAAAAGTTTTATAATAATTTATCATTAATTGCCATAATTAATACATCATTACCATAGTTTGTGTTGGTTGGAAAATATAAATAAAGGGTGTGTGAGAGATTCTATGTACCATCTGTGAGGTCAAGCATGGGTTGGCATGGGAAATAAATTCTGACTGTAAGATCTAACATTTACTAATAGTCACTGCAAAAGGAATGTCCAAGAATCTTGCGTCAAAATAGACAATGATGGTTGATTTCACAAACAGTATTAGTGTTGAATTAGTGATTTAGGAACTTATATAAAGTTTACTAAATATGTTTATAAGAATAACCTTGTGGTTGACGTTTAAATATGTTATTCCTTTTTTCATTATATTCATTATAATGTTAGATAAAAATGTAATCAGTACTATTATAACAAGAAATTTCGTCTCTAAAAATCACAGATTTGTGTTTTAACTCTTTAAGCAAATAAACACTTATATAATATTTCTAAAGTACTAAGTAAAAATTTAAAATAATTTTGACAATCAACACAGGAATTACATTTTGCAAAAGTTTGCCCATAGTACACTACAGCAGGAAACGTTATCTTACTCTCTTGCTCTGCTACACTGGAAGTTTAAATAAAGAACTGATAACGATATAATTATAACCTAGCAATTTAAGTATCTCTCATGAATTATTAAAATCCCTCTCCTTCATATCTTGCTGAAATTATTTAACTGTACTCCTCCAGCTCTTGCAATTACTCTTCACAGGGCCAGACAGACACCTAAAGGGGCCATCTGCAAACCTCAGATAAGGGCCATAGCTCATTTGAGCAGCTGTAGGGTGGGTTGGAGAGGGGAAGGCTGGAGCCCAGGAGCTCTGGGAATGTCTTGGCACTACAGGGTGCCTCCTGATAATATATGGGAGAGCAGATGGATTTCCTTATTTAGTTTTAATGTATGGACCTATAACATGATTGAAGTGAGCAGAACGAAACCTTTCAGAGAAACAGTTGATGACAATGTTGAAACGTGATCCACTGTAATAAATGCCTCAGTCATGGACTGTCTGAAAGTCCTGGACTTTTACTCATTTATAAAAATTCCTTGATTGCTTTTAGGGATGAGTGAGCCAAAGGCTGTCTTCTGTGGAAATTTCCCTTAAGACCTAGGGAAAATGAAGATAGCTCCACATCCAGCAGGAGAGATGTGCAGTTTTCTCCATGTAATTGCCAGTTTAGTTAGTACATGAAGTGGCTCCTTTTTAAATAAAATGCATTATTTACCAATTGCCCCACTTCTCCATGTGCTTGAACCATGTGCAGATGCACTGGCTATAGCTCATCTGAGGAACTGGCAGTACAGGATTGCAAAGACTTCTCAGAAGATTTTAGTTTTGATATTATTAAACTACCAACATTTTGATAGAGATGTTGGTGCCAGGGCAACATGTGGGTCTGTGACTTCAGAAGCATCTGGGAGTGCTAGGGGCTCCCTGTTGGAGTGGCAGGGAAGGACCTGGTAGCCTGTCCCATCCTACCACCCCAGACAGGAGGAGGTCAGCCGGGGGGCAGCAGGGGCAGCCCTATCACCAGGATTTGGGTACTTCCCTGGGCATGGGGACAGGCTGAGGCTAGGCCAGAACATAGACCTGTGAGTAGACTTGGTTCAGAGGAGCCCATGCCCAGGCAGGTCAGGGCTGTGGAGAGATGGAGACCGGCCTTACTGTGGTATTACTGGGGTAGAGACAGATGCTACCAAGCGGCTGGCATGGGGTCCTGGCCACGGGAAGGATGGAGGGAGTCCCAGAGAGGCTGATCAGGGGCAGTCAGGGCTGGTGGTGCCCTCAGGGCCCTGGCAGTAAGTTATAGTTATGTTACTTCAACCTCATACTGGAAAAAAACTTGCTCTATTGTCAATTTTGCAAACCCTCCTTAGTTTGGTCTTAATGTAAACAAGGAAATATTCAAAATACATTGCAATGTAAAAACAGTTCACAAAATCAAGAAATCAAGTACTTTTGAGCTTCACGTGTCACCTCAGAGCATGTCTGTCTCTAGGGAACCTCTGTCTTAAACATAGTATTAGTCAGCAATCCTAGCAATGCACATTCTGAATTTTAACTGTGTTAAATAGCCTCAATTTGTTCAATAAGGGTAGTGACTCAGTATATGTGCACTAAACATCAAAGTGGAGTTGAAACCTGATGTTGAACTTCAGGAAAGTATTCATTCCATGAAGGAAGAATTGTCCCTTAATGCGAAGACCCTGCTTTGTATTAGTCATCTACAGGAGACCACAAGGGAACTACGACTCCTTTCCTTCACAGGAGTTCAGCTTCGCTTTAGTATGAGGAAGCATTCACACCTAGCAGATGTGCACACTTTCTTCCTTTCACCTTCCTCTACCATGAATGCAAAGAGGTTTAGGGTGAAGGAGTGGTAATTCAGAGTCTCTTTTCAATTTTGAATTGCTCTCTGATAAAGATTTTATTCCCTTATTGCTTCATTTATTAAAACATGAAGTTAGAACTTTAACTTGTGAGAAGTAGGTAGCTCTACCTACTCACAGAGTTTGGGTCTGAGAGAAAGGATTTTCACTAACGGAATACTTGAGAGAGCAGAAGGGCTATTACATTTATCTGCAACAAATCGCTTTCCTGTCTTGAGAGAAAAAAAGAGCTGGGGGTGGCTCCAGGCTAAGTCTTGCTAGCAATGTCTTCTATTTCCTTTGAGAAGAAGTGTTGGTAAGAGCCAGTTGATGTTTACTTCAAAATTCATTAGGTTCAATACTGAAAATAATGAAAATCTTTGTGCTTTATTACAGATTTCTTTTTTTTTTTTTCAGAGTTTATTTATGTGATTGAACTAACTCATTTTTTTTTGCTTGTTTAAACTGCATCCCTGCTAGGATGTTATTACTGGTTTAGTTATGTAGCCAAAACTTTTCAATATTGCTTAATGTAAGACATTAATCTTTTGCTGTGGTATATTTTGCTGGTTACTTATAATTCTTGCTAGCAGCTAGTAGTCTTGAGACAGCCCTCTAGTCTGGATATTTTCTGTGACAGAATTAGTAACAGGAGAGAGATATGGAATACACTGAGTGCACATGTATATTTCTACATGCAAACAGCCAATGAAGCAGGAATATTTAGTGATGTGAAGTTTCATGGGGAAGACAAGCCAGGCTAAAAATTTAAGACCTAAATAACCCACTCTATTCAGTCATGGCTGGTGACTAAAAGTCTCCCATGATTACACAACAAAAATAATAATGCCTTAACAAGGCAAAACATACACTGTAAACAATAAGCTATACCAAATATTAATAAGTAATTGCAGCAAACAGAATCACAAGTCTGGGCCCTGGATATTTTTAACTTTATGGAGCTGACCTTTGAGTTATGTAAAACATTCCAGCAGATACATGCATACGTTGTTTTAATTTGTTCTGACATTGTACTCAAAAAGTATTTGTTCAGTGTCTTATTTCCTAAAACTAAAAATGCTACTATCTTAAGTTTTCTTTCATGTCTTTTTAGAACAACTTCTAAATTATTTAGAATACTAAACATCTGGACTTCATGAACAAAAATAATTCAGCAAAGTTCTCTGTGTGCAGCTCTTGATAACCTTTGACCAAAATCTTGTCTTCTGGGTTTTTTTTCAAGCCATAGTTCAAGATAAAAAAAGGGAAGCCCCTCTCTGGCTTATATTGAACAACCAGAGTCAAAACAGAAGGACCCTTTGTATTAAGTCTTTCATGAAACAATGCAACTGCTATGCTGAAACCTTCCATGTCATCAAGTGTATGCTACCACTGAATCTTAAATTTAGCTGGTTCAAACTGAAGTTTAACTTGCTCAAACTTTCACAAGTTCTGGTTTCCAAATTTGGGTTCCCCCTAGAAGTACTTTTCAGATTCCATGTAGCCTTTCTGGGTCTGATGCAAAGTACTTGAAGGGTAAGTAAAATGAATCACCACATCTAAGCAGATGCTTTTCAGTTAAAGCAGTCACCTTGAACACGTGAGGTCTTATTTTAATTTTTCCCTCTGACTAAAAGAACTTAAATCTTCACTTACCTTCTTGAGGAGTATCCAAGATACAGGGCATTTTCAGGGTACCTCTTTCCATTTCTTTTAGTGAGCCTGTTTCACTTGGCATGAAATTTTGAAATACTTACTGAACTGGGGACTGGAGCATAGGCTTCACAGAATCACAGAATGATTGGAAGGGAGCTCTGGAGATCATCTAGTCCAAAGTCACCCTCCCAGATACATGTCCTTTCCTTTTTTTCACCTCTCTCTTGCTTAGTGAATATTTAATATTGTCTATTTCAAGAACAACAAGCAAGAGAATACTGTGTGGGACTACTCTATGATCAGAGCACTCATCTGGAAATAAAAGCTGTGGATGTAGGTCCTCTGTGTCATCCTCAGTCCTGCTGGCCAGTAAAGATGACTTGCCTGGGGAAGCAGGTATTAGCCATAATAACACAGTCTTCTCTTACTGTCACAGTAAGAGGCGAGGACTTAAAGTTTACTTAACTGCCAAACTGCAGGAGAAGCTTTTTTGCAGAAAAACCACAAGCAGAAAAAAATGTCCCCTTCCAGCCCAGAGTAAGGTATCTCTCTTTTAGAGAAAGGAAGACTTGGGCCTTGTCCTTTTGTTTGGCATTTCATGCTAATTGGTTTAAGCATCTTGCCCATGAACAATCTGCCTTTTATGGATCTCTGTCTTAAGATTTAGCTTTATGAATGCATAAAGAACTGTGTTTAGCTTGACTTATTAGAATCGCTCCTTTGAAACAGCAGGACATAAGAAATTGAGATGCTATATCACATTATTTCAAAATCTTTTGTGGCTACAGTGCTTATACATTTCATTCGTATTTGCTCAGCCTGGCACAGACCCTAGCAGCTCAACAGTCAGGCATAATTTGGCTGACAAAAATAAATTGCAGGAGCTGTGTTCCAAGGGACGTCTTCTGCCCAGAAAGCCACTGCCGGTTACATGATAGCTGCGCCACTGTATCCTTTACAGTTTCTAAGACAGCAGTCTCCAGGGAAAGCCATCTCACCATTACCCACCTCAGGGGAATATCCTGTTAGTCTGCTATTCCCAGAACAGATCCAAGTGTGCTTCTCTATGCATACCAACCACGTACAGCCCCACAACTTTCTGTGCACCTGTGCTTTGCTTTCAGAGACCTGAGAGGCTGTCCATCAGTACTTTCACTTAGCAGTTTGGGGCATTTCAATTAGTGATTGGTGATGAGCAAAGGATTCTTAAAACCTCCTGTAGGTGCACATTTAATCTCTCACAAACTCGTTTTTCACTACAAGGAAATGTGGAACCTCTCTGAGTTGTGCATGGATGGCAAATGTGAGCTTGTTCTGCCCATGCTGATTTTTCTAGAGCATGTTCACACGGTCACATTAGCATGGTACTGATACTGAGCTAACATGTCTTGCCTCTGAGAGGGGTTTTTACCAGCCATGTCTTGACGGTGACTACGTGGCTTTCACCTGACTTAGGGAGCAGCTGGTATAGACACACAAAATGTACTTTTAGGTAGGTTTTATTCCTACCTGAAATAAACCTACTTGTATTCTCCTAGTCAGCCATGAACCTTCCTGGACTATTTGTCTGTATCTTTTTGTGCTATCCATCCTGTTTAAACTAGCATTAACCCTCCTCATGGGTTTTAGTTAGATCTGCTAGGGTTCCTTGCTATAGCAAGTGTTTCTTAATGATGACAAAAGGTGTAAACGCCTAGGCAATTATTAAGGTTTCCTCTTAATTTCTCTAGCTGAATGAGCACTGCAACTGGCTAATCCCAGAAGTAAATGGCATTTTGGGATAAAGATTAAATACACAATTTAAACTGAAATTTATGGTTATAGTTTCTTACACATAAAGAAGAAGTGCTTGTGTTACACAGTGTTCCATTTACACATTTTGCTGACGTATCAGGTGTACCACATTGCTCATAAGCAGAAATAAGTGGCTGATTTACAATGACATCAGTGCACGTGGACCCAGTTGTTCTGGACTCTCTGCAGGCACATTTGGCACAGTGCCTTTTGACCAAATAATTGTTCCAGTGAACCTTAAACCTGCTCTGAAATACTTTCTGCTCTTTTATTCATAGATAAATTTTTTGAGCAGCAAGGGCCAAATGAGCTGAAATATGCTAAAAGATACAAAGGCTTTTAGAGAAGCCCAATCCTAAATTCTGTGTAGTTTCTATATTTAAGGTTCTCCTTTAAGTGAAACCACTTTTCAATATTTTTTGCCCACTTTTGTCTAAAGTTAATTGACCATTCAGTTTCTTCTGCATATTTTCAGGTTCTTTCTCTGCTGCTTTCATAAATGTTCCAGGCACTGTCTATTATTGATCTAATCAGCACTAACAAAGAATTTCTTTTTTGCACTACTTTTTCCTTATTCAAAAATGTGTTAAAATCTTAATGGGGAACTCTGGTTTAATCTCAACATATTGCCCAGTTTTCCTCCCTCTCTCTGTCTATATGATGGTATGAGAAAGGAGATATGCACACATTTCCATATTGCAAACTCCCTCTACTCTGAACTGACTGGAAGACCCTTTCAGCTTATTCCTCCCAATACAGTCTATAAGTTGTCTAAAATGTTGTTATATTGTCAGAAAGAGAGGGTAATGAAACCGTTTAAAGGATTTCTTGTTTACATGTTACTTCAGTAATTTCTTTTGAAATATATAGATACATAACTACATTCTGATATTATATATGTGTGTCTACTTATTTCTTGGTATCAAGTACTTAAATTCCGTAGATCAGTATAATATAGCATAGTTTAACTGTTGGGAAAATATTATTTCCTTGGGGAATTCTATACATAGAAGAAAGGATTTTTTGTCTTCTATAGTATGTTTATTATTATATTCTAATGTCTTGCACATATGTGTAACTGAAAAGCATATGGAATATTTGGAATAGCCAGAAAGAACACAACACAGCAAACAAAATGAGTCAGCCAAGAGCACTGTATCTTGTGACTGTACATTTATCAATTCTACCAGATGCTCTGAAGCTGACCAGATGTGCTGCTGCCTAAAATATGAAATGAAATTTAATGTATACATACAGTAATATATAAGTGATCATATATTTATCTTGCTATTTCAATTATATAAAAGCAACTCAAATGAAATGCTGTACTCATTATTTTAAGTACTTCAGATAAAGATATACAATGTCATGGATAGAATTGCTTCACTAAAAATAATATTCCGTTCATAAAATTTTACTTTTAGACTATTCATTAAAAAATACATACATTTAAAATTTAGAGTTTAGCTTTATAATGCCATGCATATGTTTTGAAGGTACTCATCATTGTAGCAAAACATAGTAACAATACCACGTATAGTGTGAATGTTTTTCTCAGATGCTTTCTTCTAGTTTTACACTTCCACATTGAAAGAGTCTGCTGAAAAGATTTGTAAAGCACAGGAACAAGCTGCCCAGGGAAGTGGTGGAGTCACTATCCCTGGAGGTATTTTAAAAACATATACATGTAGTGCTTAGGGAAGGAGTTTTGCCCTGACCTGGCAGTGCTGGGTTAACGGTAGGACTTGATGATCTTGAAAGTCTCTTCCAACCAGAATGATTCTGATTCCTAGTCACACGCTCATTAGTTCCTTCAAATAACCCCTATAACTGTGTAAGGATTTCCATCCCCCCTCCACTACACGTAGCAATAAATCTTCTCTACTTTATTAGATTTGTCTATGTTTTTTACTAATATTATTGCTCTTTATTACAGTATGAATCTATTTGCTTGGTACTGAAGATGGATATACCAATGAATACCCTCCACCATGTGCCTGCTAGAACGCTTATGAATACAGGATTATTATTCATACTGTGACAGACTTGATGAATATAGAACAGGGGTAATATCTCTGACAATTTAGTGACCATATGGTATTTACCTATTTTTAATTATTGCTTCTTATGTTATTGGTTTGATTTAAAGCCCCTCCTCTTTACTTTTCAACTTGAAACATACCTTCATGTATGTCTCCTTTATTTTTTTCTTTTCTTTTTTTTTTCTTTAATTTCTGTATGATGCAACTTTTTTTGCGTTCTGTCATTACACTTCAGATATATACTAGCCCTTAAATTGTTTGAGGTATGTCTGGATGTGACGGATCCTTTTGGATCATTCTAAAACCAATTTCCTGATCTTAGGGTATGATCATAAGTACCATACTAAATCCACAAAGTAAAATTGTAAATTTTTTATTGGAAGCAAGAATGTCCAAAAACATCTGAAGAATTCTAACATCTCAATCATTTTTAATATAATAAGAAGAAGATTAAACAAAAATACATTTCAAGATTCAAGAAATAACACTTTGCCATGGAACATCACAAGCTACCTGCATTTTATTCTGCCCTTTGATGAGCAACCATATATACAACATCCATTACAAAGACTCCAGGATATTACCAGGCTTCTCCTTGATTTCTCTTCTTTTTGTAAGCCATATGGGTTTGTTCCCTCTCTGTTTTCCTTATTAACATATTTTTAAATATTTTTCTCAACATTAGAGGATTGAGAATTCCATAAATGTCCTAATCCCAAAAGCTTAGAGTTCTGTTATGTCTGATTAAAAAAAAACCAAACAAAAAACCAAGAAACCCTACTGGAAGGAGTTTGAGTCCTGAATGTTGAAATATAAAGGGAAGTGCATAGGGCATTCTTCAAAATTCTATATGCAGTGTTTTCCTATGCAAGCTGCATTAATTGCTGTTGACAGGCCTTAATCCAACTTTATTTCCTTTTAATAATTATCTAGAAAAAGCAATTAGTTTTTCTAAAATATTTGAAAGTACTTCCCAATAGCAATTTTTTAGGCAGTAACATAAATAAAAAAATATGATAAAACCTTGATGCACTTTGGTAGGTCATTTGTATATGCTGAAAATACTGTATAGGGATTTTTGGCATGATACATTATTACATAAAGATATTATTATGGAAATTCTCTGTATGAAGTATTGTAATAATCCCCAAAAACATTGCATTATGCTTGGCAGTCTAGAGAAGTATGACTCTTCTCTTAAACAGCATCAAGTCACAAGCCTGGATTTGTGTATCTTTGCTAGTACTTGTCAAACATATGCCACTTTTAATGTAAACTTTCAGTGCATACTAAACACACACAATGGCATGTGATATATACCCACTCACAACATTTATTTCAGTCAGTCTAATGATGGAGTAAGAAGCTATCAATTCTAAGGCAGGAGGAAGAATCATGCTCTGAAATAAACCAACCAAAAAAGACATTCTGAAAATTAAATGGCCAGAAATTGCCTGTCTTTGTCCCATGAAATTTTACTTTGTTCAGAATGACACAAACACTGACTCTACCATAGGTGAGCAAAGAAAGACAGAATGATAATTGTAACAAGTTTGTGAACTGCATATGTCAATGAGATTGAAGACTATATTGTTTTAAAGAGATGAAAATATTTCATTGTAGATTGCACAGTTAATAAGTCATGGGGGGCAGTGTTTATTCAGTGAAGGTGATTCAGAAATCTGATACAATGGAAACCAACTCCAGGAAAACAAAACAAAACAAACAACTTAGTTTTGGACCAGATCTGTTCACTGAACTGTATGAGTGCCATTACTGGCATGAAGGAGAGAATTGATGTAAAGCAATCTTCACTTAGAGTGAATTAATCTCCTGTAGATCCAAATCCTAAAAGTATGTCTTTGCACAGTCTGAAATGCTGGGAATTTTTATATGAACTCAGGACCCTCCAGCTATGATAACTCAGCCTTTGGATCACAACTGAGTCACATTCTTCTCTGGATGCAGGCAGACGAAGCACTAATTCTTGCAGTGGGCTGATTAGACCACTGGCTGCACTGTTCTCTCTTGCTATTTGTCTGGTTTTGCCTTTATAGCTAGCTATAAGAAAGCTTCAGGGGAATTTTACCTTAAGAGAAGTGCATTTTTTCCATAATAGAAGATATTCTGTTGAAAACATCAATTAAGAGATTAGTTTACAGAATTGAACAAAAACGAATAGCTCAATTGTCTTACAGTCTATGGAATCTATATACTGTTCTTGCTATGAACAGATAAGTTCAGTCTCAGGTAAAAAGAATGTGGCTCATGTGCCATTAGTTTGAAATCTAATCAACTGGAAATTAATATATTTTCAATGTTCTCTAGAATATGCAAATATATTAAACACAATTCCTTCAGGTGTTCATGCAGAAGTGAGGTACACTGTAATACCTTCACAAAATTAAAAAAGTGCTTAAGGTAAATGTAAAATCTTCTTCCATGCCACTCAGGAGCCAAAGCTGAAAAAGATATCCAACTCATCAGCATCAGTTACAAAAAAATAGTAAAAAATCATCCTGAAATATTTGTTCAGTTTTCTCTGGAAGCTGGCACCTGGTTGTACCAGGTATATAAATATGCTACCTTGTGAAAGAGCAAGTTAGACATTAAGCAGATTAGTATTCAAAATGAAATGATTTAGCTGAGCTCTTTAATATTTGCTCCTACAGTGGATAAAACTAACCTAGCGTCTCCCTACTAGTCCACTCTATAATATCTGAGCCCGTAATTTGTGAAAGAATCTCTCAATGCATTATTTATGGAAATTTTGGAATATTGCACTGTTTACAAATTTGATCCCTGAACTGGGAGACAGATCTTTTGTATGTCAATATTAAAAGAAAGTGTTTATATGGTTTTTTTAAACTAAATGCATCAGCTGAAGCTAAATAGAGATTAAATTCAAAACAAAGCTTTATTTTTAGTGGGCTGGTTCTCATTCTAGTTTTACACTGCAGTCATTCCTTTGATTCACTCCAAAATGAGATCAGTATGGGGATTGTTTTCTGTAGTGTGATGCTGCTTACTCCTTTAATATTCATGACAAGCGAAAGCTGGAGTGTAATTTACCTGACTGAATTAATGCTTTATAACAAACAAACACACTGAAATGAGTTAAAGAGATTGTGAACCAGCATTTCTATGGATAGGGGGTCCTTTTAATTTTGAAAACCAAAGTCCATGGGATCTACTAAAAATGAATTACCGCTTCATTTTCACTACTGGAATATTAATGTATGTGCATATATTTTCTTTTTTGCTTCAGAAGCGTAAAGAAAAATATCACATTACAAGTGTTTACCATCTATGTACAGTTAAGGCAAATAGGTTTAATTTGTGAATACAAGGGATTCAGAAGCATGGGTTCTTAAAAAAGCAAGCAGGAAAGGGATAACATGAGACTAAGAACATAAGAAAAAAGAACATGAGAGTAGACTAATGAATATGTTGAATTTCTATTCAATATATAGTTGAATAGAAATCAACTATACTCGGGCTCAGGCCGTTATTGGGGAAATAGAGGCCTTTGAATGTGGTGTACTTTGTTTGGATCTTCCAGAAATATTATTTCAGTATCTGTGGCTTCTATGTTTTAGGAGGTCCTGGGGAGGATGCAGGTCAAGAGTCAACAAGAAAGAATTGACAGTAATCAAAATGATAGAAATAATTGAAAAGATAAAAGGTCTGATGGAAGTTTAGCAAAGAAAGAAACTGACAGATTTTTGAAATGGGTGTATAAAATAAAGTATCGGATTTCAGTAACCTCTTAATCCTTCTGTATGAGTTTAAATCACAGGAAAAGGTAGGGTTTATAAAAAGATTGAGAAAGAAGAAAACATTTGAAAGTTTTAATGTGATTCCTCTTTCACCTTCAGTGTGTGTCTGAACAGCTATATTGAAATTAGGAGAGTTATGTATGACTTTAACTCCAAGTAGACTTAGATATAAGTAATTAATTTTTTCCTTATGCCTTTGGGGCCTCAGTGGAAACACTGAGGGACATGTCAAAGGCAGGTTGATTTCCAAGGAGAAAAAGAAGGCAACAAAAGTTAGTGGGGAAAGGTTTGGCCAGCAAGAATGTGGATCTTAACAAAGACTCTCCAAGACTAGAAAGCTAAAAAACTAAACCAAAAATTTATCTCTTCCTAGATAATAGGCAGAAAAAACAGTGTTGTGATAGGCAACTTTATGATGGGATATAAGACGTTCCAGAATTTTTTTCTTCCTCCTAACAGGAGTGTCTCAGCCATACAAATTAGACATCTGGGGCAGTTCTTAAGTATACCAAATTAGCCTAAATGTTTATGACACACATGCCTATGTGTGTCTAAAATGCATAAACAACTGTCTATCTTTTGTTTTAGCAATATTCAGCTAACCTTCAGTACTCCTTTTTCAGCAGTTCACTGCATATAGAAGGCATTATTATGCAGTAAAGATGTATGTAGACATTGTCTGAACTTTCAGCAAAGGAAATGGACAGGGTTTTTTTTTCTTGTTTAACAGAGGTTCTGAAGCTAATCAGGCGGAACTGAAAGCTACAAGGAAATAATTTGTTGAGAGGAAAATCGTCAGGGCAAAAAGGATGATTTAAATAGGAAGTATGCACAATAATTAGATGCACAGATGCCTGCCTGCAGACTAGTTAATTGCAAGATGTGTGGTTTCATGAGGAAAAAATATCTTCCCTTTATTTCTCGTACTGTCCTAACCTCCAAGTGTCACCCAAAAGCCATCTGTACAGTCGTTTTATGAGTAAAATCATGAGTGAGGCAAAAACGTAATAAGCCTTTGTGGACTCTAATGCCTTGTCTTCAGTAATCAGCAATGTCCTATGCAATCAGCTTTTATGAGCCTTGTTTACAGTCTAACAGGTAGAAGCTTTTTTTGTTACAATCAGAAGGTCAGCAATATAAATCAAATTGCTGCTATTATGTGTTCTATTATGTATACTATACACTCTGAGACATAAACATTTTGAAGTACTATTTGGGTATAAGAAATTAAAGAGTAAACACTGAATTTAAGAATTGTTTTAAGGACATAGGAGGCAGTATACCATGCATGCATATTTTTGTGTCTTTTTGTTTTAAACAGTTAGTGGGTAAGAGAAGTAGTCTGAGTTGTTGCATCTAAACAACAGTGATATAATGAAAAGCAAATAATACAAGCATTTTTGCTAAAAATTAGTCAAGACAACATGAAGAGTTCAAAACTGGCAGTCAGAGCCTTGAACTAGCAACGCTAACATAATTACAACATTTCCAAGCCTTGAGTATCCTATACTTCATTTGTCAGTTTTTGTGCTAAAGCAATAGATATGCTGGTAACCAAGAAAGTATTGACACAGATATCTAACAACTCATCCATTTGAGCATATTGTATTCATGGAAGATGACAATCTGATAGTAAAAGTGACAAGCTAGCAAGACAATTTTTTTTTTTTTTTTTTTAGTAAAACACAAAGCTACACTTCAAAAATATTGTTACACTACAGAGGGATAAAACCAGTATTTCCCTTCTTTGTACTATCACTTCCAATACGTGGCCAAATTTGTCAGCTTTTGCATGATGCTTTTTTGATAAGACACAAAATGCACTCAGAATAACCATGAAAATGTTTTATCTAGAAAAGTTTGTCTTAGTCTTTAATTCTGCACTATAGTTAGAATATGTTACTTCCCCTCTGTCACTCTCTGCATGATCCTAAAAATACTGTGCACTATTACTTGAAACTCACTGAACTTGACCAATTCAACTGCAAATATTTCCTATTCTCCTATAATTTCACAAATTGCAAGTCTATAGTGATTTACAGCTACCAAAGTATGACTGAAAATTATTTAATCTATATGAAACTGTATTGTAATCAGGTCCCAGGGAATGGTAATAAATTGCAGGTGAATATATAATCAGAGCCCACAGTCATAAAGCATAGCTGCACTAATCCAGTCAGTGTTGGTTATCATAAATTCTGCAATAGTCTTCTGGAAATATACTCTTACATACCTGGGATTTCTGTCTAAGTAAATATGACTGCTCAGCAGGTATAAGCCAGTGCCATTAGTAAGTATGTTGACTGCTATAGTAAAATTAGGCTGCAATCTTGGTGTTTTATGTATTATACAGGAGTGTCCCTCAACCTTATAATTATCTCTTTATGAAAATATGTCCATTTTGTTGACAAAGATGCCAAAGCTAGGAAAAAGTAAATGCAAATAGAGGACACAGAGAAGGAATGATGGTGTATGAAAAAGTTCTTGCTCTGTTACCTCTTTTCAGATCTGTAGAACCTCTGCAGCCTGGAAGTTCCCAATCTTTAAACAGGTAAGAAAGTAGATCTGAGTGTATGTTGCATCAGCAATTTATTAGTAACTAGTTTACATGTAGTATATATCAAAAGCACAGTATATGCTAGTGTGCACAACTCTGAAAAGGTGTTGTTTGTCCATCCACATTTCTTTTACTGGGTTTTATAAAACAAAACTATTCCAAACTCACTTTTCCCATTAGCAAGTTAATCCACTGTTTAATATAGAAATCTTACTAATATTCCATTAATATTACCTTTCCAGCTGCCAAAACATCTCTGATTGATTTCTCGTAGCTCAAAGCATCATATTAATCTGTTCCCTAAACCAACCAAAGAGCAGAAAGGAAATAGTGCTGCCAAATCTGTCATTTCCTTGTAGCACCATGCACTCAGTCCAAAAATCCCACCAATGTCAATCACAGAGTCCAACATAAAATAATTATTATCACAGGATTAACACCTAGGCTTCACCGCAACATTTATGTTGTCTTGCTATTTATCCATCAGAAGGATATCATGTGCTGTGACAATAGAAGTTATTTCACTGATATCATGTCTGAAGATGCATAATTTCCGGATTTTCATACCCACACATATTAATCTCAGAGAAGATAAAATACAAGAAAAAATAAATTTATCTGAAAATGTCAAAAGGCAAATCAAGCCAGGACACAAGAACTACTGGCTCTGATACTTTGTACAGAGTAAATGCTAGTTGTCATACCCCATGAGACTAGGAACATCGACTAGATTCACACAAATGTTCTTGATATTTATTTTACTCTGAAAGCACTGTAAGTCTTATCAAAAAGTATAAAAAGGGTAACAATCAAGCTTGTTAGACTTGGTGCATAACAGAGGAATAGCCACTATCCATGTGAAACATACATGTTTCAAGGGCAGAACTTTGCTGCTGTATTTAACAATGCTCCAAAATTTTTTGTTGATTTACTTTTGGAAATAGGTGCTGCTAGACTTCTATAGATGCTTTCATGCAGAATCTCATAAATTAAACCCTTTTGGCCTTTAAAATCTATGCTCCAGGGAAAGACTCTGAGGCAAAAGCAATCCAAAGCTTTTGCAATGCAAGCAGATTTTGAAAAATTAAAAAAGAATAAAACTCCAAATAAATTGAACGGAAGGACAGTTGTGGGCTTTGGTTTATTTGTGTAGCATATGAACTTCCATTTCATTTGGTCCTTTGAGGTTTTTTGCTTTTATTTTCTGCACTACCATAGATATAATGGATAATAGTTTTCTTTTACCAATTATCTAATCAGTTCTACTTGTCTTTCTATTGCTTTTTATACCCTCTCTAATAAGTATTTACTTGAAGAAATTGCCATGGAAAAATCATTGCTTTTCTTGACATTCTTACTATAACAATAGAAAATTTTGCTTGTGATCTATTTCACATTTCTATCATGTAATAAATATATTGAAAGAAAACAGTTAAACACTAGCAAATTGTTCTGCATCTATGGGAACAAAACAGTTGTAAGTTTTTTCTTGTAAGTCATGGAAACGTACCTTAATATATCACTTTTGGATGTAACAGGTTATCTGTTATTAATCCACACTCCCAGGAAGACACTCTGCTATATATTGGAGTACTGCATATCTTTTGCCATGTTTTACTGCCTTTCTCTGAAGCTTGTGGAATGGAAAATCTTCTATCAATTGCTTTGATTCAAGACATCCATGCACAGATATTTTAATATTTGCTTTTACTATTCAATTCTACATAAACATACTTAATTTAAAATATCAATATTACTTTTCAGGCACTACCACAATATTGTTATTTACCAGTGTAAGTTTGGATCAGCAAACTAGGCTACTCAGAATGGGAATCATACTTCTAAGTCAGGAAGAACCTTACTGTTTTGTTCTTATCTCCCAAGGAAAAGGATGTTTCCCTGAAGCATGTAAACAATTATTTCATGTAGGCATATATATATGAATATATATACAGAAATATGTGTATGCATATATATTTATGTGAAAATTATGTGCACATATTATCAATATGATATACATATATGGTTATATATATAGCATATTTATAAGTATGTATGCTTTTGCTTTCTTATTAACATAAAAACCTTGCTTGTTATGAATCTTCTTTGCTTGCTTTCTGTTTTCTGAGCTGAAAATTTTTTGTTTCCAACAGTAGGACTTTACATTACTAATTGTTTTTGGAAAGGGTTAGCTACTGATCTCAGAACAGAGGAGAAACAAGAGGGAAAGGAGGTAGGGACAGTGGGAAGGAGTTTGCCTTTCTTTAAAGCAGAGAATCAAAATCTGGTAGCCATGTTTCCTTGCTTCTACCTACCCAAAAGTAATAATCAGAAGTAATCCTTGCTGTTTCAAACTGAATTCTGGTGGAGGAGGGTATGTATTACAGAGGCTGGAGGACTTCATAGGTGAAGTCCTCCTAACAACCTCTTCTACTGGAGTGCCTCTCTTGATTGTACTTGGGAGATCTTTGGGTTAGGAAATGAGAAAATCCAATGAATTACCATAAACAGTGTAGAGTTTTAAAAGCAACACCAACATTTTCAGCCTCACCTAGATGCCTTTTTACTGGTTCAAATCTTGAAGTTCATACATGAATGTATTGCTACTTTTTTTACTAAGCTATTCTTCTCTTTTGTACTGCATTCACATTGTGAACTGTTCAAAGTTGTGGACAAAATACTCTGAGAGGTAGCCTTGCACTGCAATTCCTCTGATTTTATCTATTCTGGAGAAGAAAACAGGTCTTGAGGGAGGCTGTTCAACCCCAGAGCTTCACTTAACTGCAAGAAAATTTTCATTTTAATAAAAACATATTTAGATAAAATTATAAAAGCTACTTGACTATGAAAAGTATTTCAAAGCCTCAAACATTGAATTTTAAATAGAACAATGATCCATTTACAAATAAGGCTGTGCTATTTTTACATTCTCCTCATGCGCAATAGGACTTGAGTAATATAATTCACATTTGAATATATGACAAAAGAAACATTCAAAGCTGGTTTAGAGTTTGCTGCATTAGAATAATTCTATTTTTTCAATCATATTAAAAATGTTAACATCTTCAAAACAATACATTCAGCTTTCTACCAATTTTCTCCTTATATCCAATTAGCCACAAGCAGTTCTTTTCACTGCAATAGTTATTTAAATGGCTCATGAAAATACATTTGTTTTACTGGAAGACTTTGAATTTTAGTATCTTGTTTTCAGTGGGGCAGCCTTTATTCTAACATTTCAAACTCCTGTGACTACTCATTGAGTATTTTCACACTAGCATGCAAAAAAAAAATTAGATTTGAATTATTTTCAGTACATTTCCCTTCCAAAAATTGATGTTCCAACCACGTCCCAAAGAAATTATTACTCTTGAAAGGAAAGATTGAGTATATAAAATAAGGCAGTTTGCTTGGCTTTGCTTTCAAATGATTGAATTTGTGCATAATAACTAAGTAAGAGATCTGTTGTTCACTCAGTTTTATATTGAGTGTAGTGTTATTCAATCTTTTCTTTTCAAGGCATGACAGATTTTCCCACTGATTTCTTTATGACTACAATTCCTCAATTTACTAATATCCTTCTGAGAGTTTTTTTAAAAACTGAATTGTTAATATTTGGACTGTTTTGAAATAGGCATCTCTTTCAGGGACAGTTTAATGTCTAGAGGCAGACCAGTAGCACATCCCAAGAGACCTTTGTATATCTGAAGCACAAATACATTCATTGCACTGTTCTTTAATTCAGTCACACATTGCTGTGTACACAGCCCACATTCACAGTAAATACCTTTCGTGATATTAAATGAAAATACTGCATATTTGTACGTTAATTGTGGTATCATATTTGCAAATCAGCTGTGGTACAATGATAAGAGAGGTAGTTTTCTGGAGAGATTTTACAGAAACTGCCATTGAAAACACAATATTTTAAGAGAGTGGAATGAGGTATTATTAGTAGTATGTTCATTTTGATTCAATGTTTGTATTGTAAACTTATATCATATCACACTAAAAATCATGTATTACAATAAGAATACTTCAAGATTTCTTGACCTTTTAAAACTTATTTTATAAAAATATAATTGACATTGATTCTTTAACAACAACTACTTTGGAGAAAATACTATTAACATTGTCGTCGATTTTCAAAAGAACATTTTATAGGAGGGCAATAAAATAATTTCATACATTATTCACATAAGAAGTCATCATGAAATCTCACTGGAGTTAACCATGCACGTCTTTGCCCAGAGAACACTGAAGTGTTGGTTACAGATGGCTTTTTACAGATGGTTATTAAAAATATTGTTTTGATTAAGTACTCTACATTTTCTCACCATTCAGCAAGACCTGGACAGGCTGAAGAGTTGGGTGGAGGGAAACCTCATGAAGTTCAACATGGGCAAATGCAGGGTCCTGCACCTAGGGAGGAATAACCCCATCCACCCTCTACTCTGCCTTTGTGAGGCCACATTTGGAGTACTGTGTCCAGTTCTGGGCTCCCCAGTTCAAGAGAGACAGGAAACCACCGGAAAGAATCCAACAAAGGGCTGCAAATATTATTAGGGGACTGGAGCATCTGTCTTAAAAGGAAAGGCTGAGACACCTGGGTCTGTGTAGCCTTGAAAACAGAAGGCTGAAAGCAGATCTTATCAATGCTTATAAATATCTGAAGGGTAGGTGTCAAGACGATGGAGCCAGACCCTTTTCAGTGACAGGACAAGTGTCTTTGGGCACAAACTGGAACACAGGAAGTTCCACCTCAACATCAGGAAAAAACATCTTCACTGTGAGTGTGACAGAGCACTGGAACAGGCTGCCTGGAGTGATTATGGAGTCTCTTTCTCTGGAGACTTTCAAAACCTGCCTGGACACCATCCTGTGGAACCTGATCTGTGTGAAGCTTCTTGAGCAGGAGGTTTGAACCAGATGATCTCCAGAGGTTCTTTCAAACCCCTACATTCTGTAATTCTGTGATTCTGTGATTTTCTGCATAGGGAAGGCCAAAAACAAATGTAGTCCATTGTTAAATCAGTACCTGTCTGAAGGATTTTTTTATATTGCAGAACAGCTGAACAAAAGCTCCTTCTCCTATTTTAGGTGACAAATACATTTTGAGAGTTGGGATATCCTTTCAATTCTAGGCTGTGAGCTTTCTCAAAAATGGTGCCAGAGGAACACACAGTTGCAGAGGGAAAGGCATGGCTCAAAGGCTCTTCATTTCCTGTGTGCCTGGTGTCTCTGGTGAATAGTAACCACTGTAGAACTTTCTGTTGGGTTGGGTTTTGTTCCACATTTTGTCCTCTAGAGGGTCTGTAATTGGATTGAGGAATGGGCCTATGTGAACTTCATGAAGTTTGACAAGGCCAAGTGCAAGGTCCTGCATGGGGACTGGAGTAATCCCAAATATTAATAAAAGTAAAAAAGAGTAAATAAGCCTGCTTACACTGATTAACAATTTTAAAAGCTATGTAGAAAAAACAACAAACACAGTAATTTATCTTTCAACATGATTTTTTCATATTCCCATAGAATGCTGCAGAACTGCAAGATATTTTTCTCTTTTTTTCTTTTTTTTCCCCCTCTTTGAGTCTTGAGATGAGCTGGGTTTGCTACTATTTTTTCAATATCTGTACCAGTCAGTCAGTATTCTGGCTGTCCTGCAGACCAGCCATGTTCTGCTTATTGCAGTTTATGGCAATCTGAACAGTTGTGTCCAATAGCCTCTTTATCCCAGTTTGTGTATAGTCACATAACAGACAGTTGCTATTAAAAACCACAAAATTTTAATATTAAAGGGAAGTTTTGTTTTTAAACATTCATCAGAATTTTTTTTAATACGTATATCTCAAAACTGCAGCGTGAATTCTGTTGAAAAATCCTTCAAAAATAATGACCTTTAAATAATCTACTAGGCCACAGTTGATCTCCTCCGTTGACAAGGCCTCAAGGGCTTTTCTTGATAGGATTCCACTTCAAAGCAGGCAGTCTGAGTTGCACACAAAGAAAGCTTACACTCTTTTAGCTTACAGTGCAATCTGGCTTTAAATTGCTCTACTCTGTATTGAACTTCTGCTAAATTTCTGCTCTACTTACTTCAAGCACAGTAGTCATCACATCAGAGGTCTGAAGAGCACTAACCAATGTGCCGTGTAAAAAACATAGTAGGCAGTTATTGCAGAACAGCAGTTAATTAGATACTCTGCCAATCAAACTGTTGTCAATACTCATCAAATGGCAATATAAATTAGCCAAGACAAGTAGCCTCAAAATTTGTTCTCTTATGAAAGAGAATTGATGTCTACTAAGACATCAATGTCTGTCAGTAACTGAGTACATTCATTGTTTACAACACCTTATCATAATGTTTTCTGTTCAGGAAACATGTTAAAATAGGGAGAGATGATACAGTAATGATTACAAGGAACATTACGCAAGATGGGATAAATTTAAAGAGGCAAAGTCTTGCATTCGTTTGTTAAGTTTACCCAAATCATGGTACATTTCTGGTCATGCTGAAATGAGTAATTGGTCCTGATTTTGCATAGTTCGAATCAACTGAAAAATTATACATTGGAAACAGGACTTTCATGGTTCCAAATTATTATAATTTTACTTGTGTTCACCATACAACTTCCATCTGAAACAGTATTTTTTTAACAATCAACAAGTGCCAGTAACAGCAGTGGGAGGGGGGAAATTAAAACCAGATCAACATGGATATTCAAAGGAGAGATGAAGTGGATGTATAACTGTCATGAACATAGTATTTGAAAGTAGTAATTTTGGCCAATCTCAACTTTTGTGAAAAAAACAGTAAAAGTCAAAATAGGATTTCCAGCATGAACAAGGATTTCCAGATGAACAAAATGTTTGTCATGTAAGCATTTGTTAGGATTACAATGTATGTTTGTAGTATCTCATCACAGAAAATTATCATAGTATTATGTTAATAGAAGACGTTGAAATTAATTTAAAGAATTTTAAAAGACAGGAAAAAATCCCTATTTATAAAAATGAACAATGTATAAATAGTATTTGTTTCTACTTTTTTTATTTCTGCTTAAATGTAGAAAACCTGAGTGTGTTATCGGAAATGGAGCTGTTTGAAGTTCTACAAATATTTTGGAAACATACCATATTATTCACAGAGACTAAACTATTTTATATCAGAAAATTCAGCAAAATTTGTGGCTCTAGTGAACATCAATCCTGCTTGAATGAGGTCCATTTGCTTTCAGTAAATGTTTATTCATGTACGGCACTGTAGGGAAGGCCCAGAATTTTTCTAGAAGACCTATTTTAAATTCAGTCTTCGTGTCAAAACCTGAATGAAGCAACATATTAAAAGTGAAACATTGGTTTCTATTTAAATTCTCCAAATAGCTGAGTCCCTCTTTCTACAAAAGTTTCATGAAATTGATTTGCTAAGGCTGGCCAGCAAACTGTTGAATGTGAAGATGAAGTCAAGTTATCAAACTGGGCTGTTTTTCTGGAGTTACAAACCCTTAATCTGAAACTCTTCCAATTTAAATAATTCTGTGAATCTATTGACAGGGATTGACCCCATATATTGTTTATTTCATTGCTTTATTCTTATGCATTTGTTTGTTGGCACTGCAATTTTTTAGAAGAAAAGATTTTGAGCTCTTCCTCTTAGTCTGAGTCTCTGCTACTATGGCAGCCTTTAGAAACAGGAGTAGTACAAAAGGGAGTTTCTCATTACTAGAGAACTAAGTCAAACACTCCATTTCAAGAGTAATACTGAAGTATATTACTATATCTATCAAGCTTACTAAGTCAGATTTTCTATTCGTGTTTAAATATTAAAACCCAGTTAAGTGGATGCTTTAATATCACTGTAAATAACTTGTAACTATCTTAGATATTCACTTTTTTTCTTCAATGACTCTACAGACTTCTATTTAAGAACTTGACAATGTAATCAAAAGTCAGTAACCCTGAGCAGAGTGGCTCATGATGAGAAAAAGAAAATATAGATATTTTAGTTGGGTGACTTACGTTGTAGCTGAGATTATTTTGAAGAGACAATCTTTTGATGTTATGAAAGAAAAGAAGTACTGATGAAATACAGATAATTTGAGTGCACAAAAGATTTGCTACATGAGAGGAAAAAAGAGGAGGAAAGAATAATACTTCACATGACATTTTAGAGAAAATGCCTTTGCTTTAGTTTTGGGTTGGTTTGGTTTGCTGTATTATTTAATTGATGCTCATTGTTGGCTTTAATAAATTCTAATATGGCTTTGTTTTCTGGAAATAACGTCACAAAACTTTTTAAAAAAATAATTAAATTTTGATTTGAAAGTCACCTTTAACACGATCATCTTCCTTCCAGGTCTTCATAGCATATATCAGTCTACTTATATAAGCAAATTATTATCTCTACCTTTGCATTTATGGTATATGCAGACAGAATAAATGCCACATATTTTAAGTAATTTTTAAAAGTTCCCACTTGAAGGTAGAACATTAGATCATTTCCTAATATAAAACTTCTGGAGCATGCATACTGATTCTATTGAATCTCTCAATATCTAATATTCTTCATAAAACAATCTACATTCATCTTTTCACTGGGTTTCAATCATCCAGTATTCAACACTGTGATAATGATTTCCAAATGATTGTTTCAAAAACTCAACATATTTTGTCAGAGAAAGTCTCATATTGAGTTAAGATAACTTTATCCACTGGAATAAACACATTAAGAAAAGTATATGAGAGTCATTTTTAAATACATGCTCCGATAAGAACATAAAGTGTTTACTTCCCATTTCTGTTTTGTCATGATGTGTTTTTAGCTATGTTAAATTACACACACATAGGCATTACAAGCACGCAAGACTTAAACATTAAAAAGTTGTCTAGCAGATTATGAAAAATATAGATTTTTTTAAATGTTTATTATCCAAAAATGAGCATCCCTTCATCTTCATCAACTTAAAGATTTCTTTTTAAACAGGACTGGGAGATGATGAAATTAACCTGGTATTTGCAATGGAAGAGATTATTAAAACTTTTCCAGGGTAAACATGAATAATATGAGAAGATGTACCTTATTATTTCCATGAATCTAAGACTGGCAAAGTGATATAGCCCATATAATTTTAAAACTATTTAGGCAGACAAAGAATCCCAGTTACAGCTTCTGTTGCATAGCCTTCATGAACAAATGGCAACTTGCTGTCCATTACATTTATTGTAATATGCGTGGTATAAATGGGGAAATAGCAATAAGCATTTATTCTTTCTCTGTAGGGATGGAAAAGGACAGAGGATGCTGCCTCTTGCTGTTAATGTATAAATTATCTATTGCATACAGCAATGTGAATGAAACTGCAGTATATGCAATCAGTGGGGGACTGGCTTCAAAAGTACACCTCTAAAATGTTAATGTGAAGGCATCTTCAAGATAGTCACAGTTTTTTGTCTCACCATGGCCAGATTTTTCAGTTTTTCATGTGGTGCTTTTGGTTCAGGATCTCAGAGAGCTTTCATCACTATTTTGTCTTCCACAGCATTTCTTTTCTGGGGAAAAAAAAAAAAACAAAATCTCCACGGGTTTCCATTTGTCATTCCAGTATGATCATAGAGCTTCAAAGCCTTTCTTTAGAATGTTAGACATCTTCCTTGCAGTTCAGAGTTTGCCAGCAGCACTGTACCACACCAATTCCTCTCACCATGTGACAAATGAATATGACAAATAAATTTCTGAAGGGATGGTCTCTGTGTGTCTGCAGTAGTCTGTGCTGGGTCTGTGCCAGGTTAGCTTGTTTCTGACTTAAATTTCCTTCAAATATTATAGCTCAGTTGCTTTTTTTCTGTGATAGAAAAGCTTTGTATATTACTGTTCATCCAGCCTTAAGCTGGTTGCAGAAAAAGCCGTCACTTGCCTTCCTGGCAAAAATTCAATTACAGTTACAAAGGTCAAACCTTATCTGTTGCTCAGGCAGTCACTCCAGACTTGTCTGGAAAGTATTTGGAAACAACACATTAAAATTAAGAGTGTGGCCTAGATATGCCCACTGCTGGTCCTGGTAATTTTCTCATTTCTTTCACTGGTATTTTACTGTTCATCTCAGTCCCTTCTTGGGAACTGGGAGTGGATCATTCTCGTAGCTGTGCATCTCAAGCCAGCCCATGTCCCTGATGTTACACCTGACTGTTGCTCCAAACACTGGTGAACTAATTGCTGAAGCTGTCAAGCTCTGAACCTCTGGGTGATTATGACACTTATTTGACATAATATGACATCTATTTGATTAAAAAACACCAAAACCTGCATTAATCTTGAAGAATGGATTTGTTAAAAAAATTTTTTCTACTATATGCTGTAATAGACTTTGGTCTTTTTTGCCTTTCTTTTTTTCCTTCCCTCCTCTCTCCTGGTTAAATATACTGGAACTCCTTCCTATTCAGTAAGGTTTTACTTTAAAAAATAAAAATTATCCATGGATAATGTCTTGAATAAAAAACATTTATTGCTTGGTATGTCATTGTAAGAAGAGAACAGCAGTTCTCTTTCACAATATGAAGCATTACGAAAGAAAAAGAAAAAAATGAAGTTCAGGCAGTGGTTGAAAATACGGCTTAACCATCTATGTGACTGAATTTCAAGAATTTCAATAATATAATATTTTCAGTGACTGGTTATTTACCTAAGTCATTTATTCATTAGCTTTTCCATTCCCTCTATTCCCTTGTTTTCTTGGGGAAAAGAAATAACATCCCTCTTGGCTTTCTTATATCCTCTGATGCTTTGTTTCCTTGGAAACAATATCCATTAATGTTCTCCATTTCCTCTTATGTTGCCATTTTCTGAATACGGTGAGTATCCCAAACACTTCTGCAGTGGAATGCACAAGAGAACTAAGAAAAGACCACAAAATAGAAAATCAGAACCTTTGTTAATGGTACAAGGCATAGTTAAAAATGAAAAACAACAGAAAACACTGCTATGTTTAATGTTTTCACACAAGCTACACAGTCAGAAAAGTGTTTAGGGGAGGGAAAGTGTGTATATGGGGTGGGTGTTGGCCAGTCTCTGTGCAAATAACTGTATTTAATAGGTCACTAGATTTCAGATGACACTGCTATTCCAACCTGACACAGCTGAAATAGCTTTTCTGTTACTGTTGGCAGTAAAACAAAATTGCATCCCACAATGTACAATATGCATGTAATTGAAACTACAGATGTGTGAACTATTTGAAACTAAGTTCTGCTGGCTAAGAATAGGTTTTTTCTGAACTGGTTTGAGGTAATTTTGAAGATTTTTTTTTTACCAATTAGTAAATGTCTTTGGGGGGCGATTTTTATCCATTCCTTTCATCAGGTTGACATAGGGGGTTGGATATTCTGCACAAATTGAGATGTTTAACTTTGAATTGCTTAAGTCTGAGCTGGTAACACACTTAAACTCACAGGCAACAAAAAATACTTGAAAAGGGTGATTCATTTTATCCTAAAATACATACCTAACATGAGTCAAGATGATCCTTTTGGATATCTTCATTGCTCTCCCTTGACTAGAAAGGAAACAAGGATAAATTCATATTTAGTCATATAATTTTAGATATTAAAGGTAAATGAGATGGAACATATTTATACCCTCTACAGTACACAAGTACTATATGTTATTGTATTTATACCTTCTACTTATATGTCACATACTCTTTTCCATGTTTTTTTAGTAAATGTAATGTATTGAAAAATGGTACATCAAGTTTCAGTCTGGCACATGGCACTTCAAGATATACAGTGCTGCTTTTCCCATGGTATTCCAGAAAAAGTGTCTGCTGAAAGGCTACACTTAGGGCTGGGACCAATAACGGATCACAGGCAGTACAGAGAGGCCTAAAACAAAAAAAAAAGCTCTGGTCAGCTTCTGTCAGAACCAGAGGGGTCTACATCTATTTATCTTAATTTAAAATTTTCTGTGTGTTTAATTTTTTTCCATGCTTCTTTACACCGATATGATCACTGCTTGTGTCCCATCAGAATTTAATTCGAATTCCATAATTAGGTTGAGACTGCAGGCATTCAGTGCAATAGATACTCTCTGAACACAAACTTGCAACAGCTATGGATGCTAGATATCTTATACTTCCGTTATTATTATTTTTATTAAAGATCACAGGAGAAAGCTGGGGCATCAATGGTACTTTTTCTGTAAAAAAACCTCACCAAGTGAGAAACCCAAGTTCATTATTTCCTAAGCCTGAAACAGTTTCAGTCCGTATCTTTTCACGTCTTAGCTTATCAGTTCAGCAGTATTATTTATCATTTTTCTTCTGACTGAAGGTATGTCACTGCCCAGACAATGCAAGACTCATGGGTACAAAAAAAAGGAAGAATGATTAAAGGCCTATTTCCAAGGCATCTTTCTATATTTTATTTACTGATTGCTTTAGTATGGAATGAATATGCATTCCTTGTTTTCCCTCATGTAGGGTGTCACATGGTGGGAACTGCACTCAATCTGCACATTCAGATAATGAGGCTGGTCAGACAGTCACCATCGATCTGTACAAAGGACCCTGCAGCACCTGTTTCAGTGTCTTTCAAGTTCATGAGATATCCACTCTCTCTGCCTGTGCATTTCTGTATACCACTGACTCAGACAGCAAGTTAGTCTGCAGGTTTTTTTCCACTCAGTTGATATCCATTTTGTTTTCCTAGGAGGCCTCTCCACAGTTTTGGAAAGTTTTAATCCGATTCTATAGTTATGGCTAATCTCTGCGTAGATTTGATAGCAAGTCCATAGAGGCAGCATTTGTGCTCCCAGTCATTTGTAGAATAAGCACAGAGAAACTGAATGGAAACACTAAGCGTTCAGAGCATCAACAGCACTACAGAATATATTTGAGAGAGAAGGTTTGATGTGGAAGGGTAGGGACCATTTATTTGTGAAGCAAATACAAGAAGAACAATCCAGATATATTGACATAAGTGACAAAAATGATAGATGCTAAGAGAAAGAGATTATTAAGAAAAAATGTTCTGTGTTTAAGAGTGTGAGTTTATACCACTAGAGTACTACATTTGGGAAAAAGTAGAGTTAATGAAGAACAGCAAATAGGAGGTTAGAATAAGAAGAAATGGTCATATTTTCATGATTTTTTAAACTGAATTTGATGAGTATGTCAGTCTGTATAAAAGCATATAATAAGTGAAGAATACTTTGGGTATTTATAGCACTTGTGTTCATAAGAGACTGTGGAAGTTTCCACTGATTATATTTGTAAGCACTTTCTAATCATATTTTTCTCTTCCTGCATAAATATTAAAAATAAATTAGTAAGGGCTATGGTCACTGACATTTCCATTTTAGATGGCATTAACCAACAATAAACCCTTCTTGATTAATGATGGGGTAGTGAATACTATATAATATAGAAAGAGTTATCAAGTCTGTTGTGCAGAAGATATATAAGATATACACTTTTTAATTTTCAAAGGAAATTCCCAAATTTATGATGAAATTCTGAGGTAAAAATTCTCTAACTTCTAGGTTCTCTTTAGTATTTCACATTTGGTTTTGACAGTTTTAATTTAAGTGGCTGCTTTTCTTCTACATGCTAAAGTTAAGATTACATTTTTCTCAGATAACAAAAATTTCCTAGGGCTCTCTGCTCAGAATTTGAACCCTATTGTGCTTTGTATGAGACATCCACATTGTGAAACACAATCCTTGCCCCTATAATAAATATTGGAGATAAAAATGTGGAAGAAAAGGCATGAAGATGAGATTCCTCAAAGCAATTAATCTGAGTTTCACAGGTCTGCAGAGAACATGTAAGGAGCAGTGGCTAAGACACTGAGCCTTTTCCTGCTTTTTCCACGGCATTATTTGATGAGGAGCTGTAATTATAGTGGTATCCATAATAGGTCCTGCAGGATGACAGAACCTTTTAAAATGTCAACAGTGTTAGACATTATAGTCCTGTCTGAAGCTGCCTCCTCTAATCCCCTGCTCCAGAATGACTGTTCTCGGCTTCTGACTTTCACGTGTTCCACTCCTGCCATAACTAGGATTTTGGAGTCACATCAGTCTTACCTTTTCCCTATAAGTAAAGGGAAAAACAGACATCACAGTCCTACCAAAAGCTTATATAGGCAGCATAATTCCACCTCGTTCCCAGCTGCCTTTGCCTTTGAGACAGTGGCTGTGCCCTGTGCCTGTAAAGCAATAACCACAGCAGAGGCCTTTACTGATAGAAAGAGGAAAATGGAAATTATTTCTGGTTCTCTTCTAATAGAAGTAACAGTTTTACAGAGTTTTCACTCCAACTACTCTACTACAAAGGAAGAAAAAGTTTCCATTATCTGGGAGGCATAAAATCACAGGGGTTAGAAATGGAAAATTAAGATGGAAATATGTATTATATTACCCATTTCTCTCTTATGTCAGCACAATCATTTTCGTCTTTATTATACTGTCTAGGACCTTGTCCAGTTCCAGATAATTAGGTTTTCACCGTATCCCTAGACTGACTATTCTAAAGATAAATTAAAATTAAAGATGAATATTGGTCATTGTATTTCTGGATTTTTGTTGTTGTTCTGGTTCTTCTTCCCTCCCTTTCATGTGTTTATATCTGATTATTAGATAATCCTGCTGACAGGAACATTGGATTTCTTTCTGAAGTTTACCTGCAATAGAGTTTTATCTTCAGTGTTGGCTCTAGGAATAGTTTCCAAAGGTGGCTCCCCTGCCACCATAATTACAGTTTCAATTTAAATTTCTGTGCCTGTATGCACCTTGTTTGCTGTGCTTAATTTTGCAGCATGCCTGTCTGTGTTGCAGATCTGCAGACATTGCCATATGTAGGACACTTGTTTTTGAGATGCCAAGTGCCATAACTCCCACAATTCTTTGCCTTAGTTTACTGCTTGCTGGCTCTGGTAAGATTTTTATTTTTTATTTTTAAATTAGATGCTCTTACTAGGAACGGGATTTTTTTTCTTTTAAGTGATAACCGCACCATCTGTCTTTTCATTTTCTTCCCACTTTTTATTTGTAACTTAGCAGCTTCTACAAAGATATTTTGCTCTATAGTTTATGTAAAAGTTAATCATACTGCAATCATTGCTTCAGAACAGTTCTTTATTAATGCAACAGATCTTATTTTTTATCAGAGGGTATTGGTATAATTCTTGAAAGTGAGAAACAGTATATTCAGCTTCTGTGACTTAAGATGTTTTTTGAGATTTTTCCATTCTGAGAAGAACCAATTATTTTTGTGCTTGTTCTTCAGTTCAAAGCTTCCCTTTTTCTGCTGTCATTATCCCATATGATCCCATCATTATATACATGATATTAGATGTAAAAAGTCTTCCATCAGTACATAGAAATTATCTTCTGCTGAAATCACATACAGCTTTGGAACCAATTTTGGAAAAAGTGATTCTCTCTTGAATTCAAGGTAATCCAAGAGATCACGTTATATTCAGGATCATGGTGACGGGGTAGAATGCATTTTCCCATTTCACTGAAATTGAAAATAATTAATCTGGTAGTTTAATGAGCAAACTAGAATAGGAAGGTTCTCTGATATATGCTTCAACAACAAGTTTTCAAGTGATAAAGTCATCCAGAGATAATCGTCCACCATGTTTACATGCTGTAACTAAATATCTGGGTGAAAAAAAATAATATAAACCAGGAATGACAGCCATGAAAATAGCTGAGAACCCTTCCTCTAGAAGTCAACATAGATACTTCATATTGCCTAACTTATACTGGAATTGCAGATTAATCATACAATCAGTATTTAAATGGTAATGGTATTAGAACAACAACAAAAAAGGTGAAAACATTTGACTGAAAAAAACCAGGTATGAAGAGCTAGTAAAGAAAGATGGTTTTCTTTGCACTTAAGGAAAAGGTAAGCAACAGGAACAATCATGAGCTTCTGACTTGCCTTAAAGAAAAGACACTTTGTGTCTTACAGTAAAGATAAATCTCACAGATATATCTAGTATGTGATACTGCAATTCTCCAGTATCATGAAGTCACTGTAAACATTTTCTAGGTGGAGTTAGCCACTGGAAGGAGTTACACAGAAACAGTGTGGAAGGTAAGATGCTACAATGACTGGGAACAACCTGCTGAAGAGAATATTTGAGGTAAATTCTGAAATGCATTGCCTTTGCATAATCTCTTATTTGTGGAGCCTCTTAAGAAGCATCACAAAGGCTGTCTCGCACATGGCCTGCTTTGACAGGTTTCTGTTCATGAAGGTCTGACCTTCCTTAAGGATTCCATTTCTAAAAACAGCAGGAACAAACCAAGAACAGAAACTTCCTGTCAGCAAAAGGAACAAATGAAAACTAACATGTGCATTCAGTTGCTTCAGGAGATTGCTCATGTGCAACAAGTTTTCTATGAATGTGAATTTATTGGATATGACAGGGCTAATGAATTTTTGTGAAGGGTCTGTTCTCATTTGGAGCTTCAGTTTAAGTTTCATTAATTTTACATGTCTCAAGCATTGTGCAGACAGAAATATTGTATACAATGATTGAAGTCTTGATTTATGATTGATGATTTTGGTCACATTCCTTTGTTCTCATGAAATACTTAGAGTCTGGATTTTTTCATTATTATTTTTTATATCATTCTCTAAAAGATTCTCCTAGTCTAATATGACATGGTAGAACCTCTTTGCTTTATAAATGAATGGTGAACAAATAGAAGTCTGTTGATCTTTTAGCATAAAAAATATTTATGAGTTAATATTTCATATCAGTCCCCAAATCTCTGAAAACTTGTGTTACTGCATGCCTATTTGACAAAGAAAAAAAATTAGGGGATATTCTGAAAATATCGTTTAAACAGTCCTTTGTTAGTATATGAGGTAGAAAGACCAATACCGATGATACTCAAAAGATCAAAAGTTCTTGAGCACACAGATATTAAATTTACTAGAATTAAGCATTAATCACATTTAACACAAGTTTTAATGCACCTTCTGGTCTCCCACATTGCACAAAAGGAAGTTCAAAAAATGGACTAGATTCCCATAGTAAAATTTTCAGATTAACATCTTCAGCCATTACACTGTGCTTTAAGGCTGCCAACACAATTTTTCAGCTTTTGAGCCATAATTCTTTTTTGTTTAAAAGACAGAATTATTCAATTACCTTCAGTAATTGTTAAAGAATACATAAGTTATAGGAAATCCAAGTAAAAGTAAAATCATAAGATCACATGTAGTAAAATAAACTCACTTTATAAACAACATATGTATGGATTTTGTTGACTCTAACTGTTGTTGAGTTAGCATGAAAGCTATAGGACCACAATTCTCTATCTATTAATAACTAGACAGATTCACAACTACCTACATTATCTAAGACTGCAAAACTCTATGGCAATATACTAACCCTTAGAACACAGTATCTTTTGTCTTATTATCCAATAAGTGTTTTTCTGTCAAATTTTAAATTAAATTACTGCTTGCATCCTATGATTGTCAATCAAACCTTCTCAGTTTTACTGCTTTCCAAGTAATTTGCTTGATTTATGATACATCACTGACAGAGTACTTCAGAATATTAGCCACATAAAAATGTTAATATATACATTCTAATGCCTGAAGAAAAATTAGAAAAAGGCAAAATAAAATACTTTTATTCTCCAAGATGTGGGGAATTTTGGCATGTGCTTGGGAAGCCTGATTCAGCACAAAGATCTGAATACCCTATACTTTCTAATAGCTTTACAGATTAGTTCAGACATACTGAAAACAGTAACCTACCCCCAGAACTGCAGGACTGAAAGATACCTGTATCATTGAGTGTACTATTCTCTGTCACTGACAAAGGGTTTCTTGATAATACAGGTATCTATTGAATTGTACTTCACCATTTAAATCTTAAAAAACCAGTTACACTTAGTATTACAAATCATTATTGCTCTGACAGTTCCTTATCATTTTCTAATTTCCTTCTTTGATGTATTTATTATCAGCATACACTCATGTCCTTTTGTGCTGATATCTGGCCTTGGTTTAAAGAGCTAGCTAGCTTTAGTTTTATGCCTCTGAGGTACATAACAGACAGCAGTGACTTTCTTTTTCAGCTTCTGTCATACAAGACTAAAGAACCCAATTAATTTTATTCGCATAAGAGGGACTATCAACTTCTCAGACATTGCTATACATTAAAGTCACACAGGGAAGTTATGGGCGTCGTAAGATCAGTTAATACATGGTTCATCTCCTCCTGCTTGATTCCATCTGAGTAGTTCCCACACATAGCAAAATAAATTTTCCTTCTTTTGCTTAATTCTTTATTTTATTTTCATTCATGAGAACTTGGGCTCTCACAATACTTTGTCCTGAATGTGCATTATTCTAATCATTCACCTGTGTGAGGTTTTCAACTTAGTCATGCTAGCAAATTACAAAAATACATTCTATTATTTATGCCAACACTATTAACAAAACCCTCCACTATATATCCCAGCAGCATCCCTGGTTAACCACTCTGTATCTGATAAGTCATTTTTGGTGACCTCCACTTTCCATGACAATATTCTCTTTAGGTAGCTCCTCACATTTCCCTTTCTCATTCATGTTTCCTAAGTAATAGTATTTCTCTAGAAGCAGTAGGAAAAATGCTTTGCTGGTATTTAAAAAAAAAAAGAATTATGTAATTTATTTTATCTAAATAATGAGTTATGAGAGAAGGTATTACATTGGTTTGACTTTTGTCAAACTTACATTGACTTGTATCTCATTCATTATTCACACAATTTTAATTATTTAATTTGTTCTTTCAGCAATTCATTCTAAAACTTGATATATTGCTGAAATTACTTTTATTGGCCTGTAGATGCCTGAACTAATGCATATACATATTTGGAATTCACCAGTAAAGGGGATCCTCCATACTTTTTAGATCTACTGAAGAAGTTTCGCTACTGGAAAAAAAAAATTCCTTTTTCTGTCTTTTCAGAGCTCTAGTGTGGAGGTTTCTCACTCTGTTCTCTGCCCTCCACATTCTTTGTATTTTTGAGCTATACTGGAGAAGATCATTTCCATAGTCTCACTCTCCTGAACTATCTTGCCTTTTCCTCATTGGTCAGCAACTTGGTCTTTATTAATAAATAAGCCAAGTATGAGTTTCATTTTTTATCTGATATCTGGAAATTGCTGACTAATTCATTTTTAAGTTTATTTTCTGTAGTTAGAACTGCTTCTGCAGTTCTAATAAACATGCTATTCTAATAAACATGTTATTCTGTCAGAATACTTTGCAATTAAGAGTTTCCAAATTCAGCATCTGCCTCACTGTGTGTGAAGGATATCTGCCTCACTGTGTGCAAAGTTGCATCTTATCAGTCCTGAGTCCTAAGTTATGTACCTGTAGAGATGCAACAGGTATGGCCAAAGTTTGGCTGTAGCTTCCCTGCAAGGATGTCTGCAGTTTTCTGAAACATAGAGGAAATCCAGCACAGAAGTCATATGGTAGAAGAAAGAAATAGAAAAAAGGTAGTTTTCAGATATTTTAAATGTTATTATGATAATTCTTCTCTAGGCTTTCATCTCATATTTGTGACTGAGAGAGTAGGATCAATTTCTTAAAATAAATAAGCTACCATACCAGATAGGTGCGTGCATAGATACACACTGTTTACACTAAAAGAATACTGAGTATTGCATAACACCAAAACACTTTTGTTCAGCATGCATTTGTCTCTTGAGTTTGAGCGTTCATTAAATACTTGGTTGACAAGTTTAATAAGAAATTTTCCATGCTATCTACAATTGATGTTCTGGATTTAAATCAATGTATTTTCATCAGTTCACTGATAATTTAGGTATAGGTGTGATTGATATAGAAGGACTTGGAGAAATCTATCTGAGCTCATTCAAGTCAATACATATATATATACTAGAGATATAATTTATAGTATAACTTTAAAGGCTTATAATGATTGTTTTTTGCAAAGTTTTGTCTTGAGTTGACAAATATGTGAGAAAATACACCTCTTCCCTGGATCATTGATTAAAATTGCATTGCATTTACTAACATATTTCCATACTGATTTGTGAATTAATTTATGCAGGTGTTTTGCATTGTTTATAAGGCATATATAATATAAACTGCTTTAATTTTAATCTCTCATGCTCCAAAAGGTAAGTAAGTGGACACTTCCACATTCCAAACTGACTTAATTTTTGCAGGGAAAAAAAGTACGAAAAATAAGGTTGCATTTAATGTAATATGAGGATGAAGTCCTTGGCTGGCCCTACAATCAAGGAAAACAAGTCTTCAAGTAATATTATTTTCCTTACTTACTT
>VZZY01011645.1:2072-30884 GCA_013400335.1 Eurystomus gularis | reverse complement strand
TTTTTTTTTTTTAATGAACAAAGCAAGTTAACAGGATTACATTTGAAAATAAATAATTTCTGGAGTAGAGGAAGAAAGACACTAAATTCCCTTCTTTTTTCATAAGCTAAGAAAAAAGAAAAATAAGGAATACTAAAAAAAATTGTAAAATCAATCATTTAAAAAAAACAACCCCACATTATACTTACAATCATCAAAAGCTGATCTGAGGAAGTTAAGATGCTTAGCATTTTACGAATTTACATTTCAACATCTTGGCTCCCGGTATTTCTCCAGACTTTCCCATATGCTCAAAATTCATACCCTACTTTCTTTCCTGCCCTTTAAGTATAACGCCAGTTCAGCATGCCTTATTTCTTATTTTTTTTTTTTTTTCCTCAAAAGAATCCTAGGCTCATCTAAGTTCCCTACATCTACTTACATACATAAATCAGAAATTCATAGAAGAGACCATTTGGAACATCTAGTCTGGCCACCTGTTCATTGGAAGCAATTGCACGAAGCTCTGAATCTGTAAGAAGATTTTGTAATTTTTTTAAAAAAATATTTAACCTTTTCTTAATTTTTTTCAATAAAATGAATTACTGTATCAATGAATCTATTGACCACGTTAACAACTTGTATCTAGGTCTTTCTGAGACACTTTTAATCAGATGATAATTACAAGAAATAGTTAAATATTGGTGCCACATATCACAAAGTGATTTAGAAGACTAGCTTACACCTTTCAAGTGTTTTTGACTCAGTGTGAACCTCAGGAAAAAAATTGCTTCAGTAGTGTGACAGTTCTTTGCCACCCAGCAATCGTCTTTATTGATATCTCTTCTATTGCCCAAAGGTTTTACAGAAATTGCATTAGAAAAAATGTACTTTCTGTACTATGTCATTTTCCTAGTGTTTAAATACTTTTTTTTTCTCCCCAGATTTTGTATTCTTTTGAAGGTAAGAGATTTTACCTAGCTCTTAATTTCACTAGTTGAGTTTCAACAATTTTTCTTCTGAAGACTGAAGTTGTTTCTGTGATCAACATCTTCAGTAAAAAAGAACCATTACACTTCAAGCAGTGCACATTGTACACTGGGCTTTCACACCAGATGTTCACCTGCCAATCACATGTGAAGGGAGCACACAATATCTTCCCTGAACTGGCAGCGTAGACTGGTCTTTAAGATGCTTAGTTGATTGATTCCTAATTTTCTTGCAGGAAAATTCTGAAAATCTTGCTTTACAACAACAGCAAACCAATTTAAAATAATCAAATAATTATATATATTTACATTTTTCAGTATAATTAACCAATTTTTTTTAAAATCCAATAAATTTGAGTGCTTTTTGTTGTTTTGTTTTGTTTCTGTGTTTGTTTAGTTTTTTTTTAGCCTTATACCTTCCCCTGCTAGCTGTTACAAGAAGCTAATGAACTGTGAGTGGTTTTGTTTCACTTCAGTTACAGATTGCTTTAAGACCACTGGAATTAACTCTCACCAAATTCACATACCTCCCTTGCCCTCATTTTCTCTTCAATCAACATTTTACAACAGAAAAAAGCCCTATTATTTTGATTAGCTCACCCCTGAGTAGCAGGGATGTGGTTTTCTTTACAAGTCAATCAAAGGGCATGAACCTAGGTGAATCCCACAGGGGTGTGGGCACCACACAAGCACAACCTCCCAGCAACGTCTGGGCTTGAGCAGTTGCACACATTTCTAACTGGCAGTGTCTGGCAGGGAAACCTCTCAGTTGTTCATCCCACAAGAGAGAATTCCTGAATGCCTTTGGTGTCCAAGTGTTTAATTTAGAGGTAAAATTTAATTGTCTTGCATGAATGTAGCCCATGTCCATTTATGGAACTGGACTTAGCTGCCAAGACCTTTCAAGATAAGTGAGCATGGTAACAACAAGCATCAATGTCTGCCTGTGCTTACCTGTACACAGTACATAGTGCATGTTCACTATTTCTTGTCTTTGTTCTTCAAGCTGACTTAAAGGACCTAACTGAATATTATATTGTAGGGATTATTATAGCAAGATTCCCATTTATTTTCAGTAGGATTTATAGTGATTTAATGCAACTCATACAGAGATGCCTTAGGGAAGTAATTGGGGGATCTCTAAAATGGCAGTATATTTTGGTCATCAAGAACATATTAGAAAGCAGGTTGGTTTTATTTCACATCTAAGTGAGACATTCATATATTTTAAAATCACTTTTCTCTTCCGCTCATTTGCACTACTTACTGCATCATTAAGTTTATAAATTCAGTTGTCCTGGTTATCAGTTTTTCTTTCTCCTATGTAAATTTTTTCTGGGGTTCAGAAAAAAGGTAGACTGCTACAAGACAAACACATTATTCTCATAGTATAAATCCCTATTTACATCAACTGGAGAAGGGTCAACAGAGCTGCAAATGAAGCCTGCCTCTTTGCAGTCAGTATTCAGTCAAGACACAGCTAGAACTGCTATCTGTCTTCTGCATAACTCCACTTAACTCATTTCATCAATTTGGCTGGCAGCTAATATTTTTAATGATAAAGAGGTTGACAAGAAAACTTTTTTCACCAACCATTTTGGCTTTTCTAAACTAATCTTTTCACTGCCATTTATGTGTTGCCTTTATTTTCTTGTTATTTTTCATTTTCCTACCATGCACATTGTTTTTTGATTTTCCTCTCAGAACACCTGCATTTCATAATAATCCCAGTATCTGAAGAAGGCAATGCTTTTCGCGGTGATCATCTGCCAAAAATGAAGCATATCCTATAAGAATTAGCCCAACAAAATGCCTTCAGAAATTATGTGTATTACATGTTCAAAGTGGTGCAATAGTACCTGGTTTACTCCTGATAGACTTTTCCACACATCCTTTGTACAGGAGATAGAAAACATAATGTTTTCTGGGGTAGAGTGCTCTTTGAATGACATTAACTCACTTTATTTTCTCATAAATGGATACACCTCAGACATCATATGGGAAGACACTTTCTAAGTAAAAAGAAGGCAACTGCAGTGCTGGATTTACTCAAAAGCATTAACTTGAAGCAATACCTCATTGTTATCCTGCTCTGTTGACTGGGAAAATCTTGTAAATTTAATATTTTATTAAATGCAGGGTCAGAACAAGGAAACTCAACTTAAATTGCCTTTAATGTATTTTCACATATTGATGCTAGTCTGTGAACTCAACCTTTTCTCACATTTTGTAAATATAGTAGCTTAAAACTTAATTTGAAATTACAAGATCCAGAGAGAAGCAGCAACTTTTCAAAGGTCCTTTCCATTGTGAATGACACTTCAAAGTAAAGTTTTATGGTAGGGAAAAGAAAAAAATATAATTATAGGCCACAACTTAGTATCCAACTGCACAGGACAGAATTAAAAAATGATAGTTTTTTGCCTTTTTCGTAGTATAAATTCCTTTTAGATCAAGAACAATCCCATATTGTAAAGGATTCATTTTTCAATATTAAGAATACAGTAAGCATTTATATATAATAGCTTGTGGTCTATCTACAAAGGATTTTTGTACATTAAAACATATTGAAACATGTTTTAAATTACCTTATATTTGTTTAAAAACCCACTAGGATTTCATTTTCAGTTTTACAGCTGATCTGAATCCTAACACAGACATCTATCATAAGAGAACTGAATTCCTAAAAAGTCATTTTGTGCATAGCCATGTCACTGGCAAGATTTTACAACAGAACTGGAGACAGTAATGACTTCTCTGCAAAAAAAAAAGAAAAACTGAAAATAATCCAAATATGGCTTTAGATTTCAAACTCTTTTAAGAGCTTTAATTCTAACTCTCAACTTTTAAGAATATCTGCCTGTGTTGATGGACTTTTTAATCATCAGATGACAAAAACAGAAAAGTGAGAGGCCTTTCTTATGCAATTTTATCAAATTGAAAGTAAATAGATTTGGGATGGAGCCTTGTCTGTTTGCATAATTAGCACTCCATAGCCTTCTCGCTTTCTAATGCCCACTCTGTGTTAAAGAATTTTCATATTAAGTTGAAGAATATGCCTACAAGCCAGATGATAACTCCTGTTAAGCAAATTTGAGAAAGTAGTAGTAATCACAAAGGAAGGAAAACCAGGAATGATGTCCTATTAAGGTTTAATAAAGAGTAAGAGTCAACCAAAAGTAAATAAATTCAGTAATATTATCCATCAGACAGTACTGAGATTAAACTATGTGCTCCATAATTGCTGGATGGAATTCCTGTCCCACTGAAATCAGAGTCCAGCAATATTTATATTTTTTGTAAGTATATGATACATTTTTCTTATAAGAAAGCAGAACTCTGTTTCAGTTAATACCTTCTATAATTTTTTTTCAACAGGTGAACTACTTCACCTGAAAAGATTTTGCTTCACTTTTCCCTGAAACATGTCTTCTGCTTACTTAGTTTCAAGGTCTCCAATTACCATTTCACTTTCTGAGTCATTGATAGAAACTTTGTAGATGTAATGAGACATTTATTTGTCACTGAATTTTGAAGTTAGGACCATGGCTTTCTAGTATGCTTTGGAAGTAAAAGACAATCAGCGAAGACTGGGGAGCACAACAGTAATGTCAGAAGCCTTGAATAATTGAAGAGGCTGCTAGTATGATGTTCACACTGGTATGTCCCTTGAGAAGGAGAATCTCCTCTCTTCTCTCTCAGAAACACATAGTGAATTAGTCTAAAGATTATAGATGTATAACTGAGTGTCACAAGAAGTTTGTCTGAGACAAAAGGGCCAAGTATCACAAGAAGGTGAGTTTAAACAAAGATATCTATCATGTTTTCTAGCAAAACACAAGGATCAGTTGTCCTCATTACTCATGGGGACAACATGATCAAAAAAGAGGCTTCTCAACTTAAGGACCTCTGTGAAAAAAGTAGTGGGAAAATTTCTGGAATGTCAATGCACATTAAGCTTATTTCTGCTACACAAGTCAAGTCCAAACTACCAATCAAGCTAGGATCAGCACCCAGCAGTGAGAATATGCTTAGGTTCATTGACACTTTACCGTCTACTCTCAAACTGTCAGATCCCTTCAAACCATGAATAACAGCCAGGACTCCTCCATGTGGCACCAGGGAATCAGCATCCTAAAGGGACAAATTATATTTACTAATATTTCCACTGATTTGAATTTTTGCTGTCCTCTAACCTCATGCTGGGGGTTGGCATCTGCCTTTTTTACCACTGTTTGGCTTGTTGAAGCCAAGATTAAATAAAATTCCGGTTTGATTTACCAAAGATCTGGATGTTTGTGAAATGCTGAGATGTCAGGGAATCCTGATTGCTGTGAAATGAGGCTGAGGTGAGGCAGTTCTCTAAAGAGCAGGACAAGTTTGATTATTGCAATTCACAGCTCTAACAGGCATCTCCAGGCATAAAGCACAGAGGAAACTTGATCCAGTAAGTCAAAAAGTCTACAAAACCACCAGGAAGTTTCAGAAAAAGAGTATATAAAGAGCTCTTATCTGGCTGAACTCCAATTTCCAGCTGAGATGAGAATGGGCTAGATGAGATCTGTAGGAATAGTAGAAAGAGCCCCCACCTGACTTTAAGGTAAGAATACTTAAATGAGTACATAGAGGCACAGTATCTACCTTGATGGAATGTGGCTTTTTAAAGTACAACATTTAAGCTTTTCCAAATCCTCCCTCAGAATGTTTAAGTCATCATTATGAAGCAGAATAAGCCTTCTAAATTGCTTGTCTTCCACTGGAAGTACAAACAAAATTGTTCACTTTGTACCTTCATTAAATGGAGTTATTTTGGAAATCATCATACTCCTGAGATCTAAAATGTACAAGATGCCACTTACATGACAAAGTAGGTGAGTAGAATGTTTTTCCTACTGCATACTTCCATATGCTCAAGTTTCCCAATTGTAAGGAGGAAAGATAATGTGTTTTGTTTGTTTATTTTGCATTCAGTAGATGTTTGAGGAAGGTTTTTTCCTGGTTTTGCTGAGACATAATCCTTGCAAAAGCTATGTTGTCCAAAGGAAGAATTGACTAAGAATTTCCCAAACCGTCATCCAGAAAAGCAAAGGATTCATTTCATCAGTTGTCATGTTGGTTCTTTTTCTGGTGTTCAGATTAAAAGTACTTCCTTGTTCTATCAGTGCTCTTTTTCAGCTATTTTCAAGTATTATTTTAATGCTAAGATCAATACCAGTGAAAGACAGAAGCAAAAATCACACTTTTTCTTCTTACACAAGTCAAGCTTTCAGAGGAAAGCTGACTTAAAAACTAAGTGCTGCTTACACCTTCTTGGTTTTGTCTAATCTGCTGAACTGGTGAGCTCTGCAAGTGTGGCCTACAGCCCTGGTCACTTGGGTGCCAGGTTATTAGAGGCATTATTACTCTTTCCTTTCTGTGTTGGTGGTTGAGCTTGCTCCAGTAAAACTCAAGGCAGACTGAAGAATCATATATACTCAGATCTTATCCTGATGTGCAGTAAGGACACAGCCAAAATATGTACCCACATCAACAAGTTGGAAAGCCTAGCTGGATCACAACTGATTTAGGCATCCACAATGAAGACAATAAAAATGCTTTTTACATGGCCTTATGAAACGACTTCCTGGTACCTGAAAATACTTGGAGTGATTATTTATGAATATTTATGACTAATAAATCCTCCTAAGTACAACAATACTCTCTAGCAATGTCCTGAGGCTGATCGGTATGTCAGCGTTATTCTCAGTTGATTGGAGGTTGTTTAGGTACCTCCTCCAGGGAATGAAATTAGAATACTGCAACCCCACAGCTTTAATTAAAGCCAATGCTGATAAGCAGGGAACCGTAATTGGCTTCCCATCAATCTACCACGATTCCTTCACTATCTCTGCTCTACCTCTCTATATGTAAAGTTTACAATGTTAAAAAATAAAAAGTTTTTCAGAATGCCTGTATCTGTTTTATTTTTTCCAAGCTATTAGATGCCTTTTCTGAGGGCAAGTGAGATCAAGTTGTTAGTTAAATATGGGGTCTACAGAGAAAAATGCTAGTCTCTAACTTCGTATATTTTTATATCTCTTGTAAGTGTGACATTTGGAAGTGATACTGAGAGAAACTGCACACTAAGTTCATAATCTTAAAACATAATTCCTTTTTACTGTAAACAGCTCCATGTGCTGACACTGAAAGAAAACTAAATGAGGTGAACCTTAAGCAGATCTCTCAGTCTTTCTCAGAACTTGTATATAAAGAGTCTAAAAATAGTACATGACCATCAATGAAGAAATCATGCTATATGATAAGGTACCATGATCATAATATCTACATAATTTCCATTATATTGATTAGACATTGATTTCTAAATAGAGTATTGAGAGGCTTAGACATCTGAACACATCTTTTCATGCTTCCCTGATTCGCTATTGCATGATCTGGAACAGCCTTGTGGTCTCCTTCACCTGCTATACCTGGTATTAAAAACCAGGCTTCCTAGGTTAGTCTGTTAGATGTCAAGAAGGCTTATTAACTAACCATTAATGTCCTTTACCCTGAAACCATACACTGTGACAACAACAAATTTTTAGGAGAAATAAAAGCTTAAACTTCTTCCACAGTCTGAATGGAATATTCATTCATTTTCCTTAAAGCACAGTTTATCTGTGACATTTTTCACTTCCATTTTAGTCATACATTGCAAAAGGAATTATTATTTTTTCTAACAGTCTTACCTCTGCTTAAACTGAGTTTCTTGTAATCTTAAGCTTATTGATATCAGAAAATCCTTGCTCTATCTAGTGACGAGGCCGAAGATTCCTATTATTTGTTTGAAGAGCATATTAGAGACAGGGGATGAAAAATACCACAGGATTTCCTGATCAGGAGAAAAGGATGAACATTACTTTGGTGCTTCCCTGTGGAAATGCTGATATTTAGAGAGCTTTCTGTGTAATAAATGTAGGAGATGGGAAGAACATCAAAGCCTTTAAAATTGAAAAAGAAACCTCCCTTTAATTGATTGTTCTGTGGCTGGTCACATTAGGGAAGCTATTTGTGCCTCTCTGTCTCTCTCACTTCCCCATCACCTTTTTTCCAACAAAAGAATAACTGAATTAAGAGAAAGGACTTTGGCAGAATATGGAAGGGCAGATCTCCTTCTACATATCTTGTCAGAAACAGGATAAGCAGAAACCCTGCAGAAATCCTGGGTACCTAAAATGAATAAAAACTGTTGTCTTGATGTTAAATTCTAGTTTGGTCCTTGCCATTAAGATGATTGAATATATGGTTGCTACTGAGGAGGAGACATCTTACTTGGTGAAAGTAAGGCAACGATATCTGGGCTGCCACAGTCTTTCCCTATAAATAGAATAATTGACTACTGGTTCTCAGATGAATCCAAATGGTATTTTAAAATGAAAGTTGACTTTCAACGATGAGTTGTGGCTGCCAGATATATGTGGTATGGCCTATCCTATTATCTTCCTCTCTCTTCAGTGGAATTCTTCCTGATGCCCATTATTTTGTATTCTTTTTTCCACCCATTCATTTGCTGGTGAGATCCCTCATTATTATTCTATTTCTGTTGGTATTTTGTTTAGGTTATTGTAATATAGATACTAAATTCATTGTTTACGTATAAGGGTCCTGTTTAAATGCAAGCAAAAAAATAAACATTGCATAATTCACATTTTTTAAAAGAGAAAAAAAAAAAGAACTAGACATTAATATTGCTGCTGATAAAATTGTAAGTAGACTGCTAGTAAAAATCATTGCTGTGACAGCACTGTTTAGCTAAAAGCTGCCAAATTGTTTTGCTAATGCTTTTTTGCTATCCACAAGGGATCTCATATGCCAGACAGTAATAGCGCCCCTGTTGTTCTTCTTAATTATGGCTTCTCATATGAATATGCCCCCTAATCAGAAAAGCTTTTAGATAGATTAGATCAGATACCGATTACAACCATAGAGGCTGCAAGAAGTTCCATGCAAGTTCTTATTATTTATGCTTCTAGTACGGTAACTGGGCACAGATGTCCTGTGTTTGTGGGAGTCTGGGTTGCCAGGGATCCAGCCTCTGCTGCATCAGCAGTTTTCAGTTTAAAAAACTGCTAGCCTATGTAGAAATAAGTCCAACATTTCTTCCAGCTTCTTGAGTGTATTTTGCCACCTCTACTGATTTCCATGCTACAGCTTACAGTGCCAAACTTTTTTAGCTTGAAACCCAACTCATATATTCCGTGAAAGTATTGAGGTGGATTTTCTTTATATCAAAAACTGAGAATTATTTCTAAGTTCTCTTACTTTTATTTCTGTACAATTGTCCTTGCTTCATGAAGGATCATGTAACAAATCTAGTACCGGGTGATTCCCCCAAATGACTTAGAATGTTGATGATCATCTGTAGGGAAGGTTTGTGAACTCCAGAAAGTTTTAAATGTTATTTTAAAATTGTCAAGGTCTTGATGCTTGCTATGATGAAAGATAAAGCCTTCATGAAATAATATTTAATCCCTTAAGGTCACTTCAAATTCAGAAAGTTCATATGTTTAATAATGTAATCTATATAAAAGTCTTAAAACACTGTTTTGTAAACAGGTATCAAAAAACATGGAGAGACATAGTTCCCTTTACAAAACTTTTGTCATCTTAAACACTGATTCTGGAATCAACATAAAAATGAATACCTCAATATCAAAGAAGTTTCTAAAAGAAAACTGCAAAAGCTATCTTTCAAAGCCAGCTGGCGTTGTGCTGATTCAGCCATCATCATTTTATGCAGCCACCTGATCACACAGGCCAACACTGAACTCAGCAACATCCCCTCAGAAGTCTTCTTTCAAACAGTCTTGCCATAGGTTCCTGTCGGCCCAGCTCCTCCACTGCCCGTTGTGGTGCCAGCATCACCTGCTGGACACAACGGACAGAGATGGCTCCCTCAGTGACCCTTCCCATGGAAAGACACCACTGAGAGAGCTCGGCAAGATGAAACCAGCCCCAGCAGAAGCCACACCCAACAGGAAACTCCTCCAACTGATTGGCTCCTGGTTAATATAATCCTGGCCTCACCCACCACCCCAATCATGACCACCGTGGGGAGGGTGGAGCCAGAGAGAGACAGGTGGGCCAGGTTCTGCCTCTGGAACCTGAAGCCAGTGGGGGAAACAAAACATAATGCTAGGTTGTGACTGATCCACAGGTCAGCTCCAACTCAGTGCCCACAACTCTGGCCCCAGAATGGCTGGTCAAATGGAAATATACTGTCTGCCCGATCCATTATTATTACATCTGCTCACAGCGATCACCTAAACTGGCTAAAGAAGAGACAGTTCTGTGTTAAGTGGGAAAAAAAAACATTTCTAAATGATAAGATTGAGGAGGCAGCAGAAAGGGTTCTTTGACTTTCTCAGAATCAGATTGTTATGAAGGATCACGAAGAAGAAGAAATGGACAGGCAATTTCAAGATTGCTGTTATCTTCTGCATAACAGAAAGCATGGATAAGAAGATTCTGGAAATGAACATCTGGGTAACAACGAAATCAAGAGTTTGGTATTTTGGAGCAATAGACCACTTACAATGAGAAGCAACAGCTGTGAAATCTGGAAGACCTCCATCTTAGTCAAAGGAGAACCAGTCTCACTGCCAAACTGATCAAGAGAGAGTTAAATTATCAGCACGGGGAAAGAGTGGAAAGGAGGTAAAAAATAACAATTCCTTAGCATAGGAAAGAAGATCTTGAGAAGAAAATTAATTAAAGCACCACAGAAAGTGAAACAAAGAAATCCTAGGCTGTCTATACTAGCATAAAGAGCCTTGGTAACAAAAAAAGAATAGTGGATTATTAGTTAACTGTTGAGTAATTTTTATTAACATGATATCACTGACACTTTCTTGAAAACTTAGAGACATTAAATCATCTGTTCCAAAGTATTTCAGGAGGATGGTGGTATATTGTATTAAAAATGGCACAGTCTGACTATGTCTATACTAGTAAATTAAACAATGCTGGGAAACTTTTCTGTGCATTGGGACTTGTTGTCCATACCATTAAAAGCTTAGAATTATTCCTGACACGGTTTTGGCCTGCATCAACCAATACTTTTCCAAACAATTCCCTGGCACATTATTGGTGTCACCATTGGACAGGGACCACTCCAAATAGGCAGTTTGTATGAGGTCAGCCTGTTTAGAAGGTAAGAGAACTTAATAAGAAGAACATGGGCCCCCAGGAACAGGGAGAAGTGCAGGGAACAAACTCACTTGATTTGGTGCTTTTTTAAATCTGAGTAGTATGTGACAAAACTGTAATTCTCTCACTGTTGAAATGCCAAAATTATATTTTACTTTCATATCTTCAGTGCTTCTCATATCTGAGAATAACTCTTTAGTAGACTCATGTTGATACACAAGTAAGAATGATCACAGAACTTGTGCTTATTTAGAATGCAAGTTTTTGTGAAAATAGAACATTTGTACAACTAGCAGGATATACATTGGAGTAGACATTGCACCTGTACTCACATATATATGTGGTTTTTTGTTTGTTTCTTTTTTTAAAGTAAGCAGGAAGAATAGCTTTTAAAAACTTTAAAAACACATAAATAGTTATGTGATAAATCAGCTGGGAAACAATAACTTGAAAAGATGTGAATCATAACTGGGAGAACTCAACAAATGTTTCAATACATATGCCAAAACCATAATCACATGATTAAGAAAGGAGACTGCAATGATGAATGACAAAAACCTAAGTTGGCAGTTTTTTAATTTCTAAAGGGGAACAATGAAAATAGGATGCTAATTGAAGGATTATAAACCAAAACTGAATATAGGCTGTGGAAAACTGAGAAGGAAAGCAAAAGGACAGAAGACATATCAAACCAAGCCACCAGACATAACCACCAAAGTTAAGGACAACAGGAAATGTTTTTTTCACAGTAGGAAAAAAAGAAGACACGTAGAAAAAAGGTAGAATATAAAGTATTAAAGCAGAAGAATCAGAAATACCCTTTCTACTCCAATAAAAAAAATCTTTAAAACACCCACAAGAGTTGAATACTTTTAAAATTACTGGAAGCTGATGGTTTGGATCTAAGAGTTTAGGGAAAACTATGACATAGACATTGTCTTGGAGTACAGAGGAAGTTCCAAATAGTTGACATTCTATGGTACAGGGAACAAAGGTAAAGTATGCAAAGCAGGTATAGACAATTATCAGAGTAATGATCAGTCTGTGAAGATGACTACACTCTGAGTCAGACCATAAATCCATTCTTGCTCTAAGATGTACCACCTCTTCTGAAACAAATATAAAGACCAGATCTGAGAGTTATATAAGTTGGTTTTGGTCATCAAAAGAGCCTGAGGGGCTGCAGCACTAAAACTTTTAAATAAATATCCTGCAATAGCATCTTAAACTGTGGCAAAGTAGAAAAATTAAATTCTTACTGTTAAAATATGTAGTTAATGTGCAGCATATCATTGTGCAGATCACAGGTCACTAATAAAATTGATTGGACCATTTAACAAGTTCAGGACAAGATGTATTTAAAAAGACCAACTACAAATCATTGATTTTGGAACAAGGGAAACCACATTTGGAGAACTTAGATGCTAAGGAAATACTGACTTTTTTTTTCTTTAGCTATGGGTTAGAAACAAGGTTCAGAGTGACATGAGTTATACGTATAACAGTCTTGTTATTGATGTTAATAAGGCCAATTAAATATTCAGTATCTATGTAGATAGCTTTTATGAACCCTGGTTCCTTGAATGCTGTGTCTGGTTCTGGTGCCCACATTTCAAGAAGGATGTGTTTACTTTGCTGAGAGTACTATCAAATGCTTAATTGTGTGAAATAAAAACACTACAGTAAGAAAAAGTAAGAAAACTAAGGAGCTCCACTTGAGTAATCAATAGGTAAAAATTGTGGTAATTCAGTCACAATCAGAAGGTACCAGCAATAGGATCTGAAGTTTGATACTATGGTGCCACAGCCCATAAAACAAAAGTATAATGACTGAGTGTGGAAGCTACTGTAATTCAGTTGAGAGATACAGCTTCTGCAATAGCAAGTTTAGCTAACATCTGACACCTCACTAAGTCAGTGGCAACTTTTCCACATCTGGAAACTTTTAAATTAGTTGGGGTGGGGTTTTCTTTCTGTAATAATTTTTTCAATTTTACCACTGATTCAAACAGCTGAACTTTTGCAGGATGTCAAATTAACGTGTCATGAAGAGAGGAGGTGTAACCTCTTGCACAGCAGCTCTCAGTAGATGGCTAGGATTTAAAAAGGCATATGAGGAAAAACAATCTCTTGCATCTTTGACCTTTGTTTTACTTTATTCTTTCTCCAAGCATTTGCTATTGACCATTGTCATAAACAGGAAACTGAGCTAGATCAATGGTTGGCCCAACCCAATATAGTTGTTCTTGTGTTCTCACTATAGTGGTCCTTTCTACCTTTAATTCTTCTGAATGTTGATAGAGGTTAAATGTATTCCACTACATACAGTTGTTGTCTTTTGTAGGTTTGAGTAGAAAAAAATAGTGCTAGCTTCTCAGGAAATTCAATAGTTCATTTAATAGCTGGATCTGTAATTATATACTGATGCTACATTAACACAGGAACAACTAATGGAAGCAACTATGTAACTCCATGCAGACTACACACCTGTATTTCAACTGAAGCGTATTAGTCTGGTTAACTATTTGGGGCTCTTCTCAGCTGAGTAAAATATAACATCTGTACATTTCAATTAATGAAGATTTTGTCAAGGCTTTAATCATTTACTCCTTTCTAGGATTCGCACACCTAATCCTAAGAGTATGAGCTATTGTAGTTTGATGTGCAATCTTCTATATATGGGTGTAATAAAGCCTGATAAATATGAAGCTGCCTCTTACAAAAAGTGTTATTTTTCCAGTGGCAGAGATTACTTTAGAAGACATTTTGAGCTTTTCAGTAAATCGACCGCAAATAATTTTGATGTTTAGAGTGCTGGGTATATGGATAGTGACAGGTTCTGACAAGGCAGAAAGTGGTGTGGCATTATCAGTACCCATGGAAATAGTCTCAAAAAGCAATGCTACATTACTGTAATGTAAAAAGTGCCGTTGAGACTTTCATAATCTGTTCACAGATGGCTTATAAACAGAAAGAGGTGAAATCAGCTGAAAAAAGCTATTTAGCAAGAAGTACACACACATGCCTCTTGCCTGAAAGTATATTCAGGTGTTATCATCCAAGAAACAGACGCATTTTTTAAAGGAAACAAGCAGTGTTTCTGAACTGTAGAAAATATCCAGAGAAGAAATGTAGTTAATCTGAGCAGCATTTTGAGTTAGTATGGAGTCCCAAGAGGGGATCCAAATTAGGGTGGGACACCTAGTCATCTTTTCTCAACACCCGTGCACCCAGAAGACAGCATCACAGTCTTAAACTAGTCCCCCAGAATGGTGGACAGAATGCCTACATGTGAAATAATGAAGTTTATCTTGGGCACTACATCTTTTTAAACACAGTACCAACACAGCAATACACTTATTGTTCCCATGTTCTCATGAGACATTCCCACTATATAGCACCATTCTAGTGACCATTCCTGACACCAGTAAGTAAAAAATTTCTTACTCTCCCATCTAGCATCTGGAAAAACAAGTATTTCCTGAATTTGAAGAAAACATAATCTAGACTATGAAAGTTCCAGATGTATACATTTTATTGGTTGACATACATGGCCAATCTATTAATTTTGTAAAAGCGACGGATAAAAAAACACTTGGTAGAGTCTAGATTAGGGTCCTTCACTTTCTGGGAGATTAAAGAAGGGAACTACTGGTAAGCTGTAAACACTTTTAAATGGTTAAACTATTAATTACACTCATAAAAGAGCAAGATGCAGCCCATAATATGCATGCATGCTGCATAGCACTGACAAAAAAATACCCCACAATAATGTATTCATTAAATGCTTGCATTTTTCAAGAAAGAGGTCACTGCATGACTATCAACTATATTTTTAGTAATTGTGCAGAGAACAACAACTCCCCCCCAGTAGATTACAAAAACTCTCAGAAAAAGTAATCTTGTATTTGATTCTGACAGCTGTTTGGTGTGTAGATGGTTGTGATGTATGATGCCCCTGGCTGAGAAAGTATAGTTGCTGTATGAAGACCCTGTTAGTGCCCATGTCGTCTGAGTTGCACTATTTCCGCAGCTAACCCATGCATTGTTAGGATCAGATCTGTGCCAGAGCCCATCTCCTTGACACTTCTTACTCATCCATAAAATATATGTTTGCAGCTGTCCCAGAAGCTTCTTCCCCATCCACGGACCAGCTAATACCAGCATCCTACTATCCATTCTTGCTGACTGAGGAGGAAATCAAATATCCATATATCTTTTGGGTTGCAGAGCCTAAAAAGGATGCCTGTTTATTAATGCATATGAAATGGTTGTTCCTTAGGGAATGAAGGTATACAGTACTTGTGAGTTCATTTTGGAATATCTTCTCACATGAGATGAAATTAAGGATCAAAATTCTTTATGTGTATGTGTGTATATGTTTTCTTACAGTAAATATTAGGTACAAAATTGAAATAAAAATTAGAAAAAGGAAAAAAAAGTAATTCAGCAATAGGGCACACCTGTGGAGTAAGTCTCATTTTAGCCATTATGTAGGGTTCTTCAGCTGGTCACGTCCCTCAGTTGTCAAAGTTGAAGGCTTACTTCCAGTACAATTTTGCCATCTTACTCTTCTTCTGAGAAGCAATGTTTTGGGTATTGCTCGCTAATTATACCCCAACTTCATTCAATAACTATTGTGGCAAAATTCACTCTTCAACTTATTTTTCTATCCTTTAACATCAACTTTCTAAGGGCTCACATTTTTCATTTTGTACCTCAACAAAATACAAATAAAGCATACTAGGCATTTATGAAAAAAATCTCATTAATATGTAGATAAGCAGATTTCTTATCTCTTTCTTTCAGAAGCTTATCCAGTTGACATATCTCATAATGCAAATGCATTTGCAGAGTTTCTTCAGTTTGGATTGTAGCTTTCATATTTCCACAGTACACTTCAATTAACTTATGTTTGTAGCATAGTTGTGTTCTTACTTATTGGAAATAACACTTAAGGTTATTACATGATTCATAAGTTACTTATCAGAAGAATTGTATCCCTCAACTGTTTCTGTCTTTTCAAGGCAAAAAATGACATTAATACAACAGGAGAGGACTATGGGAAAGGTGAGTTGGTATTGCTTAACAGCAGTCTTCTTAACATTGTAATTTTTAGGAAGTTCCTTTAAAATTTTGACTGCCCAAAACACATAAGAATCTGATTTTGTGCTTGTGGATGTCTTCAAATATGCTAAATTCTTTCTAATTCAACTTTAGAGGGAAAAAGGCATTTGAAAAAAAACCAAAACCAACACCCAAACAAGAGAGCTAATTACTTATTGATAATGTAATTACTATATTTTTTATAGGCTCGGTAAGGGTAGCATTTCTGTAGACATAGACTTACTATGGAATAGAATAGACAGGTGCGGTTGGAAAGGACTTATAATGATCATTTAGTTCAACTGTAAACACATACTTGCATCACATAACAAGGAATGTTTAAGTGATACTCAATGTCCTTTCCACCAAGACTGTAGCTGTGCATTATGTTTTCCCTAGAAGTGAAGCTGGTTGCGATACCTGTCCATACCCACCTTCCTGCTGAGAAGGTGCTATGCATTTCTACCTCTGCAATTCAGTTTAGTGCCTGCGTGGTGGGTTGTAAATCAGATCAGTGAAATATTCTGAGTTAAACTAAGTATTTTTGGAGGTGACTTTCCAAGTCAGATTTCTCATTTGGCTCATGGCACAACCCAACACAGACAGTTGCATTAGTGCAAATGAGATCAGTGAATTACAGCAAAGGGACCAGAAACAAGCAGCAGGGAAAGAGGAAGGAATTTTCTTAGCACAATTTATTCCTGGTGGAAATGTATGGTGGAATGGCTTCCCTGCCGCAGGCATTTCAGCATTTGCTATACCTATGCTCAGGACATGAATTCTTGGTTCTCAGCAATGTAGTGGTATTCGCTTCCGTTACACACTCATTTAACCATCACACGAACATTAAAAGGTAAAGCAAGTGGAGTTTTTTCAGTGTTTATGTTATTTTTTTCCGAATATATAGTACAACTAATATTGAGATACTGGTTTAACTCATCCAGAAAAAGAAGTTTTGTTGCATCTTTTGCAAAACAGCACTGAAGGTTTCATCTGCTTTTCATCCAGTATTCTTTTCTGCCCTCCCTTCTGCTTCCTGCCACACAATGCAATATTATTATGAAAGCATTTAAAGTAATGGCTACTATATTAAGAACACATCACTTTGGGGAAAAAATTAGCCATTTTTCTGTGTGTAGGCAAAAAAGGAACAGAAGTTTACTTGAATTATGAAGGCCACACAGACATATTGGGCAAGTGTCACATGATCTCTGAAAATTGTCTAATTGGGTCGCAGCTGGAGAGAGTCACACATAGCTGTAACACTCAGAGTGCCTATGACATCATTTCCTGCTCCCCACCCTGACACAGTTTGTCAAGCAGATTGCTAAAACAGGGATAATACACTATTGAAAAATATACGTACTTAATTATCAGCGTTGATGTGCTAGTCCATCAAGGCTTCCTGTGTATACTCCACAGAGGAGCTTCTTCAGAAGCAGTCGGATAAATTAGGATCTTAATGTGTATGATTTAAATCTCTCTTTGGTGAAGCTCTTTTTCCTTTCCATCAAAGACTCAAGGGAAACTGAACATATAATGTAGAGTCATTACCTTGCTAAAGATAGGAGCACACGTAGGCATGCAGTTAATTTTAAGTACCTGGGTAGCCCCTGAAGCATTTTAAATGCATTAAAGCATGTTCAACCATCGTGCTAGGTTGTGGCCAGTGAACCAAATTTAAGCATTAAGACTCTTGCAAGCTGTTTTGTTTGGGCACCCAACTGACTTTGGGGAATGTGGCAGAAACACAGGCTTCTGCTCCTCTGTGTTCAGCTTGAAAACATGGTTGTAATGTTTGATCTGAGGCCAACAGAAGTTGATGGGAAGTTTATACTTTGAAGGAGACTTCTTACGGAGCATTTCTTGTATTTCTTACTCAGCTATGGGCCAATAAAATGGCCAAGGAATGTAGGACAGCTCCCCAAAACATTATAAAGTAAATAAAAAAATGTATGAGTGAGAAGTGCACAGAGAAAAAAAATCTGAGAGTTTGAGGAAATTACTTTCATGTTAAAATATTGTGCCGCGTATCTGACTCTGTAAAGTTTATAACTATTTACTACTGTATTAAAAATAGTTAGGATGTAGTCTGACAACAACTGGTGGTGAATTGGCACTAGGACCAATCAGATCAGATATTTAATATCATTAAATGAAGAGGATTTTAACTATTATCCCTGTGCAGCAGAATTCTCTCTCCCCACTATGAAATGACTGATAATGGATTTTTAAGAGATAAACAAGTCATGAGAAAAAATTGAAAAATGTATTTTTGAAAAGAAGAACATGTCAGAAAAATCCTGCTATTAATATTTCATATTCTTATACTATTTGTTACATGCTCTAGCCCACATAGATATAACTCAAGGCATAAAACACTTTCTTGTATAATGCAATGTAATGAGTCTTTAAAGTAAGAATCAATCTGTTGGAATAGGAGGTACCAGATGTGTATTCACTAAGATGAAAGACGTTTCTCTCATCAGTGCATAGAAGTTTTATGCTTGTAATTCCTCCTAGAAGATAGAGAAGAAATATTCATGAACAGAAGGTGCGATGCAGTGTGATCTAATGGATCAGTTTAGTGCTAAAATCCAAGAATTCCCATGCTTGTCCAGGCATTGCCATAAGGTTTTGAGTCTTCCCCATTTCCGTTCCTCAGTCTTCTCAACTGTAAATCCTGTGCACTCCAATGCTTTTAAGGGGAGGACTAATCAGATTTCAATATGAAATGTTAAGAGACTAGGAGCTAAAGAATAGCATTTTATTCTTATAATCATCTGGGATTCATACTGCCACAGAAGAAATGTGGAGTATACATGGAGTATGTTAAGTGCATACAGGCATCCTGATGTACCTGTAATAATTTGTATTTAGAGGGATTATTATAGTGGATGGTTTCTTCTTATTCATTGAAAAGATCTAAGTGAATTTGTAATAAAAATGATAAAATAATAATAATGTGAAAGATAAACACTGCAGAAACTACTCCTTTTGTTGTGCATGCATCCATTGGATGGTAATAACATAGTGTAAGATTTGTCTTTATTTGTTGTCCATGTTTTAATGACTTTCTATGAAATATGAGAAAATATATCACACACTTTGTGTGCAAAGCTGGGATCAATCTCTTTTTTTTCAGGGAGAGTTAGATCTAACCAAAAGGCTTTCTAACCCCTAGGACTCTAAGGTACTCTAGGTTGAGGCTCCTTCTTTTTCAAAACTCTTCCACTTCACATTATGTAAGTCGCCTTCCACTGGGAGTTTTGCATTTAACTTCAGTGAAGTTAGGATTTCAACTCAATGTCTAAGTCACTACTGAAAAAAAGACTTTGGATGGAAAGTCATTTATGTGGTTTAGTATATGGATATGTAGTGTTTTGCAAAAAAATTGCTCCTTTCACTCATCTTTCAGCAGCGAAATGAGACGCAAGCAGAATCTGAACTGAATTATCTCTTGCACTTAAACTGCAGGAAAAACTGTCATTTTACAATCATTTACATCTTCAGAATGTAAAATACATGTCACAATTAATGCCAGATCAATATCCTTGATTTAGATCTTTTGACAAGTAATTGCCCTCCCCTCAACTCTTTGCTTCAACTTACCCCCACCTCTCCTGTCACATTTTAGAATTTGAAATTAAAAGCATAAATTTTATCCCGTAGCTTGGAGCTAAAAAATGACTCTGTCTTTGAATATTCTTTTAGAACAGCAGCCAGCCAAAACTAATTCAGCACAGTCTCACTGAAGTGCTTGGAGCAGTCTGTCTAAACAGCACAGGCCTTCTTAATTTACCAAATGCTCATACTGCCTCCAATTAGGATGAAAGTGACTGTGCCATTGAAGAAAAAAGTAACTTGACTCTTTCAAGCAGCAGTTGAGAGAGTATGAAAACTGGCACAGATCAGGCTTTCAGACTCAGGTCAGCTCCATACCTTTGACCTTCTTGAGGGCCTAACAAGTGGGAACAGGAAATCTTCCCTGTTTGTACAGCTGCTGGATATCATACTCTGCATCTGCCCTTGTGGAGACCTAGCTTTTATTACATATCAAAGTCACAAAACAGATCATTTCAGTGGACTGACTCCTTGCAGTCCATTTTGGGTCATCTCCCTGAGCAAGCTAGAGGACATCTGAACTCTCCCATGCTCTGCTTGAGCTATCATTCGCTCTTCAAACCTGTAAAGTAGCAGAGATTTCATATGAATATGCAGGAAAACTTCTTGTGCGCAGCCATAAAAAGCTCTTTATCACAAAGATCCTTAGCAGGAGGAAACTCTCTAGATTGGTGTTAACAGTCAAGGTTTTGCTCACATGTGTGATTCCCTTTTCACACTTCCAATAAAAATCTATGCATGTGGAATTCCAATTTGAGATTTAGGTTGCTGGAATGTGGTACTAATGCACAGACAGGAGGTGCTGGAATGATGATTGCTCATGCTTGTCAGTTATAGCTACAGCCATTATAGTGCATTGAATGAGTCAACAAAGAAAGCGTATGCAAACATAGAATTAGAGCCTTTAGAATAAGTTGAGTGCACCAGCAGGAAAAAGTAAGGTTGCATTTTCTAGCTTTCATGTACTTGACTTTACAGCTTTAATAATATTCTTTTGCTTGGAATGCAAAAAATATCTATGTTATATTATTTTCTGCAAGCTCTGTAAACAAATTTATTGTGAGCAGCTACTTTACATTTGTGATCTCTCTGATTAACAGTTTCTTGGACCACCAGTGTACAAAAATCAAAGTAAAAATATTTTGTTCTTAAATTATACCTTCTTTGCAGCAAAAAAAATCATTTGAGCTGTCCTGCTTAAGTTATACGTGTGAAACAAAAAGTATTTAGAAAGAAATATGAAACATCTTGCATCTTCAGAAGGATTTAGCTTAAGTGTGAGATTAAAACTTCATTAGTATTTAATCTGTTTTCTCTGCTACTAAATCTAATTTTATATAATTGGAGAAGAGTAAGTAGATCTCAGAGATTTAAAACATCAAAATAATACTAAAAATCCCATGAAATTTGCATGGATAAGCACATTACTCCTGAATAATATGGCTAGTGACCTTAAGCATTCAAAATGCTAAAGTCCCTATTCTGTTACTGTAGGTTTTTCACAGATTTGTTTATTTTTTGTAATCAATTTTCAAATATGTAAACAGTTGAAGCAAATTTCATCTCTCAGGGAAACGGCAAAAATAGATATTTTATGGTGATAATAATGCATAGAAATAATGAGAGGGTGTTATTTGTTATTTCATTCATGTAGTCAAAGAATTCCACCAACAGCCATCTCTGTATTTTATCAGATGCTCTCATATGTTCCCATGGAAGTACTGGGCTGAATTAAAATGGAGAAAAGAAAGGATGTAATTTAAAGCTTCACAAGAGAGACAATTTAAAATATTGAAAGTTCACAAATCAATACTATTAAAACAGTTATTGAATTTAAATATTAATAAGATGGGAGGAATTGATGAACTGGAAGCAGAGCTACTTAAGGCAGAGAACATTATACAGCTAAACCATTAGCTTGAAATAGGAAATCTAATTTTCTTACAACTAATATACCTACAAATTGGAAGCACACTGTTGTGAGTGTGATTCATAAAAGTGAGGACTAACATCTCTCTGCTATTACACTTAACTCAGTGAGTGCCATGCACTATTTATCTTTTTTTTTTGATGCTGTGGTAAACTTGAATAGCGGGCACAAAAGAACCTCTGAATAATCTACTGTCTATGAATTACATGTATTAAATACATACAGAAACTACAACTACAGAATACTATTTCACCTTCTTTCAGAGCAATATCATGCACTGAGTATTATTTTTCATCACACAATCAAAAAATAGTTTTGCTTAACATGAAACAGGTTTATGTCTATTAGAATCTCATTTTAGAACAGACCTATTACAAGTGTGCATTAAACGTGAGTGCATACCAGTGTATGGTAAACTGCTTTCAAGATGTGTATAGATTTGGTATATATTTGACCATTAAAACATATTGTTGTACACTGTACTCTCAACTTGGAATATGTGGTAAGATTTTCTCTGAGAGCTGCTGTACAGGATTTATTCTGCCTGACCTTGCTGGAGCTCATTATGTTTATGAGAGTGCATGAAGTGCCACAGTCGCCTAAGCATTTGAATCTCTGAGCTGAGAAGGTTTGTCACTCCTGAAGACTTTCACCAGCTTAACAGACAACTGGATGAGGAAAATAGACTTACCTCAGGATGAGTCACTCATCTGCATACAGATAAAATTGCTTATCTGCTTTTTCTTTGTTCTGTTGGTTTTGTCCCTCTTACTGGGCTAATCAGGGTTGTTGGATTTACAGATGATGAGCAAAATAACACAGGAAACACTGCAATGGGCTGCTGCCCATTGCTTCCTAGGTGTTAGAGAAACATTTCCTCTCCTTTGAGCATGTACACCAGACTACAATCTCACCTGAAAAGGTATGGTGTTGTATTTACCCACAGTAGAATAGTCAGGGTTTCCTTCTCATTAGACTCATGAGAGTCAAATTGGAGTACTGTCTTTGCTCAGTACTGAAAAAGGCAATACCTTTGCTAATGTCTGGCTCTGTCATTCAGTGAAGCCTGAGGTCTGGTGAAAGGCTTTGGTGAAGTCTATACCTACATTAAAGTGCTGGATATTTAGTTCTTTTTCTGTTAGTTTCTCATGATTGGTAGAAGCACAAACTAATGCTGAGCGAGGATAGCCATGTTTAAAACTGTGTTGGCTGATAGGTTCAACACTGAACTTTTTGTTTTCTGTGTGCTTGAATATTTCTGTGAACATTTCTTTTTAATTTTCCATCATGACCCATTGAGTCTTGTTTGTAATCTGAAGACATAGACTCTCTGGTATGCCTAAATCTATGCTGTTTAAATTTTGCTATTTTTTGCATTGCAAAACTTTGATGAAATTTTCCTCATTCATGCTTTTGGTATTTGCGTCATCATCATATATTCTTTCTTTTTTTGTTGTTTTCTTCTTGTTATTATGAATATATGTTTGAATTTTAACAGATGGAAGGAAGTAAGGTGAGAAAAATTTGTGAAGTAATGAATGCTTATATCCAAAACATAAAGTCAGAATGAATATTGCTATAAATTGACTATACAATAATGCAGCAGATGATAAGATTAATATTAATCAGTTTACAACTGGAACAGCCTGCCCTCATAAATAAACCACTTTAAAAGATAAATGAAATGAAGTAAACACAGACTATGATGGATTTGTGCTCATCAGAAAACTAGAAGAGATAGAGTGTTTTCAGAAGGTAGTAGTAGGGAAGAAAGTAAAAAAAAAGTTGAATTAGAAGACTAGAAAGTCATTCAGAGTATCCATGAATCTAGACAATGATGCAAAAACTCTCTAAAGCTTCAATCTTAACATCAGTCATTGTTAAAGAATTAATTTATAAAGGCTGGTTTATAATTTATTAAATTATTTTATTAATTTATTATTTATAATACCAGTTCCAAAACTGAGATTCATTTAGGCAGTCCCTTAGGTGGGGTAGCAAATGTGCTTCATTCTTACAAGGTCCATGTACACCACTGATAATCTGGCCCATTGCCTTTAAGAGATAGCAAGAGATAATAAGAGATCTGAAAATACAATTAGATGTGCATCACAAGAAATAAAATATGACAATTTATGTCCTGATCACACTTGAGATGGGAATGACAAGAGCAGAGACAAAAGTAGAGGGGGAAGAAATGGGTAAGGTGGAGTGGATGAAAGTGCATATGATATTTTTCCCCTAGTCATCCCTGATTGTACACTGTGGTGAGTTCACCTTGGCTCAATGCCATGTGGCCACTAAGATGTTCTATACCTGCCCTTCTCAGTAGGACAGGAGAGGAAGAAAATGAGATGGAAAAAACTCATGGGTCAAGATAAAGGCAGTTTAATAAAGCAAAAGCAAAGGCTGCTCACAGAAGCAAAGGAATACAAAATACCAATTCTCCACTTCTTATCAGCAGATGATGTCCAGCCACTTTCCAGGATGTAGGGCTTCAGCATGCACAGTGGTTGCTCCAGAAGACAAACGTCATAATAACAAATGCCCCCACTCCCCTGCCGTGTCTTTTAGCTTTTATTGATAAGCAGATATCATGTGATATGACCCATTGGTCATTTGCATCAGCTGTCCTGGCTATGTGCTATGTCCCTTCCCAAGATCTTGCCCATCCCCAGTCTACCCTTGAGAGAGAGAATGTTGGAGGGACAGTCTTGATGCTGTAGGAGTTCTGCTCAGCAGTAGCCGAAACACTGATGTGTTATTGACACCTTTCTAGCTACTAATGCAAAGCACTATGAGGGCTGCTATGGGGGAAATTAACTCCATCTCAGCCAGACTCAATGGGTCTTTTATGCTTTATGTTTGGATGACTTCCTTAAACTTCAGATACTTGTATGTTCCTTCCAAGAAGCACTGTGAAATAACACTGGGTTTTCTACCCCATGGAACCCATTTGAATTAGAAGCCATGTGAATTCAGAGTGGATGCTTGGAAAGCATTCACTGTTTAAAAAGGAAGAGCATCCATCAAGACTGGGAATAGAAGAAACCTCTTGTTGTCCAGCTATGTCAGTCAAGAGAGAAGCATTATTTACACAGTCTGGTTTAGTCTCAAGTTAAGGTTTTGTGTTTAGTCTAAAAAGTCTAAGCATTTATAATTTGCAAGTGTGGTGATAATTTGAGCCTTAAATACCAAAGGACAGATCAATTAAAAAAAAGTATAAACAAGCAAAAAAACTCAGTCCAGCCATCATTGTCTGAGATGAGCCAGATCATGACAGCTCTGCAACTATGGGGACTGATTCGTCTTGAGAGAAAACACAGGCACATGAGTAGCAGCTGTAGCATGGTTGTGCCTCTTGAGACATGCGTTAGACAGAATGACACACACACACAGATACAAAGAAAGTGCACTGCTGCAGCCTAAGACAGCTCTCCACTAATACAGTCCTCTGGGTCCAGCTGTATCAGCCTTCTCATATAACTGATTAAATGGGGCCATATATTAATCACATTTCTCACATGTCTAACATGATCCATGGAAATACGGCTGCTACAGTGAGTGTGAGTACATATGTACATATCTTAGGCAAAAATTTCATCAGCCAGTATGAGAATCACTAGACTAAAGTAACTATAGGATAAAGTCTTATTTACTTTTAATATCTCGAGGCTTTGGTGCAACCCACATGACAACTCAGATGACAGTCATGCCATATGAGTCAGGCAGGCAAGAGTACGCCTCTGGTACCCAGATGATTTTAATTGCAATAGAGAATCTGTGATGAGCCTTGATGTTCTTTGTTGTTTTGTCTGTAGCAGAGTGATTAGTGCCATGGGTAGGGTTAGACTGTGTAGCCAAAAATAATTCTGTTTTGCCCATTGTGGGGAATTTTAACCTTAACATCAGCGAGAATGCCTGTGTCACTGCTGATGCATGCAATAGTAATGATAGGTAAAGAAAAGCTGGGAGGGAAGGTATTGATGACAAAATCAGCGTTACAGAAAACCAGATCAGACAGATTGTAGGCATTTCAGTCCTGTTTATCATACTCCAGAGTATTGATTATTTGCAATCAGCAAGACAAAAAGTGCTGAAGGTGAAAGTCAGTTGAATAGGGAATAGGTTATTTATCATGTTAGTAAAGAATTATTTACTTTTTCAGCCTTCCATTATTATAGCAACTTTCCTTTCTGTTTATAAGAGGCTGAGGATGTCTGCATTGCAGCATAATTGGTTCTGGCTGCTAGCCAGATGACAATGTTAATTATTGATTGTCTATGCATTGGTCCTGTGAGAGAATCCAATGTCTATACAAGTTAGTTAGAGGCAACTGTCTTATAAAATACTCAGAATAAATCCTTTATAGCTTCCTAAACAGATATGTGATAGATTATTGGCTTTTTGAGGGAAAGGACAAAGTATAGTACTAACAACTTGTCAGGAATGACAAGGCTTCTTCAATGCTGAACTCAATTTAAATCAAAAGGTACAAGCATTAAGGAACTGAATTCACAGATGAATCTGAAGAATAGAATACCAATTATTCTCAAAACCATCTCACTTTAATAAATTGCTGTTGCTAAATGGATTATTTCTGGTTTTGAAGGACTGGGATTATTGTATTCCCAGTATTTCATTTCAAAATGCATTCTTCCCATTACATTTTGAAAAAAAGAAAATATTTTTTTATACATTTATAACCACGGAATTTATGTCTTCAGATAACCTGCAATCTCACAAAACTGCAATCTCACAAAATTTAAGAAGGTCATGTTTGTGAAATATTGAGAACATCTCTTATGAGGAAAGGCTGAGAGACCTAGGTGTGTTTAGCCTGGAGAAGAGAGGGCTGAGAGGGGATCTGATCATTGTTTGTAAATATCTGAAGGGCGGCTGTCAAGAGGATGGGGCCAGTCTCTTTTCAGTGGTGTCCACTGATAGGATTAGGGGCTATGGGCACAAACCAGAACACAGGAAGTTCTGCCTCAACATCTGGAAAAAAATCCTCACTGTGAGGGTGACAGAGCACTGGAATAGGCTGCCCAGAGAGGCTGTGGAGTCTCCTTCTCTGGAGACCTTCAAAACCTGCCTGGACACTTTCCTCTGTAACCTGACGTAAGTGAGCCTCCTTTGGCAGGGGGGTTGGACTAGATGATCTGCAGAGGTCCCTTCCAACCCCTACCATTCTGTGATTCTGTGATTTAAACACTGAATACTTACAGAACATTTGCAAGGAGCAAGTTAAAACTTCATTAAAAACCAACCATACTATGTTCCCATGAAAGCAAATGAAAACTTCCACAGGATGAATATTATCAAATCCAGATATTGCCGTATTAGCACACACAAGCACAGATGTAAATACTTGTTTGGCTAATCTTCAGTTAAAAACATTTGAAAATACTACTTTTTTTCTGCATCAATTTACCCGTGGTGAATCACAAGATGTAACTGAAATAACAGAGACAAGCTCATGGTGGTGAAGCAAACTTCAAAGAGGTGGAGAAATCTCTGTTTAGCAAGGCCTGTTGACACATCTTTTTACCCTGCCTGTATAAGTTTCTGTTCTCACTCCCCTACCAGCTCTTTGTCACCGTCTCTTTATGCATAGGTTACCACCACTGGAAATCAGCACCTCAAGCAAACCTTCCCTGCTAAGCTTCTGTTCAAATGAATCTGGGAAGTTTAAAATGTTGGTCTTTATTAGACTATTTCTTTGGGACTGAAAGTAATTAGGGAGTGTTCACACAAGCAGCTCAGCTGGCAAGAATGCAGTACAGGCAACTGGAGGCAGGCTGGAACAAAACAGTATTTTTTTGCCTGCACAGCTGCAGTCAGAGGGGGATGTGTGAACAAGCCTTTAGGCTCTACAGCTGCTTCACAGAGTTAAGAGTAGCCTGGGTCTTCTGCTGCTAATGCAGATAGCTACCCTTGCACAAGAGGAAACACTAGGCAAGAAGGCAATAATGTGTCTAGCAGGACATCCTTTGATCCTCCCTCTCCCTGATTCCCATTAAATCCTTTAGCTCCCCCTGAGCAGGGGTTTTATGATAGTTCCATCCAGCAATTCAGAAATCAAGGCAGAGTTTATGAACTACCTATGAAAAAGCTATAAACTTAGGATAAGTATTTTCTTCTTGAACAATACAATTGCTGAGGTACAAATCTTCATGAATTTTTCACAGATACTCCAGTACTGTTGTTCTTCAGCTTTGTTTTAAGCAATGTGTCTCAGGCTTATAGGTAGAACCTTGAAAATATGATCTAAAATCTTTGAAATCAGATACTTAAGAAAAACTACCATAACTTACTACTTTAAATTTGCCCCTCCACCCCATTAAATGATCTCATAGTTTTGAACTGATAGCATCTATGATATTTCAAAGTTTAGAGTTGCAATATTATAAAAATAAAAAAGGTGAGCCCAACTACTTTAATTTTCTACTTTAGTTTAATCTGGAACTAGATTCTGAAATAAGGAAATCCCCAACATACACATTATGTTGAATACCAGTAATTTTTTTGGAGAAAGAAGCATAAAATTCACCTCTCTTCTCATTTAATTTGCATCTGTCTGGATAATGTTAGTGAAATCAGTGAAAATGCACTCAGAGGAAATGAGAAGAAAATTAACTCTTCTGAATAAGTGTAACAAAATCCAGTGCATGTAGAGGTGTTGGTATCTCTAAGGGTGGTGTCTGGGATGCCTGGGGAGAGACTAAATATATCAAGTAGTGTTCATATATTCATTTATGTTATTGATGTGCAAGTTTCTCTTTCCACCATTATAAATTGCATTTTTCATATTAGGTTTTGCTACAGTCTTCACATCCTAGTTTTGACTACAATATATGCTGGAATATAGAAAAAACAAAGCAAGTAGTTTCATTCCATAAAATATATAGCTAGACAAAAAAAATAAAATGATAGAAATATCATGGAACTCTCTTTTCTTTTTTCTTTACTCACTCTCCCCGCCCCCCCCACCCC
>VZZY01011643.1:72451-128744 GCA_013400335.1 Eurystomus gularis | reverse complement strand
CGGGAGGAGAGTGCCGGTTTCGCCCGCTCCCCGCCGGGGAGAGCCGCGCTCGCCCGGGTGTCTCATTGTGTAACTCCGGCGCGGCACGCTGGGGCTGGGACTGAGGCATCTCTGTGAGAGCGGTTCCCAGTTAATTGGTTTGGCAGATGAACTCCCGCAAAATCCTCTTGCCCGCTTCTGTTGCTTAAGTGCCAGCCCGCCCCCCGTCCCCCTTTCCCCCCGCTTTCCTTTGAAGCGTCGCATAGCTCCGTGTTGCCAGCAGGATGGAAAGTGCTGAATCAGCAGCTCGGAGCCCCACTCCATCTGAAGTGGTGGTCTGCCTGCAACGCTCCCGTTTGTCGAAATGGGAACATGTGTTGCTGGTATGTCAAAGCGGCATTGATCAGGTTTTCTAAAACAGCCCCGGAGAATGTGGTTTGCTTTTCCCCTCACTGGAGAAGAAAGAGTTTTGGGTGTGGGGAGGAAGGAGGGGGTGAAAGGATGGACGTGGGTAGCCACCACCTCAAGTTGTGCTTCTAAGGAACAGCTGAAGTTGTGTTGCATCGTAAAGGTACTGAGCAATTACTCCTTCTAACAGAAATTTTTGTAGGACACATAGCAGCGATGTGTTAACACTCCAACTCAATCTATTCCTGCTTCTAGAGACTAGTTGTACTTAAAGCTCTAGAAAAGGTATGGAGAAGGGCAACAGGGCTAATCCTAGGATTAAAAGGAGTGAGTTATGAGGACAGGTTAAAAAAAACCCACCGCAAACACATGGAGATTAGGAAACCTACATGTAAAGAGGAAACATGCTTCAAACTTTAAATGGAAGCTCTGGCTGTGCTTCATAATTTTTAGGGGGCTGCAAGGGGTCAGCAGGATGTTCTTCATGTGCCATATGTAGGGTGCGGGGGTCAGCAGGATGCTGTTCACGTGCAGCATTACTGTTCCTGGAGGGCTTGCCTCGCAGGGCAGCAGAAGGAGGAGAACTGTTCCAGAGGCATGTTCCTCTGGCTATCTTTGTACAGTTGTATGCTAATGTCAAGGCTGTTCAGCTTTGGAGAAAGAAAACCCGGACTCTTCAAAACAACAGAGCAAGCAACAAAGCCTGAAGAGCAATGTTTGGTAGCCTTATTGCATACGGTAAGCTGATGGAGCAGCAGACCTTGACGCTTGCCTCCAGTGATCGTTTTACCATGTTATACCCTGATTTATTTTCTTCACTTGGACTTTATTTGTTCTTAAAGTAGGTTTTGTTTGCCCTGGCTACATATTAAAGATCTTGTGGTAGTTCCATGGTTTTTCTTGTTTTTTTTAATCAAAATATCCCCTCCCTTAGTGCTGTGTGAGTTGGCTTTCATCCTCAGATACAGCCACACCTGGATTTCAGTAGCATATTCCTGTGTATTGTATTTAGGTAGTCCAGAAGCGCTGCCTAAGTGCAAAGTGGGTCTCTGCATTTTGGTTCCGCTTAAGCATATACCACGTGCTCTGTGAATAAAACAAATATTTGTAGCCCTCTTCTTGGCGAGCACTTAAATGACTCCTGCAAGAATTGTCACAAAGGTTTTTTAGAAATCTTTGGTTGTGTTCTCAGCTGCACTCAGGGTGTAAATGGGCGAAAAGTATCTGGATCTCTCTGGCGAAGGGATCCTTCCAAGGCGGGGAGTTCCCAGCTGGCAGAGGAGAGGCATAGCTGGGTCATGTGGCACTTCTGCCAGCAGCATTGGAGTGTTGTGCTGAGAGTTTGTTTTCTGACAGCACTGAACTAGCAGATGTCCCTCTAGACTGGGAGGCGCTGGCAGCTTCCCTGGGTGTGTGTAGCGGTGGCAGTGGGCTAGCCTGGGGGGCTCCCCGGGTAGTGCCACAGTGGGTGGGACCATGCTGTCGCTCTTCTCCTCCCTTCTGCTGTGTCTCTGTACACACAGTTATGGAGGTTTATGGTGACGGTCCTAAATGAGGCCAGATTTCTAGGCAAAAGTTTTGCTTAGACCAGCTGAGCTTTGTCTTAGGAGGTGTGTGTGGGAAGTGTACTCAGGTGCTTCTTTAGACACCTGGAAGCTGGTGGGAAGGAGATGAAAGGGGTGCCTTTTGATGACCAGTGGTGTGCATTTTTAGGATGCACTGAAGTATTTGCTGATGTAAAAACTTCATTGGTTACAGAAACGCTGTGGTGCAAAATCCTTACTGGTTCTGCTGGCTTTTTTAGTCTAAACCCCTGTGTGAACTTAAGTAGTGGAGTCAAGGGAAAAAGCTTTTCTTTATTTTAAGCCAGTGTTTCTGTCCAAACTAAGACTAAGGAAGCCTGCTTTTCTTTGTATTTGTCTCAGTTATGAGGGTATTGATGCCAGTTCACAGTGCAACATTTCTTACTTGTGCCCACCGGTCTGGTGTTTTCACAAACAAGGAAGATAACTCTAGAGACCTCTGCTTCTGTCAGGCTTGTGTGAAACTTGCCAACTGGCTTGGCTACAGCGTGATTGCATAAGCCTCCCTCTGTAGGAAAGCAGGCTAAGAAGTTAGGATTGTTTTTCTTGGAAACTGGACCTGCTCCTGGGCATATCCAAAATATACCAGTTGTGACTCTTCACCTAGGGCAATCTAGGAATGGAGATCCTTTTCCTAAAAGGTGAAACTCCACAATCTTTTTAGGAATTACAAGGAATGAGATGGCCAAATAGTTCTTTGGCATTGAACTTACCGATCTGCTATCCTTGCCCTGCATGCTGGTTAGGAGAGCACTTGGTGACCTGAACTTGGATGTGGCGAAGTAGTCTGGCTTCCTATCACTTTTTCTCCCAAACCACTAGTTGTTATGGAGGATAATATTATTGAGAAAACAGATGTCACCTCATTGACTGACTTTATACTTGTTGAACTGTCTGAACTAGTCCTGTGCCAGGTCTTTCCTATTCTCATGCCATCTGTTGAACTGAATTCTCTTTTTGGGCAGCAGTTCTCCCATTAGTTCAATATGGCTCCTCTGTGTTGTGGATGTGGAGAGGACTACCTAAGGAAGCCAGACTCCACTATGAGTGCAGCATGAAAGAAAAGTGTTGATCAGTATGAAGCATCCTGTCTACAAACAGACTGTTACGTCTTCAGTGACAAAGCAACCAGAGTAGCCTAACTTTGAGATCTGGTTCTGCAGTCCCTTTGCTGGCACGTGTTATTCCCCTGGGTACTATCTCTTCAGCAGATACCTGATATGAGAGAGAGACAGGCACTAAATTTTTCATACAGGTATGTTCATCTGAAAGTGATGGTGTTTGTGGCTTCTAGCAGCTTTTGGACTTAGGATGTGCAGAGGAGCACTGAAGACTGAGGAATTCATGAAGGGAGTCACCACCAGTGCTAAGTTATCCTGAAACTCTGAGAGGCTGACGCATTCACACTGATGTGCATCTATTGCCTGAAAACTAATCTCCCTATTTGCTTTCATAGGGTGTTTCATAAGTCACAGATGGAGCAGTTCATGCAGAGCAAAGGGACATGGCTATCAGGACTGGAGGCATTAGAAGTTCAAACCCTACTTTAAAGTAGTGCCCTTGTGAACAGTCTTGTCTTTCCTGAACTCTGTAACAGAAAAGACAAGCAATTTCTGTGAAATGGTGAGGAGCCCCTGCTGCCAATGAACTTGAAAACTTGTTGGAAGTTGCTTACAAAAGCATGGGCTTTTGAGCACTGGGTGAGTCACTTTCTGTTAGGAGAAGGTGGTGATGGCGGTGGCTACATGGCTGCTTGAGTTTTACAGGCAAATGACCTGTAGTGGAAAGGACCAGCAACTCAGGTGTGGATTGAACAAAAGTACAGGATGAATCACATAGGTTCTTCAAAACCCAACATTAGTGCTCATTTACAAGTCAAGAGTGCTTTTAATGAAACCTGCTAATTGCATCCCAATTAGTTAACCCATGGGGAAATGCAGATTAACGTTTCTGAATGGCTATGGCAGAAGCTGGCCCTCGTGAAGACTGGTTGTTAAGCGGATGACGTTCTGCAGCAGTATGGATAATATAGCACACGATTAATACTGCAAGTTAGTGTGAGGGAACTTTTTCCTTCCAAAGCTTTTCAGAAATCTTTGAAAAGTCATTTTTGGAAAATCATTGTCTTTGCATATCAAGTGATAACTTTGGAGAGAGGAAAATGGTAGTTCTCTGATGTATGGTATGAAGTAGAATTACAGGTTGTATCAAGTTTATAGATTGCTAGACTAGATCTGGCATAACCTAGGCACATGGCATTGAAGTCTACCTTGTTACCATGGTGAAATGTGCCTCTCTTGGAGCTCTTAGCAGCTTTTGAGACTTCTGGCTGTGAGATTATGCTGGTTCAGGTATGATGGGATAAGGCTTGCTTGCTGGAATAGTTTGACCTCTTCCTGGAGAAAGGATCAGCAGTGAGATGTTTACCACATGAAGGTAGGACAGACTTTTCTTACTTTTTCCTGAAATGAGAATGGGGGAGAGGGTGAGGGGAGTTGCAAGTCTTAATTATACTGTGCAGTGTATTTCTGAAAAGAGCTTTGGGACTACGGTGATAGTCATGGTCCTTGTGTGCAGAGGTGATGAGTGCCCTAGATGAGTTTGCTGGGAACACTGCGACTGTCTCTGCGTTCTCCTCCTGCGGGCAGATACTGTAGAGTATCTGGAAAAGAAATGTGGTGTCCTGTTTCAGTTGTATTCTTTTGTTGGACTTAGAGGAAGACTGTAAGAGGTTTTCCCATTATCTTACCCTCCTGCTGCTAAGCTGTCATCCTTTGGCCAACAGCAACAAGTGGAGCAGCTCTGTTGATCTTAATGCCCAACAGTTGCATTAATGATTACAGTATTAACTATTGGACAGTTCTGTTGCTCCAGCAGTGTTAGTCAGACAATGTATTTCTTAGTGAGTCTGTTGCAGCTTTTTTGGAGGCCAAACCTAAGGAACATGGGCAAATTCCAAAAAAGCAGTCTTACACAGGCAGATCATGATGAATGGGGTAATTGTAAACACATGTTTGGTTAAACCACTAGCAAACCAGCCTCTGCTTCTTCCCAGCCTCCATTAATGCCAGCTTCTACTGGTTCTCAACAGGACAAAAATAGGAAATTACTTTCCTGGCAGGCAAATAATAGAGGAAATGCCATGCCATCCTCTTGGAATAAGCCTGTAGCCCAGTGGGAAGGAACTCCCCTGCTGAGCAGTAGTGGGGATTTCTACATTTGTTCACAAAGTAAACTTCAGAGCGTGGTCCTCGTGCTCCCTTCATGCTTACTGCTGTAGAATTTTTCAACAGAGAAATCAGAGAAACTGAGCAGCCACTGTGAAGCTGAGCCTGTGGTTGCCAAAGGCTGCAGATAAGGGTGGATAATACTACATGACACCATTATCATTCTTCCATTATGCATCCCTGGTGAGAAAATCAATAAGCAGGGAGAATCTCTAGGTCTGTAGACTCTTTTCATGGTGGAGATTAGCACTTGATGAACACTTGGAAACTTCTTTCAATGTGCAGGATCTAAATTCTGTGTTTCTGATGACTTGATCAAGTGGCTGCAGCTCTGTCCTGACTCATGTTGTTGGTTTGTAGCACAGTCTGAGTTTTCAGAAATTCTTTTTTCCTTTTATTACCTTTATTTCCAGGACATCTTCAGGTGCTATTTAAGCTTTGAAACCATGGGGAAGGGAATCCTTGAAATGTCACCCAAATCTCCTTCACTGCAGATGTTCCCGTTATGGAATGGTTTGACACTTAGACATATTCATGGTCATGGAGTTGCAATGGGAGTCTGTGTCGACGCATGCTTTGTATGTTTGTAGAGTGCTTCAGATTTCAAAACTAGCTAGCCGCACAGATTTGGGTCCTTTTCTAGAGGAGAAACTGTTACAGAATTTTCGCAGATATTGATTTTAATGGTGGATGGTAGAACAAGATTGTTTTGTATTAGAAATGATTAGAGCAGAAGCTTTCAAGTGCAGAAGTAAAAATGAGAAAGTGATTTTTTTGTCATTGTTTTTCCCCCTCCTTTCTTCTTCCCTTCTTTTCCGTGATGTTCATCTCTGACAAACAACTAGGTACGGATTCAGATATAGGAGAATGTTCTCTCTCCTTAAATGGGAATTGGGAGAGGGGGTGAGAAGGACTGGGGGACGGTAAAATCTGTAGGTTGATCTTGCTTAGTGAACTGTTAAAGCTCTGAGCATCCTTGGAAAGGAATGAGGAACTTTTATTATATCAAAGCTCAAGTATGGAATCAGGCTTCAAGGAGCTGGAAAAGCTAAAAACTCAGAAGCTCATGATGTTTTTGCCTTGTGCCAAAGCCTTTCTTAAAAGGCCTGCTTTCCCTTCTGGCTCAAATGTATTAAAGTCCATTTAGGAGAATGTTGGGGGAGAAATATGTATTGCAAAGCCATTGATTCTTCCTGAATTAATGTCTTGTGGGTGATCATTCTTCATTCTAATAGCTGCTTGTGCTGACATCACCCGAGATGTCAGGGGATTATGTCAGAATTCAGGCCTTGATGTTTTGCAGAACAGTGGCTTGAGTGCTGGCAGACGCTTTCTCGGTGGGTCAAGTTGCTTTTGTCTGTCCTGTCCAGCTCTGTGATGTTCCAGTTACTGTACATGGTCACAGCAAGGAATGTAGTAAACAATTTCCAAGAGAGGGATATCTGTGCAGCACAGTTGTGAGGACAAAGTATTAATTTGCTGCTAAATCTTAGGCTAGAAGCAGATTTGCTGTCAGCATCTATACTCTAGACAGAATGCATGCATTTTTAATACTTATGAAAAAGCTCACCAGCTTTAACATTAAGTGTTTTGTTTTGTGATGAAATACTTCATTCCAGGAATCCTGAAGTCCAAAAAGTTGAGGCCAAAAGCAGGTTTTTTTGTGTGTGGGTTTTCCATTTCTTTGGGGTTTTTGTTGTTGGTTGTTTTTGTTTTGTTCTCCTTTACTGGTTTGGTTTGTTTTTACTCCCTGACTGCTGGGCACCTACCTTTAGTTTTTGTTTTTAAATGATGGTTCTTATTGAAGGCTCTATAGGGGGAAAGCAATCAAAATAGTCCATTATTATGCTCTAGAAATGATCAAAATAATGTCACACATTATATATGATTTTCACAAACTGATAGCTTTTGGTGCTCTTTACTGGTAGGCTGTTATAACACTGCCTGTAGTCATTATGTTTAATATTTGAAAGGTTTCAGAAGAGGCATTGTTTTTGTGGTTTTTTTTGGTTTTTTTTCCTAAAAGGCCTTGGGAGAATTGAGCAAGGAGGCTACGAGATGAGCTGTAGGAGTGCAGAGCAAATGCTATTTGGGTTGCTGGCATCTCTGTGTGCTCAGGCTTGTTTTGCATTCAGTGTGCTTCTTTATTTATTTTCTTTTTTTTTCTAGAGCTGATGCTAAAAAGGTCAAGAAAAGATCTCTGTGGAGTTCCTTGATAGCAAAGGTGGATTACGTTGTTAACACATGGAAAGTCAGAGGAGCATTGCAAAGAATGTTGCAGCTAATGTTGTGCAGGTCAGGATGAGTTTAGGCATGTGGTGATGCTTGCAACACCCGGTTGACTTGTTGTAGTCAACTTCCCTCCCCAGTGTCCTTTGGAAAATAGTATGGTTGGTACAGCCTTCACTAGGAGAATGACATTGCAAGATGTCTTGTTAGTCTTAGCTAACTTTGGTAAATGTGTAATTTGTCCTGGTTTACTTGCATTTAGTTCAACTCTTCTTCCCAGGAGCAGGAGAAGTTCTTGTGTGTGTGGAAATTGGGCCATTTTGAAAAGTGAAGCAAATGAAGGAGTCTTGTGCTGTAACAGCCTGACTTGTCATTTTGCTTGTATTTGTCTCTGAGAACTTCTTGGGACCTTTGTATCCAACTCTGTCTTACAAGGTTTGTTCTTCAGGTCTCTTTCACTTCAAATTCAGATGAGCTCAGGTGACATTTCTGTAGGTGATGTGAAGTAGCCTATCAGGTCAATTTGGCAGTGCTTGGTAGAGTTTCAGGGAGACTGCTAGTGTGCAGTCATCAGTGATACAAGTCGCTTTTTCCTTTTTTAGAGTCCTGAAATACAAATTTTTGTTGTGAAAAATCTACAATATGAAGAGATGAAGAAGCTTTTCCCCTGGAAGAGAGGCGGATCTTCATTTCTCAAAGATATGGGCCATACTAAGAGCTCAGTCCTACTGAAAGATTTTTGTCAGAGTGTTTGGGTCTTTTGTCTCAGGCCAACTTGGTCATTCACTACACATGTTCATGGCTGACTCTTTAACCAGGTAGAAAGCTGTCCTGCCTACTTGTTTTTTCTGGGATTGCTTTTCTTCTGGATTAGAGGATGGGATCAGCTATTGGAAGTATGTGGTGGGGCAGCCAAGGTGAGGTGCCCTTCCAGGGAAAGGGAGAGAGAAATGAGAGAAAGAGGAGAATGGGTCCCCTCTCCATTTGGTGCTAGCAAACTGCTGGGCCAGCCTGGCCAGGGAAGCCTTCTTATTTTTCTGAAGACCCAACACAGAGTCTTTCTCCGTGAATTCTGACATGTTATGGAGCTACACAAGCAAACAAGCTATACTAGACCTGGCTTTGCAGAGCATCTCCAGAGGCTGCCTCTATTTGCAAGGTTTACCTGTTGAAGGGAGTTTTCTACAGTGTGTGTGGGGGGGGGAGGGAGAGGGGTAGGGAAAAAACCTTGTGTCTGATGTGTATGCTGAAACGTGAATCTGAGCAATGATGTCTATATTCCTGTTTTTTTTTTTTTTTTAAGAAAATGGACATGTGTTGTTGCATTGTTTAAAAATGAATATGAAATGTCAGTGCTAGGTGGGGCTTCTTATTGAGCACTCAGCCGTAACAAAAATGTTACTATTGCTCTTGAACACTTAAAAAACATAAAAATAGCACCTTCACAGTTTCAGAAGATTATGTAAGGTATGTGTAGCTGTATCTTATTATACAATGGTCATAAACCAGAGCAACTGAGGAAGTAACTGGTAATAAATCCATCATTATTCATATTATGAGAAATATCAAGCATAATAGCTGTTCATACTTATGACAGTGCTGTGAGGAACGCTGGAGATTTGCTTGACATGTCCTGAAATGTTGTGGTAAAACATACTTGTTTCATGCCAGTTACCAGCTGAAATGTTTTTTCCTGGAATGTCCCAGCTGTTCCCAGTCTCATGGTCCCAGAGCTGCCTGCAAGCTGGTCCAGCCACTCCACTCTGACCAAGAGGGGCTTTTATAGTCACAGTCAAATAAAGGTATTTGAGGTGCCTGTTCTTGTGTCTCCTGGGAAATGGTCTTTGTGGCTGTAGGGCAGATCTTGCTCATTAACTCCTGTGGCTCTTGAGGGGCTGCCTTGAGTAGAGCTGCAAATTTCTCAGGCTTGCTAAAGCTAGTATGCTGTAGCCTGAAAAAAACGCCAGCACCCTGTAAATTGAAAACCAGAATAAGTTCTTTAGTAATTTCAGTTATTAGTCTTGCCTGTGGTAAGTGTGGAATAATTTGGGGGGGCAAGGTGACATGCTATGGGTTTCCTTTGTTTTACCAGATAGAGCTTGGGAAGGCCTGGAGTTTGGGTTCTTGATTCTGGGTTGGACAGCAGTGACTGGTGTTCCTCTTCAGAAACACTTCTAGTTTGCTTTTCCCATAATTTTAACAAAAAAAGGTTGAGCTCATTTGACTAGCTCAGCCTTTCTGGCTTGGGTGCCAGCTCTGTTTTAAGTGAACTCTTGGATGGACAGAAGAAGAGATCTTTTCTGAGCCTTCATTACAGGGGTCTGCTTCTGTCTAAAAATGCTTGTCTTTTGCAAAGTCCTTTGGAGAGAGTCCAAATGTGTATTAAATGTTCACCCCATATCCCATGTTTTACTTCAAGGACTCTATACCAGCTGCTGAATGAAGTTCAGGTTTTATAACAAATGCTATAACAGTTGCAATGCTTCATTTGCTTTGCATAGCTGTGTTAGGTTTTGGGGCTATTGAGATAGAGGAAGTAATGAATCAGAAAGAAGTAATTTTGTGGGCACACTAACATTGTTGCATCCAAATGCCAAATTTCTTCCTCTTCTCAGGATATCTGGCCATCCTGTATGCTTGACTTAAGCCATGTTGTATTTGTTCTGACTTTAGTGATTTGGAGAAGCATCCATGGGACTTTAAAAAAAAAAAATTTTTTTTAAATTAAAAAAAAAATTTAACATTTTTTTTTAAAGTGTGTGGAAGCTGAAGCTTTCTTCCTGTGCGCAACTGTGGCTTGTCTGAAGTCAGTGTTTGAGTACGGGTCTATGTTCAAGCTGTGTGGTCAGGGGGAATTTTTTTGCCTAAACCTATGGTTGAGCCATAAATTGTGCTGTGCGGACAGCGATGCTTTCATCCAGTAGCTGGTCTTAGTTCACCTCTTCCTGCTAGTATCCTCTAATTCTGCAATTTCAAGTCTGTGAAGAGAAGCAAGGATGTGTGTGCTTTGTGTGAGGAGCTTGCAAACTCTTCTAAATCCTGGTTTCCTGAGGTTCTCAAAGCAGCTTTCTCTGCTCCCCTCCTGTCCTGCTGCCAGGGCCGCCTTCCTGTAGCTTTTTTGCCAGCAGTATCACTACCTGCCACCAGCAGCTTAATGGCCATGCAATCTCCCCTCCTGGCTACCGAAGTACCTGATTTGTCTGCGGGTGGGTGGGGTGTGTGCATCTCAGGGTTGTGACAACTGCCAGCATTCCCTAGCAGTGATTAAGTACATGGAGCTGGAGTCAGTGGTGAGCACCAGTACTGCAAAGTAGAAGAGGAAGCGTCTTGAAAAGGTGTGCTAAGAGGGAGATGATATTGTAGAAAGACCAGTTTGCCAGTTGTGCTTTGCACTGTCTTAATGTGCTGTATCAACACTGAGTTAAAGCAGGTTTTCAGGGTAGAGACTGTCTATGGTGCAGAGTTTGTGAAATATCTTATGGATAGTGCAGACCATACCTTCTTATCTTCTAGAAGATAGAAGGTGTGCTGGAGTTTGGTATAGGCCTTTCATTTGATCCAGAGATAAAGCTGACTATTTACGTGGTGTGGGAAAAGGTGAAAGGAAGAATGTATTGCTTCCCATGGTCAGGATGGCAGATGTCCTTCTGCAGGTCAGGATTGGGTGCAGTAGGTACGGTTTCAATTGAAATTTATTGGTTTAGTGTACACTGACTATATGTACTACATTATGCAGCCCCTTTATGATATCTGAGAGGGGTATATCTCCTCTGCAGTTCAATGTGTGCTGCATCCCACTTTGTTGGTACTCCTGGGACCTTATGACAGAGCCTTTCGGCAACATGATGTATGTGGGGCTGGTCCGTGGTGGAGTATGCAATGGGAGCTGTAGTTCCAAGCTGGGCTGGGGGGGCCATTGGGCCTGGTGGTAGCATAGCAGCTTTGCAGGGCTGTGGCCATGTGCGGAGCTGGGGGGTTTGGAGGAGAGAGTTTCAGGTTACGTCTTCCTATAGTCTTCTGGGATCCTTTTAAAAGTACAGCTGTAATGTGTCAGGTAGAGTGAGTTACCCCCTCATGCTGATGAGGTCGCTGGAAAAACAGTGGACTGAAAGGGTTGTATTAAAAGTGACTTTCACCTGAGATGCTGCTTCTGAAATCCATTAGCAGTTTAAAACTAGCTAAATACTCTAGGTAGCTTAAATGAATCTTAATGGCTTCTTGCCACTTTTGTTAGAAGAGTCTGGTTAGAGCCTTGTTGTCTTAGTGCAGCCTGGATTGAAAAGGTGAGGTTTTCTGTCAATGAAGATGATTTTGCAGCATGGTTGTAAGTCTCCCTAAGTATTTGTCTGGTCAGTGAAGAAATAACAGAATTTGTATAAATCAAAGCACAGCAGCCCAAAGTAGCTGTGTCCTAAAACTGACCTAACCTATGAGGCTTTGGATTATGATGTCATCTTCCATTGGGGAGCACTGCAGAGTCTCCCTTCCTTTTTGCATCCTGTGAGAAAGGACTGACCATCCCATTGTTAGGGAGAAAAATGTGAATACACACTAAAGACCTGATACTTGGTGTAAAAGAAAGATTAGAAATAATTCCAGTGTGGTTTTAAGGATTTGATTGACATTTTCTAAATGACCTCTCTGCTCATACGTATGTTGTCAGCAGTGGAACGGGCGGGGAGAAGGAAAGCTACTTTAAAGGAGAGAGCTGGAGAGATGAAGTGAGAGCCTAGAAGAGAAGGCACAAAGAAGGGCAATCTTGACACAACTCTCAACTTTTTAATTGATTTTCTTATTTCAATCTTTTTTTCCTCTCTCAGTGTACCCACATCTCAGCAATGTGAGAAGAGAAGGAATCAAATCGATTTCCATAGTCATATAGCTATTTCTAGTGTGATGGAGAGAAAAGGTAATGCAGGCTGCTCCCTCCACCCATCCCTCAGGTGAAGATGGTGTGATGGGGGATGGGGGGGTGTTGTAGCTCACAGCATGGCTAGATCATGGCCTTGAATGATTACTGATTATCTTTTCAGAGTAATGCTAATGCTTTCTTGGAGCTGCTGTTGGGTATCTGTATGGTAAAAGCCAGCTGTTTCTGGGGACTGTGTTTTGCCCATGTGATGGTTGTTTTGCTCTGCATTTGTTTCCATATCTCAGCTTGTTGAAACGAAACTCTTGGAGGTAATGTTGCCTCTTCAAAGGTGGAAAGAGTGTTAGGAAGAAGAAAAAAACTGGGAGAGAACAAATATGTGTACCACAATGCATCGTAAACATCCTACTTGTGATACAGGTAGCTAATTCACATCTAAAACTTGGCCTTACTTCAGTCCTGGTCTAAACCACAAATGTCACTTTTGAGTAGATGTTTATTTGTCATGTCCTGTGGTCTGGTGGCCGTTTGGACAGCCGGGGATTCCAGGGTTTACCACACCGTGCAGCGCCAGAGCAAAAGTGCTACTGACCTGAATGCAAACAGTGGCACATCCGAACTCCATGAAATGGCAATGCCCACTCAACAATCTTGACTTAAAATGTCTACATCTATTGATTTTATATTTAAAAAAAAATTCCATCCTTTTTCATTTCCGAGCCTTGTTACTCTTCAGGAGCAGCCAGTGCTTTGCTTTTGCAGACTGGTAGCCTTGTAGTCCAAGATCCCAGTATCTGCAGTTGTAAAGATGCAAAGCGGGGACCAGGCAGTCATTCTTAATAGGCAGGGAAGGGCACTGGTGCTAATACAGTAAATCCACAGCGGGCACCTCCTGTGTGTAGAAACATGATCTTCACATATCATTTCTACTTCTTAAAAAAAAGAGAGGGTTAGGTCTAGTCAGATTTAAGGAAAACTGCATGAACTAGCTTTATAAATAGTTATCCCTGCATCAGCATCTTACTCTGGCATACTCAAGAAGAGATGGCAAATGACCGTCTTACTGACACTGTACGATATAAAGCAAATGCAATTCCAAAGCCTTCCTTAAGCCTCTGTGGCATGCTTAAATATCTTCCAGTTGCATGGTTAAAGGCTAAAATAAGTCTTGTACCCAGTAGTGGATTTGGGAGATTTGTGAAATGCCTGTCCCCAGCTCCTTCCGGTGATGCAAGTGGTAGAGACAAAACTGTGGGGTATGGGGAGGGGGAACTGCCTGAAGAAAATTGGCTGAATAATATGGCAATGCTTGTAGTTATGTCTAATGAAAGTTTGTTTCCTGTAAATACTCCCAGGGGTTTTGTGTAGTGAGAGCAGCAGATGCGGTTTGGAATACACTGGTAGGTGTAGCTCAATGCTCACAACTGGTGAGCTAGAAGAAATCTTAAGGGATTGATGTTTTGGGTTCCCTCCCCAAACCTCCAGAGATGCTACTAAGTGTTAATGCCAAGCTGCAGAATGATAGGCTTGCATCTTACAGTACTGACTTCAGTTAATTGTGCTGGGGTAACCATCTGTAGATGATTCTCTTCCTGAAGAAGAAATTTCTCCACTCCTTGTACCCTTCAAAAACCTGACAGCCAATGAAGATTAAAATTTTGATCTACAGCTTATAGATTGTGGCTAAGCATAAAGAAGTATTCAAGACATTAGCAGAAACATCACTTTAACTCTGTTGTTTCTCCAGAGTGAGACTGGACAGCAGAATTCCCAGCACTGATCTCTACAGGATGTTGGCCACATGCCTCTCTGTCAGGTTCTGGTTTGTTTATAGCATTAGGATGTAGTTGGATCCTTGTATCAACAGAGGCAAGTACATGGGTTAGACTTTTTAAAACGATATTTAAACATGTAGGGTTTGTAGTAGGTTGCTTTTTGTTTGTTCTTTTAAGACATCGTGGCTCTGAAGGTTACAGTTGGCATGTGAGAACATTGGTGTTCTCACTTCAGGTAGTTACCTTATAAGAGAGGAGACAACACATTTGTGTTAAGCTTATTTTTCTTGTAGTACAGTCCTAGACCTGGAGAAGAGACTTTAGACAGGTCAATGAGTCAATGAAAAGCTGGAGTATAGTTGTGGGTTTGCTAGCAGTTTGGTGACAGTGATGGGGAAACTGTGTACTCTCCAGACAGTCTGTCTGTTGACTCACTGTTTTTTTTCCTTTTAGCAATTTTAACTTAGTGTTTTTCTTTCCTCTTTCCCCAATGCCCTCACACCACGCCCTCCCTGCCACCCCACCCAGTAATGTTTTCCTAAATCATCTTTGTTGCTTTTTAAACCTTTCTGTTTCTTCTGAAAGTTGTGGGCACAGATAACAGACTTTCTTTGCAGCAGGCTTTCATAGGTTTAAAAGATACCATCATGACCCTTACTTTCTCTTCTTTTGGCTGAGCTTCAGTTCATTCTGTTTTTCCTCTTTTCCTTCCAGATGTCATGTTTTTCTAATTCTGTGATGCTTTTGCTTGGATTCTTTCCCATTGATCTTTTCTGAAATTTGCTGAAGACTAGATGCAGCATCATGCTGGAAGCTTTATCAGACATGAATAGAACAGAACTGTTGCTTCCCAATTCTCCTGTGTTCCTCCATACATTCCTGTCTGATACTTGCCTCTTTCTCAACAAAGAGTTTTGCAGTTTCTAAAACTTGCTTTGAATTCAGTCTTCCAGCAAGCTGGCAGCTTTAAGATAGGAGCATCTCCAAGTTTATTGGGTGTCATTTTCTTCTTCATTATCTAGAACATTAGCATCAGACTAGTGTGGGACCAGGGCAGATCTCAGCAGAGGTTATTCAGTATGTCAGGCTGACAGTCTTTCACTTCTGTTGTTTTTTTTTTTTATTATTTTTTCACTTTGAGCAAATGTCAATGCAGTTATCTAGTCACTTTAAAATCCCCCATAAGATGACCATTTGCACTGGTAACTTTATGACAAAGTTTACTTAACTTTTCATAGGAATGTGGTTTGAATCTCTTGACATAGTTTTGTTTGTCAAGATTCAGTGTCTCCTGCTTCTGTATTATTCTGTCTTAGTATGAAGTTGAGTTGACCTGGCTTATCCAGGAAAAATAGTTCAGTTTTTTTTCTTCTTGATGCTGCAGATGAGTTTAATGGCAATCCACGTGTGAATAAGCAACAACTATTGTTCTATAGGTTCTTCTTTCCACTCTTTTCCCCTCCCACTTCTTTAGGCTGCCACTGTTTGTCATTCTCCAGCCTCTGTTACCTTGTCAATATGCTATGAACTTTCAAAAATAATTTCTAATGTACTGAAGCTTTAAGAAAAACCCACAGTGTTCACCATGTTCTGGAGCAAATTTCATAAACACCAAGCAAAGTGAGAGAAAGACAATTAATTTTTATTGGTTTGGTGTATTTTTTCCTCCTCTGTCCTATCATCAATACTATTTGGTTTTTTTTTTGGTCCTGTTACCTTTAGCTTTCTCGAGAAAGTGAGTGCCCTGACCTTTCCCTTAATCATTCTGTAATTCCACAGCAATAAAATAATGAGTTGTTGATATTTTTGATGTCTCTTGCTTCACCTTCACTACTTCTTGTATTGCAATAATTGTCTTCAGGCTATTGCTCCTTTAGTGGAGTGCAGATGAATGGACTTTGCGTGACCTCTTTAGCTAGTGAGGGAGAAGAACTAGCTGTTGCTTGCTTTTGGTCATGTATGGGCAACATAAACTTTAACATCTTGGGTCTGAGGATTAACTGGAAGCCAATTAAACTGGAGATGAGAGTGAACAAGCATTCAGTGGCTGAAAGCTCTCTTCAAATACAAAGGCAAATTCTTTCATTGGGAATTAACCCATTGAAATGGTTAATGGGCAGATGCCAAAAAGTTGAATCTTCAGCTCAGCTGGTTTTGTCAGATTTGGGTTTGAGAACATAATTTAGATGGTGCCCCCATCAGCTCAGCCATAATTCAGAAATGTGTAAGGTTTTATATATGGTGCTTCTGCTGCTGTGTGAAACTAGAATAGTTTAAAATAGAAAGTACTGAAATAGACCGATGAACCCCGAATGGCTAGATAATCATATGATAAGCTAGAGGCTTGGTCCGATATCACCACTAGATCTAGAAGCTTGTTGGATAAGGGGCTGTTTACAGAACAGAGACAGTGATCGAAGCTAATACTGTTCATAAGAACCCTTCTGAAAAGGAACATACAGTTTCAAGAACAGATGGTGTAGTGGTAATAGAGACTAACAAATTTTTGTTGGCTGGCAGCCATCTTTCAGGTTAGGATCTTGTCTTGAAAGCTCGTTCACAGAGTTGACTTCCTTTCTGCAAAGTACTTGGTAAAGGGGCAGAGTAAATTCCTCATGGGAACTTGTTGTTCCTGGTCTCACAAAAATGAGCTTATGATGAAAGCACAAGGTACGCAGCAGTAAGATCATGGAGGCAGGTAGGCTTCGTTGGAGCAGCTGGTGGCTATTTTGGATTTTGTTCTGCTCTCTGTGCTCCAGAATTAGCATGCTGCAGGACGGTTGTCACCCCTTTGATGGAAGGTGGGAAGACCAACTTGGAAACATGCACAAGTCTTGCTTTGATCATCTCATTTCTTCTGCAGAAGCAGCATATTGTTTGTGAGACAGAGCTTACATAATCCTCCCTCTGTGTGTGTGTGTGTAAACATATTTAACACAGGCCTTTTGTTTCTTGACTAGTTTAAATTTATCCATAGTGTACGTGCAGTGTGGAAGGGGATCTAAGGGGGATGAGTTATAGGATGCATTTTGGATTTCTCCTCTCCTTCAGTGCCCCAGAACTTGTACAGACTCATAACAAGCAAAACAGAGGTGAAACAATCCCATTCTTATCTTCCATCCATGCCCTACCCTGCTAAGAGCAAACTGACTGTCTCTTTCTTTAAGTAATCACACTAAGTAACACCAAGTATCAGAACCCTTGCCCTTTCCTTGCTGGATTGATTCTCCTGTTGCACAGTAGCTGGTAGAGAGGCTTTAAATGCAGAATTAGCGTATAAGCTTGTGCCATTTTTGGCTGGCTGTTAGTGTTTAAAGTCACCCACTGAAGGCAATGTGAAGAACAAAAGTCGGCCTGGATATGTGGCATGTGTGTTCTTGTTTAATATCGGAATTTCTGGTATGGCCAGGGACACATGCCAGCTTTGGCAGTACAGGGCACGGTTCAAATACTTAAGTACTATACTAAAAATAACAGGTCTATTTTAGACTGGGACCCAATTAGGGAGGAATAACTTGTTGCTCTGCCATGAGTAATCTGAAGTAGCAGGCAGGCTGCAATGCACAAGTAAACTCGGCTGTTCTGCTTGCAGAATTGCCAGTTTTGATGCTGCTTCCTCACTGTGTTCCTTCGATGCTTTTCCAGAGGTTATAAAAAAAAAAAAATCCTTCTCTTAAGGCGGACTTTGTGTGCTTTAGTTTGGATCTCAATATTGCAGTGTTTAATAGCATTACAGCTCCTGATACTTCAGTGGTGACTTGGGAAATTCCTAGAAGGCAGGGAGTGAGGTGAGGAGCTGCATGGTGCCCTCCTGGTTGCAGTGAGCAGGTTTCGTCCTGCCCTGCAGAAGGGCAGCAAGGGTGAATCGGAGCAGCCAAGGAGCAGAGGGTCTGGTTTGAAAATGGTCACTTTTCCCCTGGTTTGTCTGCTGGGGATGGAGAAAGGATTATGATTCTAGAAATGTAGTGCTGCTGCTTGCTTTCCTGTGTCAAGAAGTATAGTGGAAATAACTTGCATGTTTAAGCACCTGAGAGCACTACTTTACACTTCAGTCGTTTCTCTCTCATTTTATTTTTGGTGATGCTGCTTGCTGCCACCTTCTATTAGATTGCTTGGATTTCATAGAATCATTTTGGTTGGAAGAGACCTTTAAGATTGAGTCCAACTGTTAACCCCATCATTTCAGTTAAGCAAGTTTAGAGGAATTTGAACAGGGTGTGTGGGGTGGTGGGGGTGGGCTTTCAAGTAATCGGCTGTGTTTGGTCCCAGTTCTCTGCTGCTTATCAGAGCAGGGTTGCAAATGAGTGAATGCTTTATGAAGCTTTATGCAAATGCTGTGTTGGGTAGACTTGTGCTGATGCTTGAGATGAAAGCTAAATGCACCTAAATCTTCTATTTTTGTAGACATCTTTGTAGCATGCTATTTTGAGAACATGAAAAGGCCAGAATCTCTTTGGTGTTGTGACTCTTATGCTATTTTGAAAGTAGCTTTTTGTTTTATTCAAAATAAGAAGCTGATAAGAGGTGTTCAAGGCCTTGTTCAGCTGTGGTCTGTTAACAGCTTTCAGTACTGTGTTGGGCTTATGTTGTCATTTTGGGAGGACTTAATCAGATTCATGCAGGAAGCTTCACGTTCTTAAATTCGTATATTTCAGTTTGCTCTTCTCCTGGCCTGAAATGCAAAGGAAGAGACTTCCTAGATGTTCATTATGGAAAAGGCACCTCTCATATTCAGTGCTGAAACGTATCACATTCTGGATGTAGTAAATTCCTACGGAAATAGTAGGAGAGGCACCCTGGTGAAGCGGTTCATGTTTTCTGTTGTGGAGAGCCAGCATTTTGGCATGTGCTTGTCAACTTGCAGGCTACATGTATTCACCTTCTGCATACTGCAGCAGCCTGCGGGACTTGTTGTTAGAAGTAAATGTTACATGGAGGATGCCTAGCAACTGTAGTTTTTAGTTCTGTGCCAAATTGTTAAAGGTGCAAATCTGTTAAATTGCTGCACTGCTTTCTGGAGGATGCAGTGTGCTGGTGCTGAGGGTTGTGTCTCTGGACCTCTGTGATGTGACTGTCCCTCCAGTTCTCCTTCGTTGTCCGTGTTACTTTAATGTCTAGCACCCACAATTCATAGCCAGGAATATTAATTTTAAAAAATAAAATTAATGATGTTAATTTGAACTGCAAACTTAGTTCATGTCAAAGGGTTATGTTAATAAGCCTAGCTGAGGGACAAGTAACCCTCTGTCTGGCTGTCTGTGGTGGGGGATGTGACCTGGAGCAGAGGAACTTGGGACCAGCAGCTGGGAGTAGCGTTGTCTTGAATGCAGAGCTTGTGGCTCAGAAACTCACCTTCTGCTGATGCCCATGCCTGGGGCCTGCTGGGTGACCTCAAAATCCTTTCTGGCTGTCTTGGTTTCTCTGTTTGAAAATGGAGTTGGTACAGGGTTCCATTGTGGAAGAAGGGCAATGATCTGCCTAAGAGTGAGCATAGTTTTGACTCTTCCTCTAAGTAAGCGTAGCTGTAGTGAATCAGACCCCAGGTTAGCTAAGAACAGTTTTGTGTCCTGGGCCATTGGTAGCAGCTGCTTAGGTAGAAGGCTTCCAGGGGGTTTTCGTCTGCTTTTAGGCCCTTCTGCCTCATGGTGAGCTGTGCTGCAGTTCTGCAGTGTGCATCTCCATTACTGTAGTCGCTATCCCTTGATGAGCTTTCTCCTAGTGCTTAGCCTAAATTATAGTTTTAATACATTTCCACAGGGTGCCTAGAACTAGCGATGATTTTTCATGTTTCCTAATCCACTTCAGATCTCTTACCTTTTTCTTTTGAGGGGGAATGATCATTCTCTGGGCACTTCATATGTATCCTCCATAAATGACTAGATGTCTGTCATCTTCTCCCTCAGCGGTCTCCCTTCTCCACACTGAATGATCCAGGTCTTTTTTGTACTCTTTGTAATTCTATTTTACCCTTTTAGTGTCATAACAGCCCATAGTTTTCAAGAAGTGGGTGTGCTCTGGGTTTAATGACTTGTCGTGATTCTACTTTGCTTGTGGCAGTTCCTTAATTCTTAATACTATATTTCCTTTTGAGGTATCATCTGCTTCTTTTTTTTCTTAAGATGGTGCTTTCAAACAAGACTTCAGATTCCTGACACTCTAGCAGTACACACACGGGTTATTTTTCTTTTTGCATGTTGGCTTGAGCTTGTAGAAATCAAATGAGCATTAGCCTTTTGGTTGCCCATTTGCTTGTTGCCACAAGATTGTTCCACTGTGCTTTGCCTGAAGCTCCAGCTATGACTGAACAAGCCATACTGCCAGCAAACTTTGTCATCTTGCCATTTGTCATGTTTGAGAGCTTAAGGATATGTTGAAAAGAGTGGCCACTGCAGTCATTCTTGAGACTCCTTGTTTGGAAAAAACACTCTGTTTTCCTAGCTTTTAATTTTTATCCTTCAGCTGGGTGGGAGGAAGGAGGAACTGCTCCTGCAAACTACAGCACATCCTTTTCAGATTCCCTAGTGAAGGATAATATCCAAGTGCATCTATGTCCATATGGTATCATAAACCTTGGGTAGGTTTGAGTCATAACTTCTGCAAAAGCTGTACTGACTCTTTCTCATGCCATCGTATTTGTTATTGATGTCTGTGCTATGTAGTTTTAACTTTATTTTGGTGAAGAAGTGACTTACAGATTTTTGTTCTGTGGATTTGCCTTGAACTTGCTTCTGAAAACTGATCTAACTTACCACCTTCCATGCTATCCAAATCAATTTAGATGTGACGGTACATACAGCAATTGATAGCCTTACAGTTTGTTGTTTTCCTCCAGGAATCTTGGCAGAATTCTTTCTGTTCCAGCAACTTATTACAGTCTTTCAATGCTTTTAAAATGTCGCCTGTCAGCAGTTGTTCAGTATATATGTTGCCTGGTGAACTTCTGGCTTACTGATTGACTTTTTTTTAAATAAACATAACATCTCCTAAGTAACTAAAACAAAAATGGCCCTTGTATTTTCTTCCTGTCAAGAAACCTTGAAGGTGTTTGCAGCTAAGGTGAGTTTTGAAGTGAGAGGAGGCGGGAAGAATCGATTTCCTCTGTTTTGTAATAGAACTAATAGCAGATGCCGTTCTGGTGTAGTCTTTGGGTTCAGCCTTACCTTCACTCTGGATGTTTGTTTGAAGGTAACTATAAACATGAAACTGATCTTCACTATCCGGACTGCTGGGGCTTTTGCCTTAGGAGTGCCTGTTGCAGCATCAGTACATCCTGTGTTTTTCATTTCTGAACTTCAGTGTGCTTCTTCCTCTGCGTTGCCTGTTCTCAAGTTACTGGGACACCAAGTTAACATCTTCAAGTACACTTGGCAGAACAAAGTCAGAGGAATGTCCTTCTTGGTTAGAAAACTTAGTTTTGAAGCTCTGCAGCAAAGAGGTGAATATAAAATTTCCATGTCTGAGCAAGAAGTCTGAGGCAAGCCTCCCACTAGCAAATAAAAAGACCTGGAAAGCTCTCGTGTATCTTTTGCAGTTCCTAGTGTATAATGAAATGTTGTGTTCTTGTCCAGTCTGAGAACTTGTTTATGAAACCTAATATTGCCCTGTGAAACTCAACACTTCACATCTTAATACTACAGCCTGAGCAATGTTCAGTGAGGTGGATGGGGTGCTTTGTACATCAGCTGTCAGGCATCATGGAATCTAAATACAGCACTTCCTTAGCTGGCACTTGGAAGCTTCACCCGCTCCTGGGGAGGGGAAAGAAATCTTTGGTGTCATGGCGCAAGCCTGTAGCAGATGCATCCTGCAAAAAAAAAAAGCTGAGTCATTAGTTGGTTCCTTTTCTTCCATGCTGCTGGCCAATGCCAATACTCTTGTATTTCACACAAGAGGGAGAAGGCAGACAATACTGTTTTTCATTGCTCGTACCCCGCAGGACACTATCTTCTTCACAAAATATGGGTGGTGTCTGTCTGTCTCTCTTTCATGGGAAAGATTAATGACAATTAAGGTCACCAATTAAGGTTGTGAAAACCTTTGAATAACTGCAACATCTGCTCTTATACTAGAATAAATAAAATAAAGCTGGAGCTCTAATTGCCAACAGAGTACTTGCTCATATCTGTTTTGTAATTGCGAGCTTGTGAAATTCATACTGTTAACCCTTGCCAACCAATGCCAATGACCAGCAGCCAGTGGAAGTAGTGGTTTGGCCAAGAGTTAAGTGCTGCATCAGGTCACAGGATGAAAAGTGGAAATCCTGTATGAAATCTGGGGCACTGTGAACCTTGCCATGGTAGTGGTGGTCAGATGGCTTCTGAGGTGACTGAGGGATGTTGTCAGCCCTTCACCTCAGGCATGAAAGTTGAACCCTTGGACGTCCCAGTCCATTTCAGTGTCAAATAAAAACTAGTTTTCCTAAACTGCTGTTGACTCTTAACTGGTTTTACTCTTGCTTTGTGTCAGAATAGGGTTGTTAAGAGTTAATTTACTGTGTCTCAACTGACTTGTTTGTTCTATAAATTTCTTAAATGTCATGGCAAGAGAGCATGTGAGTGTGTTCTGAGATGGACATTTCTAGAAGTAGGCATTGAGGCAGCACTGGAAATATCTCACTTATAATGCATATGGACCTTTTGCTAATATATCAGGAAAAACTTACAAATTAAAGAGAATGTCCTGTGCTTCACTTCAGGACCATTCATTCAGATAAAGCCATTTTAATATAAAGGAATGTTCTCCTATGAATGGAATAGAATATTTCAGTTGGAAGGGACCCACAACAGTCACCTTGTCCAACTGCATGACCACTTCAGGGCTTACCAAAGATTAAAAAATAGGGGCATTGTCCAAATGCCTTTTAAACACTGACAGGCTTGGGGTATCAACCACCTCTGTAGGAAGCCTGTTGGAGCATTTGATCATCCTCTTAGTAGAGGAAATGCTTCGAAGGATCTCGTCTGAACCCCTCTTGGTGCAGCTTTGAACCATTCCCCCACATCCTGTCACTGGATACCAGGGGGAAGGTTTCCAGTAAGTAGTGATAATGTATTTACTTAGTTTGGTCTGACTATACAGGATGATTTCTTAAATTTGCCAATCATTTGCTCTGCAGATGTGTTGTACCTTCCAGAAAATGATAGCTTCTGTGCTGCTCAGGTGGTGGGAGCTGAAGCCTGGTCCTTCTTGGCACACATGGACTCTAGAGAGGGAATCGTTTGTGTTCTGACTTGGTGCAAACATGGAGTGATTCTGCTCTTTCCAGGGCTTTTTTTATGTTTAAAATATGTCTCATGATGTGTAAGCCTTAAAAGGCTTAACCTGATAGACAGAGATCTGTACCAAAAAAACATTAGGGATCTATCATCAAAGTCTGGTAGAAAACAGCCATGCTTTTCTGTCCCTTAAACCATGGGAGAAATTCAGGTGTGGTGTTCCTTGGCTTTCTCGATATTTCTCCTTCCTCATTTGTTGGTAGTGGTTTTCTACTGCCCTGAATTCCTCTAACTACAAGATCTTTTCTGGCCAGTGATGCTACGTGGGAAAAATCACATTGATGTTATTCCTGCCGTTTGCTTCACTGGTCTGAGTAGTCCCACAGAGACTGACCAGAGTGCTCTATTGGGCAATGTGTTGTTGCACTTCAGTTAGATCAGAGCATGAGAGTACGCATGTAGTTTAGGAGACAACACTGGGAAGGTTTACAACTGGGAGCTTCCCTGGGAACCATGGATATCTTCCCCTGCTGTGGAGAGAGAAGCATTTCTTCACTATGGAGCAGCCTTCTCAAACCTGGCTCTTGAGAGGCATTTGCCTTCAATAAACTTCTGCTTCTGTCTTGTGTTTTGGAAGGAAGCTTTTTGGTTTTGTATCATGAAGAGGATCTCATTTAGTTAAATGAGACATCTCTCATGAAAATTGTGGCACTTATTTTAGGCTATTGGCTTTTATGAGTTTTTGGACTATAAAAGATGTGTAGGCAAGGATGTCACAGAAAAAAAATGTGATCCTTTCCAAGCCAGAGTGTAGTTTACCTAAGATCAGCAATGTTGTAAAGAGGGGAGAGTATCAGACTTCAGTGGAAATGTTGTGGTACTGCTGCCCATTTGAAGTGGGGCGGTGGGGGGAATACTACAAGCTAGGGATTGCTGAGATCTGCGAGCATCAGAGCCTTAGGTGAAGGAAGTATTTTCCCTTTTCCAATGACAGAAAGTAGCATGAAAGCCTGTGGTAAGTTGTTTTTTTTTATGTAAAGCAGGCAGTTGTGTGAAGCCATCTTTTCATGCAGAACTGGGTTTTAGTAAAAAAGTACTGCTAATTACCAAGGCTGAAGTGAAAATCAAGAGTTTTCTGATGCATCTGTCAAATTGATTGTATTAATCACATTGAGATACAAAGGAGCAAAACTTTTGAATTTTTTTCATTAACGAGCAACTGGAAACTTGCAATTTCTGATGTTCAGAGTCTTTTGCAAGAGAGCTTATCTGCTGCTTTTTTTGATAAATCTTTTGTTTTATTACACTACGGTGTATTTTGGAAGGGGGAGAGCTTTTTTGGAAGAGCAAGGCATGAACAAAATCTGCCTCAAACAGCAAAGGAAATTTAGGGAAGAGAACTGAGCTAGATTTTTTTTCTTTTTTGTGAGATGGAACATTCACAACATTGAGCTCTGCCATGTCGGCTGAAGGAGTCCTCTTTTGCATTCTGTACTGCTGCTGAAGCAGCTCTTCATCTGCTTATTGAGTTCACATGTGCATATGTAAGTGTGTGTGCATATGTGTGTATATACATGCACACACTGAAGTCAAACCCTACAAGCTGCTGGTAGAAGCTGAAGCTTTGTCAGTATGACTTCTGTAGAACAGAGACTAAATGTCTGGGGATACTGTGGTACTGGTCTGGCAGGATTGTCAGTCTTGTCCAGAGGTGCTGAGAGTTTGAAGTTAGTGCTTGTGCACAGGGGAGGTATTCCTTTGGCTGCTTTTGTGCCTGTAGATCATGAATGTTTATAACTGATCCAGTTTTACAAATTCCCTCTTTAGTCATTGGAGAGAACCAGGTGCTCCAGTGGTTGTTTCACTGAATCATGTAGGTTGGAAGGGGCCTCTTGAGATCCTTCAGTCCAAACCCCAGCTTTCTCAGATCTCTTCTAGATAGCTGCCAGGGAATGAGATGAGCTGGTTGTAAGGAGTGCTTGTTTCCCTTCACCGATGTGACAGGGTATGCAGGGGTGTATGTTTCCTCTGTACGTACACCACCACATAGGGTATGTGACTTTCTTCATATCCTGTAATAGAGTTGTGGTCAGCTCTGTACATAGTCTGGTTGTTGATTTGTTTCTGTGGGCAATGTACTGCAGGCTCGTAAAATGATGTTGTGTACAGGGATGCTTATGTGCTGTCTACTCCCTCCTTTCTCCTGCTGCCAGTACCAGTTGGACAACCTTGGGGGTGGGAAAATGCAGATGGGACCTGCATGTGGGTTCCAGGCTTGGAGTACAGGTGTTTTGTGGGTTAAAATACATTGGCATGTAGGGAAGGTGCTTTGGCTACATCTGGAGCCTACACCCTTTGAGAACAAATGTTCCCCTTCAGCTCTGCAGTCTGAAGGTTAACTAGGGATGTTTCTCGTTTAACGCATATCTAGTTAACCTTCAGTGCTGGTGACGTTGACTGTTCCATGCCTCAGTTAAATAGCCTTCTAGGGCCTGAAACAACAGATTTCCTTTATGGCACCCTGAAAGAACAGGGAAGTAGCTCTTAATGTAGGTGGCTTGGCAAAATATTCTAGTCAAGTATTTGGCCTGCTACCCAGCCTTCGATATGTAATCTTTGGGTGCTGCCAAAATACCATTCTAATTAAGTTGACATAGTCTATGAAGCCTGGGTGGTATTACTTCAGTTTTCTCTCCTGTGCTTTCCAGCACTGCATTTTGAAAGGGTTGGTGAAAGCTGTGACACTTGTAGCCTCACCAGTCTTTGTTAAGCTGGGATTTTAGTCACCTTGTGACCTTCAGGATCAAAGGAAGGACTATTCCTTTCCTTTCTCTGCAGGTGCAAGTTAATAGCAATAAATAAATGTACACTAATGCACATGGAACATGTGATCAGTTGGCCAGACTTCACCTTTCTGTTGAACATTAACACATTAACCCTTCTACAAAATATTAACTTATGCTGTTATTTTCTGTTTTGTTTACACTTAGTTGGAAAAGCTATGCCCCGATTGTCCCAGGTTGGTATATTTGCAAGTAGGTCAGCATACTTGCTTTTGAGATGTCAGTTTAACTGTTTTTTCGGAGGCTGAAAAGCATAAGGGGGTAAGAAAGACTTTTGCATTCCTATCTCCTTTATTTTTGAAATTTCCAGCCTGTATTCAAGAATAGAGCACTGGTAAGGTTCTAATTGTGTCCTGAAAGCCAGGCGCTGCAGCAGTGCTGATTGCCTGCTGCTAACTGTAAGCCACCCGTGGATTTGGAGCTTGTGTGTTGCATAATACCAGCAAATGCATCTGAGATTACAAAATGGTCTCTTTGCTCTAAGAAGAGATTGTGATTTGTTAGTAAGGCAGTGTTAAAATACACATGAGGTATCAATGATGTTGGTTTCTATGATATCAGTATCTTAAAACTGCAAGTAGTTTTTTGCAGTTGAATGTACTCTGGCACTCCTGGTGCTTCATTGCACAGGAGTGAATGAGTGCAGCGTCCACACTGTGTCCTCTAGGCTGGACTGGCATAATTTTCCACCCAATCAAGCCTGCATGCATTGCTTTAGATGTTTTGGGTTATTTTTTGCACTTCTTGTACTTCTTTACTATATTCTTCTTGAAGAGGTGAGATTTTCTGTTTGTCTCTAGAGTCACAGTGTTTTTTGGAGTTGTCTCCTTGCACGCTTTGCAGCTGGAAGCAGAGCTGGCCATCGTCTGCTTGCTTGGGGTTACTGTAGTCCGCAGCTCACTTACATGGTTGAGTTACTCATGGCTTTAATGAGTTATTGCTTACTGGCTATACTATGGTAACTTCTACCCTGCTGTGCATGAGAGGTAAAAGGGGTTTGTTTGTTTATTTTTATTACTTACTCCTTTGCTGCATTGCAGCTGATTTGTGGTGTCTTTATCTTAGCTGTTTGAACAGTTGAATTCTTTTGAATAAACAGTATTTGGGAATGTGTCACCGCAAAATTCTTTGGAGGGTGAATTAATGTACTGTTGATATTGGGGAATGCATCTCTGCCCACAGCACGTAATTTTTCAGAGGCTAAGCAGAAGGGCTTTCTTTGGAGTGTTCTAACCGTGTGAACAAGAGGTACATTGAAAATAACCTGTGCACTTAAGTGTACCTCTTATGGTATCTCAGAAAGATACCATCTTAGTGAGTAGCCTGCTGTTTGAATTGAAATGTCTAAACTTGCCTTCCAGCTTCAACTGTTTATTTGGTAATAGACAATGTAAATAAACTAGTACTTATTCACTAACATAAATTACAGATAACTGTAAAAGCATCTGTCAGTTGATTTGCTTTAAAAACATGAACCTTGCTGTCCAAATAAAAGCTTTTGATAATCTTAGTTAATAACTGTAAAAAAATCTTTTACTAGAAGAGCAAGTGATGCATGTGCACTTACTGTGTTAACTATCCATATTAAACCCTGTAAATCATCAAATAAAAAAACTGTCTAACATCCTTGCTCCACAATGACGATACTTTTGTTTTTTAAATCCAGGAAAAGTATTTTAACCTACCTGAAAACTTCAGAGGGCAGGAGAGGTCTAAGGAGGAACGTGGATGCTATTGATAGATACCTGACTATAGCTTTCTGTGTGTGTTTCTCGATTGTTGGTTGGTTTCCCACATCGTGGGTTATAGTTTTGAGGTCAATCTTAGGGTCAGCGCTCTGTAGCCAGTACTGTGGTACAAAACCCAGCAGGTTTAGTGAGAAGCTTTACTGAGTCCCCTGCATAAATCTTCCTGAGAAGAAAACTTCCTTGTAAAAAGCATCCAAGCAAAGAAAAATAGGCTGTAAATAACTGTAATGATTGATGCATGGATCATTTTGATGAAACAGTCTTAACATGCTTGAAAAACTGATCAATGGGGTCATATGATAAGATTGCCTTTTATTCTTTGTTTCATATATATATAATCTTTGTTTTTTGCATCAGTCAAGAGGGGAAGATTCCGGAAGATTTTCCTCCAAAATGGAGTGTTCCAGAGAAAAGAGGGAACAGAACAGGGTATTAGGTCATGCAGGTTGACAGAAGGCCTCTCAAATCCAGAGTAGCACACTTGTGTAGGTATGTTTCAACTACTTGCTCTCCTAACTTTTGTTGTCAGGAGGCTCTAAAAGTTACAGCTGGGCGAGCATCCTACCATCTTGTCACCTTTATAAAGGGAAGTTGAGCAAGTTGGGTAAATCTTTCCAGTGTAATGCTCAGGGATAGGCATGTCGATTAAGCTGTGGTTTCAGCCAGAATCTGTAATAATCTGACTTTCTTCAACGCAAATGTGTCGTAGAGAGGCTGCTTAACTTTTCTATTCATATAGGAGTTAGGTAAAAAAATGTCTTGTCTGCAGTTTAGTCTTTGGGTTGGGGGTCTAGAAACACTGGCTTTCAAATTCCTTTCCTGTGCGGGGGGAAGGACCATTCACACCAGTGGCAGGTTGAAAGCATAAAGGCTTATTAGCATGTTGGATGCAAAAAGCAATGTTTTGGTTAGTATACAACAAAAGCAGACTTTACTTGAGTCGGTACCACAAGAGGAAAGTAAATGCCTTCTAGAAAATGCAACTTTATATTTTGTTTGGAGACTTACCCGAATGTTTATCTTCTGTGAGATGCCTGGAAAGCAGTAATTCTCACGGACGTGCCGTAGGAAAGGTTTGCCAGCTCCTAATGTCAGTAAACAAAGAAAATGAAAGTTCACAGGTTGCCTCGGCCAATGTAATAGGTTGCTGCCACTGGAAAGGGTTGATCTTGTTCCCTCTTGCTCATGCTCTCCTGCCATTCACGTTGTGCCAGCTGAGCTGCTTGTCAGATCTAAGTTTATTGCACTTGCTTCCTTAGCAGAAAACTAACCCAGCAAAACAAATGAGTTAATTAAGACAAGCTGAACTCATTAAGAACCATACATGGCACAAAAGGGGGAGTAGGAGGGAGTGCCATAGAGTTGCTGGAAGTGGAGGAAGAAAGCAGAGCGAGGGCTGATGAAGAGAGTGGAATGTCTGGCCTGTTCTTGGCAGTAACAAGCTATTAAATCATCTTAACTTGTATAACTTCACTCTCAGTCTTCAGGTTGGATAATAAAAGCCTAAAATAACAGAAGGAAATAATTATTTAGACTACTTCCCAAAATTACAAAAAGTTGGAGTCTGTTATGAGAAATGTGACTAGATTGTGGGGAAGGAAAAATAGACAAGAAAATGACAACATAGGGGATAGGGGCAGTATTTTCTGGTTCTCTGAAAGCAAAGAATGTAGTGAGGAAGTGTATATACAAAATTAGAGTCATGGCATTTTCAGCTGAAGTTGTTCCTTCAGCTGCCTCACTATGTATCTCTTGTCCCAGTCATGCATCTATGGATCTGCCCCACTTCTGCATATGGCTTCCTGATGGGATTGTCTACTGTAGATTACATAGTTCTTTATTTCAGTTTGTCTAATTAACATTTTGTTTAGACTTGGGTACAGTCTGTTTGGTTGTCAGAGTTCCTGATTCAAAGCTATGGATTTAGCTATTAAGAGGCAGAAGAGGATTTTCAGTGATCAAGTGAGACAGTGAAACTGCGGAGTTTCATAAATATTTCCAAAGTTTGTTATAAGTTTGTTTTTTAAACCAAAATACTTCCTTCAGGCACAAGGGGGAAAATCCTTACTTAAATGGACTAGGGGCAAAGTCACTATTTTTTTCCAAAGGCTCTATCCTTGCTGTCAGTGAAGCTGCCCTGTCAGGAGATGAACATGAATTCACAAGCTACGAGTCTTGAATAATCTTTTTCAGAATTTCAGGCAGCTTCAGGAAACCAAAAAATGCTGAACTGCATATATTTTATTTAATTTTATTTGGCAAGACTTGAAGCGGGATGGCATCAGCTCTTCTGTGCTTCTTCTGAAGTATGTATCTGTTTTGGCTTTCAAAAGCCTGAATTGCTGTTGCCAAGATTCTTCACTTTCTGGCAAAATTACAATGGCAAATGGCTTCCTTTACAAGGTGTAATATTTAGACTAACAGCTTTGCAATTAAGAATGGCAAAGAGAATTATATTCCCTTTTTTTAAGACCAGATTTTTTAGTATGGAATCGTGGGAGTGTTTGGACGTAACTGAAGTGCTTTTGATTGATGATTTATATTTTGAACAGTGCTTTTCATTTTAGTGCGCAACACTTACTTGAAATTTTAGCTAGAACAATGCTTTGTTTTCAAAGATATTCAAAGTATGACTCTAGTTAGGCACTTGCTCTGTATTGCAGACTTGCAAATGCTTTTTGGGTATGTGTAAAAAAGAAAAAAGTATGCATGTAGGAACTTGTGCAAGGGAAGTGGAAAGAAATTGAGAAATCTGCAAGTATTCTTAAATATTACCTACTGCTTATCTCAGTAGGCCATCAGGAAGTCAACAGTCCTGTGATGGAGTATTTTGCTGTTGGAAAGTGATGGCATTTGAGTGTTTGGGGAGGTGTTTGGGAGGCAAAAGAACCTCTTTGAAGGGGAGTTGCCCAAGTATTGGTTTTCAACATGGGAAAGCTGATGAGTGAGTTGTGAGGAGGGATGTTTAGAGCTAGGAAGAGAAGCAAGCATGTATTTGGAGTGAATAAGGAAGTATAAGTGTATGTGTCTTTATACCCTGTGTTGGTGTAGAGGATTACTGGATGCATCCACTTAACTGCCTTATCTTGAAGCCATGCTTCAGTGATATATATAGTTCTGCAAAAAAAAGCCAAAACACTTTCCTAGATGCTGTGAAGTAGTGGGGAGGCTGGAGCCAGGTGGGTGGACAGTTGAGATCTTAGAAATTGCTCTTTGTGTGGACCAACAAGACAGGGTCTTTTTTTCCCCTGGCTCTTCAAGATGTTAAATCACAAGTCCAGTAGACTTGACCCAGACACTCCTGAAGGTGACTAAGGGGACGATATTGTATGAACTTCATTCTTTTATAAAGACTTTGTTCTGATTGCTTATAAAAACCCAGGTTTGGTCTGCTAAGCCTAATGCTATAGTGCGGGGTGAAATAAAGTGGTGATACTGAATGTCTAAGAGTAAAAAATACGTGAAAGAGAGGGAAAGGTTTTTAATCTGTTTGTTAAACCTGAGGTCTTGGAGAAAGGGCTTCAAGTAGGTAAAATTTAAGGCTATATTGAAGCTTTTTCCCTTCTTCCCTCTTCAATAGTACAAGTTACAGAAAGTAGAACATTATGGAAGAAATGATGGAATACACAGACCTTGATAGGGAACAGTATTGAACAAATTTGTTACCCTTCATATAAGCGTATAACTCCAGTTTTGAAGAGCCGTGGAGCTTGTCTTGCAACTCTGCCAGGTTAAAGTCTTGTCTTTTTATTTTTTCTTTTTATTCCTCCTGTTCAGAACTAATCTGAAAGCAATTGCATTTTAAAAAAATATTTTTCTCTTGAATTTAAAGACTTTGACAGATGGCACATGTAGAACCTGGAAAACTTCCTGAATTGGCAGAGTGACCATACCCCTGCCATCTTTCTCCCGCAGTATCTGTAGGTGCGTAGGCTGTGTGCTTCCAGAGCGCTGGGTGAGATACTGTTTCCTCTGCTGGGAATGTGCAAGAGACCAAGTGGTAAATCAAAAGAGTATACCTGGTAGCAGGCTTAATTTGCAGTTAATAGATAAGTTAATCTGCTGGTTAGGTGAGTAATTTAGTTGTGACTAGAAACAACTCATTCAGAGCGGCGGTAATCTCCAGAGCGTGGATTTGCAATATTTTCTGTGTGGGATGAATATCAATACCTTTCTTTAGGTGATGTGAGTTGGTTTAACACCTTTGAGAGACTGAGATGTCAAAGCCATGCCTCACAATAGACTATTCTTCGGGGTAGAGAATATCATACCAAAAATGAATCTTACGACCTTTGGAACTTGGTTTATTGTGACTGTCTTTTCAGAGGCTCTGCCTAAGGGAGACCTATTAAGTCAATTAAAGCATGTGAAGTTGCTCGGTTTTGAATGTGCACAGGCTGTTTGACTTGATGCTGTATGACAGTTGTTCTTGCCACTGAATGTCCTGAGTTTTGTGACAGTGATTGACTACATAGCTTGTTTTCTATTTACAGTCCTTTAGTGTTTCCCTCCCCCGTATAAAGCCTTCTAGGAAAAGGACAGTAACCTGGCACTCAGCTCTTCACTACTTGTGCTATTTACTTGCATGGAAAGAACGTGTAAGTCTGTATGCAGTTACAGTTTCTGAAGAGAACTGACATGCTAAAAATCATGTTTAAAGCCATGATAGCAAATAAAATTAATTTGTTTTTTCTTTTAAAATCCTTATTTTTATCTGCTGGACGCATGAATTGTTAGCGAGTTCTGTCACTATAAAACTTATTACTTGTTGATGTGGTACAACAGGGCCTTAGATCTTTAAGGTGAGGAAAGGCTTTTTGTATTCCTAGGGTAGGACTACTTTGATAAACTGCTTTTAGACAGACAAAGGAGATGCGATCTTAAATCAGTGTTAATGTGTGACTGACCCGGGATGATATCATCTAGAGATTATTGCTTTCCTCTGTTTCTGCGGTGTTAACAAATGAATACTCAAGAATGCAGCAGTGAAGCAAATGGCTCTTGGTAAATTATGCAGTCTTGACTCCAACTATTGTTTGAGGTAATTTATGATCTTCCATTGGTGTAATGGGGCTGTGGTATAAACTGCAGCACGCCCTAGACTAGACAAATTGGTCTGGTATTGTTTAGGAACATATTTAATCTATCTTGCTGTAAGTGAATTGGTGCATTTTGCTGAAACATCAAGAGAAAGACCAGTATTTCGATATTGAGTCCTAAATAAGCTAGATTTACAGCAGTCATGGGCTTTCCTGTTCTAAATACTGAAGTGCTAATAAACATTAAACAGTCGCACTGTAAGGCTGAATTCTGTTCTCTTCTTCCTTTACCTAAACTTGCTTTAGCCTTGGTGAATTTACAGACTAATAATGCAGTTCTATTTGTTCTTGATGCCTTGTACCAACTTTAGAACATCTGTTCCAGTAGCTTGCCTACTAACTTCACTTTAGATGTAGTTACAGAAAACTGTACTCCCCAAAGAGAAAAGTTATATTTTGGGTTTGTTGGTGTTTTTTTGTGTGTGTGTTGTGGTGGTGGTTTTTTATACATCAGCCAAGAGAAGAGGTTTCCATAAACTTCTGCTTAATTCTTCCAGAACAAACTGGGTGAATGAGGCACATCTTGGCCTTAAAATGAAATCTTCAGATCAGTCTTAAAAACTGACTGCAGACTTTTAAGTGTGAAGTGGGAGTTAGATGGCTGTAGACGGCTAACAGTTAGAGGTTTGATGTGGTCTTCCCACCCTTCCCCCTCAATGTGAATCCTGTAAGATTTGGGTTTTAAACTTAAGTAAAGGCTTTGGGGAAAAAAAAGTAGCTGGAATAAACAACTTGATTTATGCATATTGGGTTAAATGGATTTTCAAACTTGCTGTTATCAAAATCAATTTCCTCCCAAGGTAATTGGCATATGAATTGCTCCCAGAAGGTTACTACCTCAGGAAGACTGCAGAAACCCAGTAACTCATTCCTGCAAAGAAGTTCCCAGGAGTTTGCCTGCCTGTCTGATAGAGGAAGAGGTTACCATGCCTCAGCCAAACTTGTCCTGGAACTAGATAAAATAAAGCTTTCTCAATGAATGCATGGTTTACGTGGACCATAGACAGCAACTCCTCTGGGAGCAGTTTCCCAAGATGTCTTTTACTTGTCCATGACTTAACTGTCACATAAATCTTGCTAGGCGCTTTGGTTTGGTGGCAGTTCATGCCTACTAGAGAGCAGTGGGTAGCCTGTTTAAAACTCAGACTTTTTATTTGAATACATAATTGATAATTAACAGTGAACAAGACAGGAGCTTGCTTGTGATAGAAGTAAAAATTCTGGCTCTGCTTTGCAGTCTGCTCTCTCTCCTCCAGTCACCTTTTTTCATGGGCTTGGAGGTGGCATTTATACTGCAGGGGTGTCTCCACCTGAATGTCACTGGTGGGGAGAAATGCTGGAACCAGCAAATAGTGCTTTATGTGTTTATATGCTTTTGTTTAGTTTTGTTTCTTTTGTTATGAAGCAGCAGTTAAAATAACTTTCTTGACATTGGCTTAATACTGCCTTCTCTCTTCTAGTATATTTAGAGGTGCGTATGGCTAAATGTTTGTAGTAGATTTCTTTTCAAGGTCTGTCTGATCACAGAAGCGATGCTTAAAAGAAACAGTACTTCCAAAGTTGCTGCTAATAATCACTCAGAAGCGGAAATGCAAGATTTGAATGCGTGTTTGCGTGGGGGGGTCTATTTGATGTATTGCATGAGAATAAAGCCACAACAGAAAAGGCAGGTGGCAAACGGTAAAGGGAAGAAGTTGTGTAACCGCGTGTTTAAGGCTACTGCTGCATAATGATCTTGATCTTATTGGGTCTTTCCCAACCTAAATGATTCTATGATAAGTGGCTGTCATCTTTGTTAACTCTCAGATTTCAGTGTTTTCTTGCCACAGTTTTCTAGCCTCAGTTGGTGAGAGCCAGTCTTCAAATGGTTGGGGTCTAGGTGTGAAAAGAGGCTTTCTTTTCTGCCTGGACTATAGAATAAGAGGAGCCATTCTGTCTGAGATACTGGGTTTTTGAATGAAATATCAGGTCGAATGTCTTTTCTAGGCTACAGGCAGCAAATGTGCAGATCTGCTACTCCACGTTTATGCAAATCCTCATCACCTCATCTTGTTCTTCTTGGTCTTCTCCTTCCAACTGTTTTCAATAATAAGTTGATGAAATGTCTTCAGTATGGTTTCTGACAGTTTGTTTGTACTCTGCAGGTCCTGTGAAGCAGTAGATGTAATTTGAAGAAAATTTGAAGGAACAAATGGCTTTAGCTGGCTGCCCAGACTCCTTTTTACATCTTCCTTATCGGATAGTAAGTTATGAAATTGCATGTTCCTGTCATCTCGTAGCATCATATTGCTGTGTGCCAGTGATTGATTGTGCATTCGAACTTTTCATCAAACTGCTAATAGATGTCTGGCAATTCTCTGGGTTTAGCTAATGTTTGGGAACAAAGCCTCTGTTACCATCCTGTATTCAAGGCCTGCTGCTGGAAAAAATTTGGGTCACTAGTATATACTGATTAAGATTTTATATCTGTCTTCAAAATAGCCAGTTTGTATTTGGGAGAAGGCACTTTTTTTAATGAGGGGGGGGAAAAAAGAGGCAAATTATGATACCTGTGAAATGCCTTGCATTAAAGTATCATGAGTGTTTTCCAAATCCTGTATTGTAGGAACAAAGACAGATTTCTACACTTGGTTAGATGCTATGTTTGTTGAGTCATTATGCTGTATCTAAGCAGTCAATATGGCGTATTACAAAGAATACATTAAAAAAACCCTCAGCTCAATTCAAAGGTGCTAGGCAAAAATGCACTTAGAAGTTCTCTTCCCCCTCCCTGCTCCCCACACAGTTGCATTTGGCATAATACATGCTTTGTATGTTTTTCATGGAACTGTAAATTTCTTATTTTGGACATGACCTATTTTTTGCCCTTTTTCTCTCTTTTCATGGTGTGCTTACCCCACCCTAAGGATTCAGTTATGATTTTGGGCCCTGCAGATACACAAATAATTAAACATATGACATTGAAACCTTTTTCTTTTTCTCCCAAAAGAAACATTACTAGTAGTGATTACTACAGTCATAATACTCATTTGGAAGAAAAGCAAAAAAAAGAAACAAAACCGGCAACAACAAGATACCAAACAAACCTCTGCAGGATTTCTGCATCTGTTTTGTAATATGCCAAGTTATAATTTCTTTCCCCCGACAGGAAACTTCAAATTAGTTTAAAAGACTAATGTTAGTATATGCTGAGTTGAGTTAAATGTACCTGAATGCTTTTACTGATAACAGGAAGAACACAACAGTTCCTTTATAACTGCTTTTGCAGCTATAAGAATAGAATGGAATTTGAGAAATTGGATGTCCTGAAAATTGTTACTATACTTACATCTTTGATTTTAAAAGAATATGTGAGTAGATATGCCTGGACTTCGTAATTTTGATGCACTGTGAAATTATGCTTCAGATTCATTTAAAGCATCATCTGAGTCATGATGCGAAGCTGAGGGAGAGGAGAGCTATGTAAGAGAAACTTGACATTGTAGGCAGTCATTTTTAAGCTGCAAATTTGACTGGATGTCAAACTTTCTCATGAAAATAGTGGTTCATAAGCAGTAAGAATGTGAATTTTCCTTGGTACTTCCCTTGCTCTTACAAACCCTTTAGATAATCTTCTTTAGTATGGGGCAGTCAGGAGACTAGATGTGTCAAAGCAATATGAATGACTTAACACAGTGGGAAAGTGAGTCCCTGTTAATTGAATTTTGGTCATAGCCTACCGTGTGTTAACTATCCAAAGTGCTTGTAACCAGTTTAAAGACTAGCTTTGGAAGCCCATTCACAACTACTGTGCCTTCTGTCAGAATTGAAGTTCGCATTAAAAAAAAAAAATCCCTGAACATCTGTTTTTCCACCTCTGCTAAATCTGACTTAGCTTTCATCAACTTGTCTTTCAAATTTGGCTACAGCGCCAGTATTGTGTTGGTAAAGGACTGAAAGAAGGTTAAACTAAATATGCTCTAGATTAGTGTGAAGAAGTATTCTATTTTTTATTACATTTTCTGACTTAATATGGATGGGAAGCTATAGAGAACATTCCTCCAGAGTCCTCAGGGCTGGGACCTTAATGCTGTAACTTCAGTATTTAAAATAAATTGACATGTTAGGGTTAGGCAGCAAGAGAAATGAGAACCTGGATAACTGAATACGTACTACAGAATGTCCTTTAGGATGCCTTGTTGCCAATCCCCCCTACCCTTCCTTTTCCTGTTTTTTAGGGAGATGAGCAAGGTATAGATATCTGGCTTTTATTGGGCTCTTTGTTGTCAATGTTTGCTGCTTTCAGAAGCTTTTGGGTCTTGTTTCAGAGCCCTTTTTTTAAAAAAAAAAAAAAAACCAAACAACTTTTCTGGGAGTTAGCACATAAACCAGTCACACTGAGTGCATTCTCCTAGAAACAATCTGTAGCTTTGTGGAAAAAATCAATACTACCTTTTAGTGGCTTTCAGGAGCCCTTTCCAAATTCTCGAACTCTTCAATAAAAATCCGGCAGTGAGAATTGGCAGTGTTTGTCTTCTGTTCCTGGAAATTCAGAACATAGTCCCAGAATTTCTCAGAAAAAAAAGGGATGATTTACTGTGTTTCCGTTCTTTTGCAATCTGTAGTCACAACAGTATTTATGCACAGTGTCTTGAACTCTTGCGGAAGATTTGATTCTTTAACCCTTTGATGCGTGAATTGTATAAGTCTCAGTGACATAAATAACAAAAGGATGAGTTTTAGTTCTCAGTTTCTGAAGATATAAAATTCTGGGCATGTGGGAATGTTCTGTTCATCTTCTGTTTTCTGCCTTCCATTTATTTTCTTATAACCAAGATGCAGGCATGACTTAATTAGAGTTTGTTTTCAGAGAGCTGAATTTTCATTAGAGAAAGGACTTGATCACATCATACTGATGATCTAAATTGGCATAAAATGCACTGCAAGCACTTGGTCACAAAACAGAGAAAATCACTTAGAGGCTAGCCACTGTAATAAAAGCCTCCTCTAATGAGGTCAGATTTGTGGATGTGAAGGTGATGTACTGCCATTACTACAGCAGTCACATTTCTTTGCCTTCAGCTGGAGGAACAGCTAGGCATAGGTTCTCTAGGTTTTAATATGGCAACTTTGATCCTTATTTTCCATAAAGTGGTGCAGTAAGCTAGAAGATGCCTTTGGAGGTTGTCTGATTAAAGTCCATGGCATATTGAGGTTTTACTTGTCTTCCTAGGGTACTTTGTCTTGGTGAGTGTGGGTTTTTGGGAGACTTGCTTTTTACATTTGCAGGGGTTGTTTACTTTGGGTGGTTAAAGAGGATTTCTGTTTTGGCAGAAAAAGATGCTTATATCTCTAATTAAGAGTTACCTTGATGGATGCCATAATCCTCATCCCTATGAAATACAGATGTTTTCTCTGTGACTTATTTTTATCCCTGCCACTTCAGAATTGAACAGTCTGATACTTAGTGTTAATATATCTATACATGTTGCTGTCTGTTTGCATGAATAAAATTTCTTTTGTCCTAAAAAACACAGCATGAAAAAAAAAGAATTGCAAAAAAGAAAAAGGAATTGTATCCAAGTAGACTGGAAACCTATGTGGGGAGGCCTCTCAAGACCTCTGTTTTGGCCATCATTATCTCCCTGACACTGTTGGAAGAGCTTCATTCACTTAGCTGTTGACAGTTGCTTATTGAGGTTGTGGAGATGTTACGATTTGTGGTGGATTGACTTTGACTGGATACCAGTTGCCAACCAACGCTACTCTCAGCCCCTCTGCTACCGAAACCTTGCCACACAAAACCAATGCATGATTTTTTTAAGATTCAAAATAAACAGCAACTAAATTTTATTCTTGTTAGGCTGAGATGTACAAGGATGCTGCTTGTATAGAATTTGGCCCAGAGCTTGCGTTTTTCGTGCGAATGGGGCACTATGGAAGGACTGGAGTACACAAACAGGCTTTCAAAGTCCTTGAGAATAGCTGAGTGAAAAAACACCAGAGGTGTTATTGCATTGCATCACTCTTCTACATACTGTATGAAGAAATGAAGCTGAAATGTTGCTACTGCCAATACAGAAAGTCATCAGATTTGTGAAATATGTTGTCAGTCAACAGATATTTTGTTGATGATGCTCTTGTTTTAACAGTTTACGTGTATGTGGGGTAGAGGGTTGATGGACTGCAGCAGACATAAAGTACAAAGCAGTGAGAACATTAGTGAACGTTTTTACAAGATATGTTGCCTCCAAGATGAAGTTATGAAGTCTGTTTCCCTGAGTGCAAAAATGAAAAATGTGTTTTACAGATAGAGTTGATGCTGCTTGGTACTCTTTCTTTAAGAGCAACTGGAGCTGCATTTCTAATTTCTGTCTATATTTGTGGAAAGAAATCTGTTTAAAAAATTGTCCTCAAACCAGTTGTTTTCACTAGTGTTGAAATCAGTGTGATGCTTGCCTCTTAAGAGGCCACTGGAAGTACACTTGTCCCCACCATTGCATTTCACCAAAATAATTGTATATGAAGTGAAATCATTTCAAAGAAATTTGGATCTCAAACTAAGCTTTTGTGGAATTGATTACTGTTTCCCTTCTTACAAGAAATGCCCATCAATGACTTTTTTTTCTTTACCAGGTTACCTTTCTACAGTTTCAATGGAAAGTTTGTACTTAACTGTTTGCATTTCTACTTTTGTATTTTAATGTACACAGAAGTTGGTTGGCAAAACACGTCTTTTTATAAAGGTGAATGTGAGTAAGAAATTTCAAGTGGCTAGGTCCACATTTTTCAACTATTATCATAGAATCACATGACTTAAAGAATAATAGAATGGTTTGGGTTGGAGGGGGCTTAAAGATCATCTGGTTCTAAGCCCCCTGCCATGGGCACAGACATCTCCCACTAGACCAGGTTGCTCAAAGCCCCATCCAACCTGGCCTTGAATGCTGCAGGGAGGGGCCATCCACAACTTCTCTTCTTCCAGTGTCTCACTACCCTCACAAAGAATTTCTTCTTTACATATAATCTGAATCTACCTTCTCTCGGTTTAAAATCATCACCCCTCATCCTGTCACTATACTGCCTGATAAAGAGTCACAGAATGGTAGGGGTTGGAAGGGATTTCTGAGGAGCATCTAGACCAATCCACCTGCCAAAGCAGGTTTGCGTAGATCAGGTTGCACAGGAACATGTCCAGGTGGGTTTTGAAAGTCTACAGAGAAAGAGACTCTACAGCCTCTCTAGGCAGCCTGTTCCAGTCCCTCATAAGTTTTGTGGTTTTTTTTTTCCTTATGTTAAGGCAGAACTTCCTGTTTTCTAGTTTGTCCTCTTGTCCTATCACTGTATGCCACTGAAAAGTCTGGCCCCATTCTCTTGACACCTGCCCTTTAGATAGAAAATCCATGCTTAGTCTTCTCTTTTCCAGGCTAAACAGTCCAAGGTCTNCCATGCTTAGTCTTCTCTTTTCCAGGCTAAACAGTCCAAGGTCTCTCAGCCTGTCCTCCTCTGAGACATGCTCCAGTCCTCTAATCATCTTCATAGCCCTCTATTGGACTCTCTAGTAGTTCCCTGTCTCTCTTGAACTGGGGAGCTCAGAACTGGACACAGTACTCCACATGTGGCCTCACTAGGGCAGAGTAGAGGGGGAGGAGAACCTCTCTCGACCTACCAGGCACACTCTTAATGTACTTCTGGCCTTCTTGGCTACAAGACCACACTGCTGTCTCATGGTTAACTTGTCCACCAGGACTTCCAGGTCCTTCTCTGTGCAGCTGCTTTCCAGCAGGTCAATGCCTAACCTGTACTGGTGCATTGGGTTATTCCTCCCCAGGTGCAGGACCCCACACATGCCCTTGTTGAAATTCATTAGGTTCCCATCTGCCCAACTCTCCAGCCTGTCCAGGTCTCACTGAATGGCAGCACAGCCTTTGGGTGTGTCAGCCACTCCTCCCAGTTTTGTATCATCAGCACACTTGCTGAGTGTATGCTCTATCCCTTCATCCAGGTCATTGATGAATATGTTGGACAAGACTCGACATAGTACTGACCCCTAGGGAACACCACTAGCTACAGGCCTTCAACTAGACTCTGTGCTGGTGATCACAGCCCTCTGAGCTCTGTCATTCAGCCAGTTCTCAATCCACCTCACTGTCCACCCATCTGATCCATGCTTTCTGAGGAACTGAGGATGTTATGGGAGACAGTGTTGAAAGCCTTCCTGAAGTCAAGGTAAGCAACAACCACTGCTCTTCATCATAGAAGGCTATCATATTGGGCAAGCATGACTTCCCCTTGGTGAGTCCATACTGAGTACTCCTGATAACCTTCTTTTTCTCCACATGCTTAGAGATGGCCTCCAGAATGAGCTGTTCCATCACCTTTCTAGGCATCAAGGCTGGCTGGCCTGTAATTTTCTGGGTCCTCCTCCTTGCCCTTATTGAAGACTGGAGTATCATTAGCTTTTCTCCAGTCCTCAGGTTACCTCTCCTGTTCTCTATGACATTTCAAAGATGAGGGAGGGTGGCTTAGCAATAACATAAGCTGGAAACCTCAGCACTTGTGGGTGCATCCCATCAGAGCCCAAGGATTTGTGGGTGTCCAGCTTGCATAAGTGATATCCAACTCAATCCTCGACCAAGAGAGAGTCCTCCATTCTCTGGACTTTTTCTCTTACTTCCAGGGACTAGGATTCCCGAGGGTTGGTCATAGCAGTAAAGACTGAAGCAGAGAAGACCTTCAGTAACACCACCACCTCTGTATCCTTTGTTACCAAGGCACCCACCTCATTCAGCAGTGGACCCACATTTTCGTTAGTCTTCCTTTTCCTACCAATGCCTTTGAAAAAGCCATTCTTGTTGTCTTTGACATCTCTTGCCAGATTTAATTCCAAGTGTGCCTTAGCCTTTCTCATTGCATCCCTACATACTGTTACAACCTTCCTATATTAATCCCAAGCAGCCAGTCCCTTTTTCCGCATGCTGTAAACTTCCTTCTTCATTTGAGTTTTTCTAACAGCTCTTTGCTCATCTATGCTGGTCTTCTGCCTCCTTTGCTTGATTTTTTTTTTTTTTTTTCTTTTTTACTCATAGGGATGCGCTCATCTTGAGTATGGAGAAAGTGGTGCTGGAATATTAACCAGCTCTCTTGGGCCTCACTACCTACTAGAGCCCTAACCCATGGGATTCCTCCAAGTAGGTCTTTGAAGAGGCCGAAGTTAGCTCTCCTGCAGTCCAGGGTTGCCAGGTCCTGCTGAGCTTCTTGTCAACCAGCACCCCCACATCTTTCTCTGCAGGGTTGCTCTCATTGACCAGCATGTGTTTGTGCTTGGGATTGCCTTGACTCATGTTCAGGACCTTACATTTTACGTTGTTGAACTTCATGAGGTTTGTGTGGGCCCACCTTTCAAGTCTGTGTCCCCCTGCATGGTGTCCCTTCCCCCCAGTGTTTTGACCACACCACACAGCTTGGTGTCATCAGCAAACTTGCTGAGGGTGCACTCAATTCCACTGTCCGTGTCACCAGCAAAAGTGTTGAACAGTGTCGTTCCCAGTACTGAACCCTGAGAAATACCACTCATTACTGGTCTCCCCTCAGACATGGAGCCGTTGACTGCAACTCTTTGCAACCATCCAGCCAATTCCTTATCCACCAAGTGGTCCATTGTTGAATCCATGTCTCTCTAATTTAGGAGCAAGGATGTCACATGGGACTATGTCAGATGCTTTGTACAAGTTCAGGTAGATGAAGTCAGTTGCTCTTCCCTTATCCACCAGTGCTGTAATTTTGTCGTAGAAGACCACCACATTTGTCAGGCATGATTTGCCCTTAGTGAAGCCATGTTCACTGTCTCAAATCACCTCCTTATTTTCCATCTGTCCTAGCATAGGTTCCAGGAGGATCCACTCCATGATATTGCCAGGCACAGAGGTGAGACTGGCCTGTAGTTCCCTGGCTCTTCCTTTTTTCTTTTATTTTAGAGTGTGGGTTATATTTCCTCTTTGAGTCAGCAGGAGATTCCCAGAGCTGCCACAATGTTTCAAATATGATGGATAGTGGCTTAGCACCTTCATCCACCAGTTCTCTCAGGGCCCACAGATGCTTTTTATCAAGTCCATGGACTTGTGCACCTTCAGGTTCCTTAGATGATCTTGAACCTGATCTTCTCCTACAGTGGGTTGCTATAAGATTTTTCAACCCAAGGCTTAAGCAGTCAAAGGCTCAAAGCACTGTTAATGGTCAGTCAGACCATTTAGTGCTTACATTGCTACTAACAGTGGTGAGGAAACAATGTAGATATTGCAAATCAAGTGAGGCAATTACAAGTAAAGAAGCTTTATTTTGCATTCTCCTGTTAATGGTTTCATGGTTCTATGATTCTATGCTTGAACAATAGACTGAACATATTTTTAAATCTTTTGTCGTCATATCCATGCAATCTCTTAAATCTGTCCCTTGATTTAGCTCTAGTTTCCATACATTCTTAAATTTACATTTTACCACTTTTTTAATTTAAGGCTGAGGAAGAATCTTACTACTGTATATGAATACCTGAAAATAGGATGTAAAGAAGACAGAGCCAGGCTCATCTCAGTGATGCCCAGTGGCAGGACCAGAGGCAGCGGGCAAAAACTGGAACACAGGAGGTTCCCTCCGAACAGCAGGCAATACTGTTTCAAAAGTGAGAGTGACTGAATGCTGGCACAGGTTGCCCAGAGAGGTTGTGGAATCTCCATCCTTAGAGATACTCAAAAGCTATCATGACACAGTCCCAAGCAATTGACTGTACATGGCCCTGCTTGAGCAGTTGGGTAGACCAATTGACCTTCAGAGATCCCTTCCAACCTCAGTCATTCAGTGATCCTGTGAAACTCAAGAGCTATAGACCTTTTTAGGTTCTGACTTCTATGCAACTTTTAAGATTCCAGATTGTAAGAACACCCACGTTGATAAAACCAGACCACTTTCTGGTGGTTTCTCACAAAACTCCATGAGACCATTCTGAAGTAATGTTAATAATCAATTTAGCAGACTAAAGCACTAAACTAAATCCTGTACTTTTTTTTCTTATGAATGGGATCTTTTCCAAATGAGTAAATATTTAACAAGCTGTTTACCAACTGGTTATTTTGAAGAACTACTAGTGTAAGTGTTTTCACGTTACTAACAGCTTTCACTTAACAGAAGAGAGAAGTCGATGTACTAGTCCTAAAACAGCTTCATACTTCAAATGTCTGTGTAAATAAAAGAGAATAGAAACCTGAAATCTAAGAGAATGGAACTGTTTTTTTTTTTTTTTAAATGGGCTTTGTTTTAGTCAACTGGTATTATGTTGGTGATAGTTTGGGAGGGGGTGTATTGAACCTTTACCTACAGATGTTCTGTGCTCTACATGTGAGTAAATAACCACTGGAAAAGATTATTTTGGTTTTTTTAAGAGGCCAATAAGATTTCTGTGTATTTGGAGCTGTCACTGTTCAAGAAAGTGCTGTGGCTGAGTTGCAGTCCATGCCAGTTGGCTTAGGCAGGCCTCTTCTATCCTTAGAGAAGATAAGCGATACAATGTTGGCTTATACTTAAGTATTTCCAAGAATTGTATCTAGATACAGCCCTTGCTAAAAGTCCAGTAGATTTTCTTGCCTTGCACAGTCTAAAGCGAGACTGATCAAAGGAAGGTCAGTATTTCATAAGTGCTTATTACTTCTTCTTTGTGTAAAATAAAAAAGGAGGGGGAAAAAAACCCCAAACAGCACCCCCACAACCAAAATTCTGTGATTCTGCATGAAGTTGCTTAAAGGTGATCAACTCAAAGAGGAGAATTTTTCTGTTTCTAAAAAGTAACTGTGGGTACGGTTTCCAAAATGTATTGTTAATGTGATGTTTCATGGCAGGGATAATTTTGTTTCTACACTTGCACTTCGTCTAGTTGTAGTGCTGCAGCTGAAGCCTGAACTGAAGCTGCTGATTGAAACAAGAACAGACAGCCTAAACTCACCATGGCTTTGGTGGTGGATATACCACTTAGCAAAGCTAGGGATGAAGCTACCAAGTCCACCTGACACTAGTTGTGACTGAAAAGGATCTTCACCTGCTTCCTTTGCATCCTCTAAGATTTTTTTCTTTCAGTTCCTAATATAGCACAGTCTGAAATACTCTTTTATAAGTTCTCCCTAGATTGTCACAAAACTCTGCCACTTTTCAGGTGTATCTTTCATTCCTAGCATCACAGGTACGTTCCCTTCATGGAGATGTGGGATGGAGAGTGCGGCATAGAACAAGAACTTTGTTCTTGAAGGATTAGCTTTGGAGTTTTACCAAATTTATCAGTTTTCAGGAATCCTTCATGTAAAAAAGGGGCAGATTATTGGTATTAATGGCCTTTTATGCTAGACAGTATTGATATTTTAATCTGAGGCATTAAGAAACAGTGTTTTTCTTTCTGATTTTGAAAGAACAACAGGCTATCAAAGGTAGAACACAAATGCCCAGCAAAGCTCTCAGGCTTTACTGCTATTTTGAGATAGCTTTGGCTTGTGTACTGGTAAGACCAGTGTGCATATTCAAAATTCTAGCCTCTACAATGAAAAGACAGGCCCTCGGAAACAGCCAGTGGTTTTGGAGCACGCTTGTCCTTTGCGTGCTGAATGTTAAACAATGACTTAAGACTCTACTACACACTGGCTGTAGCTCTTGATGTCTTACACACTGGCTCCATTTTTTGACATAATTTTGGCAAGTGAGGGAACCTGGCAATCCTTCATGCTAGAAGCCTTAGCTCTAATAAAGCGCTTTAGTTATTAGCACAAGTAAATAGTTGTCCATTTGTGCTTCATTAATGCATATTAGTCATACGGTAAATACTGTCATGCTGGCAAGTTCCCCAGAATACTGAATACTTCTGCACAGTTCAGGAGGGGGTTTCTGACAAAGTGGTGTTGGCACCTTTCTTGAAGAAGTTCTTGAAGCTATTAGTGTAGGAGAGTGACAGACCATTATTTCAGCTTACGTGGGTTTTTGTAAAACTGATACTTCAGTGGAGGCAAAGAAGTATCTTTGATTCATTTTATGCCTCTGCAGTAGGTCCTTCTCAAGCTTGCAGTTAACTTTTCTACAGTCTTCAGCTATAGGTGGGGCAGATTGCTTTGGGCTGTGGGGAGTACAAATGAGGTCCCTACTTTTCTAATGAAAATAGTAAGATATTCTTAAGTCCCATAAGATTGTCCTATATTGTAAAATTTTAACTATATATTTGAAGAACCTAGCATGTGCAACAGTCTGACAAAATCAAAAGGCAGCAAAATGATCCATGATCTGTGTAAGTGTTTTGCTTTCTTGAAAGATAAGACCCTTAACATAAACAGTATAAAACTGTGAGCTGAAGTGTCAGGTCTGACTTGTTCAGAACAGCCAGTATAGATTGACCAATTGCTTTTTTGTCCTTTGAGTGCTTGGCAATGACTTCCAGGAGGACTTGCTCCACAATCTTGCCAGGAACTGGGCAAGGCTGACCAGCTTCTGCTTCCTCATACTCTCATCCATTGCCTGTTTTGAAGATGAATGTGACTTTTGCCTCTGCAGTCATCAGGAGCTTCCTCTGATCGGTGACTGATTTTTTGAAGATAAGAGGGAGTAGCTGGGAAATGGTATTGGCCAGCTTTCTTAGCACCTTCTAATGCATCCCATTGGGTCCCAGGGACTTGGTCCAGTTAGCTTATCATAGAATCATAGAATCATAATGGTTGGAAAGGACCTCTAGGATCATCAAGTCCAACCTTTATCCCAACATCTCTCCAGCCACTAGACCATAGCCTCAAGTGCTGCATCTACTCATTTTTTAAACACCTCCAGGAATGGTGACTCCACCACCCCCCTGAGCAATCTGTTCCAGTGCCCAACCACTCTCTCAGTAAAGAATTTCTTCCTAATATCTAATCTAAACCTCCCCTGATGCAACTTGAGGCCCTTTCCTCTTGTTCTGTCGTTAGTAATTTGGGAGAAGAGACCAACACCAGCCTTGCTACAACCTCCTTTTAGGTAGTTGTTGTTTGTTCCATAACCTTCCTTTGCTGTAAGTAATAGTTCAGTCCCCCAGATGCTGACACCATGCTCAATGAACTGGGAGATGTGATGATCAACTTTACTAGGAAAATCTGAGGCAAAGAATTCATTGATCTTTTGTCTTAGCAGCTGGGTCCTATGGACAACTGAGCACTAACTAGACTAATATTAGCTATCCTTTTGCTCTTGCTTACCTGTAAAAACATTCCTTGTTTTCTCTTGAAATCATAGAATCATACAGGTTGGAAAAGACCTCTAGAATCATCTAGTCCAACCTTTGTCAAATATCTCCCTAGCCCTTAGACCATGTCTCGAAGTGCCACATCTGCCCGTTTTTTGAACACCTCCAGGGATGATGACTCCCCCGCCTCCCCGAGCAGCCTGCTCCAATGCCTAACCACTCTTTCAGTAAAGAACTTCTTCCTGATATCCAATCTAAACCTCCCCTGGCACAACTTGAGGCCATTACCTCTTGTCCTTCCATTAGTTACCTGGGAGAAGAGACCAGCACCAGCCTCGCTACAACCTCCTTTTAGGTAGTCGTAGAGAGCAGTGAAGCCTCCCTTCAGCCTCCTCTTCTCCAGACTAAACAATCCCAGTTCTCTCAGGCTCTCCTCACATGACATATTCTCCAGACCCCTCACCAGCTTCGTTGCCCTTCTCTGAGCCAGTTCCAGCACCTCAATGTCCTTCTTATACTGTAGTGCCCAAAACTGGACACAGTACTCAAGGTGCAGTCTTACGAGTGCTGAGTACAGGGGCACGATCACCTCCCTACTCCTGCTGGTCACACCGTTTCTGATAAAGGCCAGGATGCAGTTGGCCTTGGCATCCTTTGCTTGCTTCTGCTCATCTACTTGGGTGGCATCTCCATATTCTTTCTGCATAGCCTCTTCCTGCTTTGATCTTCTTTGCATTTCAGGCTTCGACCTTCTTTGTGTTTTAACATTTGAGTTGAGGTAGTAGTTGCCTGTGCATTTGCTCTGACTTTCTGCGTGCCAAAATGGACCATTCTTGAGCTTTGAGGAGACTGTCCTAGGAAATCAGCTTGTTGTCCTGGGCCCTTTGGTCCTTCTGAGCATTCTCCATTGGGAGCCTGTCAAGCAGATCCTTGCACAAGCCAAAAATCTGCTTTCCCGCAGTCCAGGACTGTAATTCTGCTGGTAGTATTGATTCCTTTGCATACTCTTGTTACCTTCATCTCAGCATGGCATCAGGCTGCCAGAAACCTCTGCCTCCCCAGCTGGTTCTTCTTTGCCCATGAGCTGGCTTTGCTAGCTTGTTAGTCAAGCAGTAAGTGCTGGTTGGCTTGCTGATCACTGGTGACGTGAAGTTATCTTCAACCTACTTCAGAAATCTTTGTAACGTCCAGTGCTGGCTGCAGCTGGAACTGTGCTGTTTGCTTGTGAGTGGGTTAGAAATGTGATTTAGCTGATTTGTCTCCAGTTTCTCCCCATCCCATGCGCCCGGCTGCAAAAATGTACTTGTTTGGCCTAGGCAAGACAGGTCGTTGGAACTTTTATCTCCTCCATGATGATGAGTGCCTTGTTTGGAAATAAGCATTGACGTGAAAGATGAGGGACTTGCCAGTGTGACAGAAGCAAAGGAAAACCTGGGGTTGCTAACGTATAGCCCAGATGTCTCCTGGCCCACCTCTGTCCTTTGTGGCTTTGCAGTCAAGCTGTTGGTACTTAGTCTTCTGGCATGGCACCCTCCTGCCTTCACTCATATTTGTTCTCTGTTCCTCAAGGTTTACATCCAGGTGGGCTGTCTCCCATGCTGCCTTCTCTGAAGACCTACTGCCAGCCATATCTCCCCAGAACCATCCTTCAGGAAGCAGGGAGAAACTCTCCCTTGCTAAGTGGCTTATGAGCTTCCACCCTCAGGTGTGACTGGTGCTGCTATCCTTTGGTCATGCATGCCCCTGGCATCAAGTCATTTGGTGGGTATGGGCATGAGACACCAGGAGTCCTGGCCAGATGTTCCTCTTTCATCTCCACCGGGGGCCCATTGCAGAAGAGATACCACCCCCATGGCTGCAGTATGAAGAGGCAGTGCCTGTCAGGGAGTAAAGGCTGACACAAATGCATCCTTGAGATGCATGAACTGTTTTATTTATTGTGAAGAGACTGTGCCTAGCCTGGCAAGGCTAACATCTGCCTTTCTTGCCTGTGGGTTTTCTGTCTCTACACCCCTCTGGCAGAGACCTGAGCTGCCCAGAATTTCCTTGAGTGGTTGTGTGCAGTCTGATGAAGAGGAGTGCCCTGGGGGAGCTTGGTAGAAAACATTTTGGGTCTCCTGGAAGGAGATCAGTGTCTATTTCTGGAGGACATCATGGCAATGACGGTGTCAGGAGGCAGTGACTGTACCTCTGGCTAGTCTATCTCCATGGGCACTCCTTCCTAATCAGCCTCTATAGGCTCGGACTCTGCTGCCACCTGGTTTAATGAAGCCCTTTAGTCCTACACAGTCCTTCTTCATGCTCTTACGCTGTTCCCCCTTGTATATCCTTCTTCTTCCAGAGCCCCTCTCCTAACCTTATCCTTCCTTGACAAGCAGGGAAGCAGCACTCCTTGGCAAGCCAGGAGTGGTTGCCATGGTCATACTACCATGACCATTTGTCACAACCTGTTGGAAAGAGTTCTGCAGAAGGTAACTCTAGGATCATATGTTACGTAGACATTCTTTGGTGTCTCGTGGTATTTGTACTTGCTACATCACTTCAGTTAGTCTCCTGGATGTTACAGATATTTATTAATGCAAATTAGAGCATTAATGCTCTAATGCTCTCTCCTACAGATGCACACTCAATTTATGTGAATTTTTTTTTCTTTTTCAAGTTCATGACAGACCCAGAATTTTTCAAACCAAATATTAATTTCACTTATGGACTCACCTTAAGTGTTTTATAGCTGAAGGCGCTTTCAGAGCCTGTTCTCTGAGGTGAATGTGAATGAAGACTTCAGAGTACCCCTTTCTCTATTTCTGACCATGCAGAAGTGTAAGGTGGTGTGGTGTAAGTTTGATGGGAAGAATATCTTCCTACGTGCGTGCTGATGACATTTCTGCATGAAATATATATTATTTTTTTTTTTTTTTCTGACATGATCGCATGGTTAACAAAGTGTGCCAAAGATGTTCTGAAAAAGGCATCTCTTGCCATCTTGTTTTTTTCTGGAGTCTTTTATGTCCTCAAAACAATGACAAACTGCTGGCTGTTGAACATGAATTGACTGGATAGCTTAGTCACAAACCATAACTGCTATGCTGGATGAGAGCAGGTTGGAAAAATAGTTTTCTGACAGCATATCTTTTAGAGCATGACTTGCCCTGAAGATTAAAATAAACCCAAACCCACAAGACCAGAAACTTCTCATCAACTGTCCCACTAGCATCTTCTGGAACAGGGATACTAACACAATGACATGCATTATTAGGATGCAAGATTAAACGCACCCTGTCAGTATTGTGGCGGGGTGCTAGTGAACCCCCAGGTAATTTGCCACAGTTAGTTTTCTTGTTTTAGCTAGATGTAGTAGTCTGCAGTTCAACTGTATCCAGAAGATGGCTTGTTTCTCTCACCCACAGCTTGCTTCTGAAGCCCAGTTCAAAGTTTTTCTCTTTTCTTCCTCATCCTGTAATTCCTTTCTTTTGATCACTGGTTTGACTTTAATCTCAGCAGGAATCTTTTGCGCTACTTTATTCCATAGATCTGCATTCTTGGGTTAAAAATAATAGCTCAAAACCAGAGGAAGCAGTATAATAAGTACTGATTGTGCTGTAAAAGTTACCATCCTGAACCTTGGAGGTAATCACCACGTCAGCCGAAATGTGGTAGTTGCTGATGCACAAGTGATAAGTAAACAAGTCACATATTTATCATCCTCCCCCCCACACCTTCCACAGTGGTTTCAGAGAAGAGCAAATAAGAGAAAGAATGACATTTTGAAGCCACTTTAATACTGATTGAACAGCAAGTCATCTGATTGCCTCCTATCTTTGCCGGAGTGAACATTGGAAATCCATTTCCAGAAATGTTCTCGTGGTTAGTAGCTGCAGCATTTCGGCATTGCCAAAGCCAGCACAATCAAACGTTGTGCACGTGGCAGTATTCTAGCTGTGGGTTTTCTTGATTTTTTTTCTTCTGGTTGACCAGCTTTGCAATCTCTGTTGAAATCTCTCCCCATTTGGAGACCCTCTTCGTGGGCAGGTCTTGTTGGGGTTGGTTTGTTTATTTTGTTTCCTGTGCTACCTTGACAGTTTTTGGCACACCAGACCTTCCTCCAGTAGCATACTAGTAATTATGAAAACTCTTTGATCTGTTGAGGCCTAAACGTAGCCCAGTATTCAGAGGATTTGTGCAGAATTAAATCAGCTGCTGCTGCTAACCACATTGAATGGTTGCAGTTTGTTCTGGCGTGCTGTGGGTAACTTTGTTGGATGTGTCCGGTAGGCGTTAGCAAAAAGTGTGGAGAAGCAGTACAAAATAAGTGGTCACTTGACACACTTATACTGTGAACAACTACTTATAAAACAAAACCAAACCAAAACCTTCCAAGCATGAAGAGGTGATTGACACACTTGCTTTTAGCAAGCAGTTTTTTTTCCAAGTGCCCCTTTGTGCAAAAACTAAAGATTTGCACTTTGTATTGGGTTTTCCTGGGACAGCTTGCAACTTTACATGTAATCGGTTAGTATTTAGTGATTTTTTTTTTATTTTTTTTTTTTCCTCCCCCTTTAGAGAATGTTAAGTCCCTAAAGGTTTTCTGATAAAGCCATCTTCTTGATGCAGGGTAACTGGAAGAGCTACCTGCAGTTAGCTCACCTTCCTCAAGGAGGGGAAAACATGGCAGCCACTACATTGGGGTGGACATATATGAACATACTTATTTATTAATAGTGGAGCAAGTGTTGCAATTAAGGACATTTCATATTGTACCCAGATTTTTGAAAATCAGAGATAGGGAAAGTATCCAGGGCACTGAGAGAAGTTCTCAGGCTAAAAACATACCTTTGAGCTGCTTGGATTTTACTGTAGTCAAGCTAGTTACTTCTTTTTTGTATTCTGATATATGTGGAAAATATTGCAAGTTTCTTTCATTTTGAGAAGTGGGGATAAGACACTGGCACACTGAAATATCCAGGACAACCGCTGTTGTTAGTCTTAGCTTAATTTTTGTTTTGTTTTCTTTCCAGCTGTTGTGTATTAACAATTTGTAGATAGGCAGCACTGCAACATGGTTTGTATTAGAAATATTGTCCAACTGCTGCTAATACTTGAGGGCAGTGACTTTATGAAGAGCATCACTGTTGAGGATTTGAATTTTTTTCTTTTTTAGGAAAACTATTTTGAGCATTAGTATGGAAGGTGCAGTGATGTAACTTTCTTAAAACTGTGAAGGTCAAATGAGATTCAAACAGGATTAAAGAAAAAAATGCAGAAACGCAGGCATCTTGTTGTATTGGTGATACCTGGTGGAGTTGTTTTTTTTTAAGGGCTAGCAAAGTAACCTACTACTGCGGTGTAAGCAGTGCAAAAGAGCTATTTTTTTTAAGTACCCATATATTGTAGACTGTTCCTTACATTCCATCGTTTTCTTTACATAAATTACTATTGCTGATTTGCTCTGAGAGAGTGGAACCCTGCCATTTGGTTAGGGGAGAGCACAGTGGTCTGTTCCAATAGAAGATCTGATGCTGGGCTCTTAATCATGAAAAGGCATGATTGCTGTGCTTTAGAGATGTCTGTCATTTCTGTAGGATTGTTTCAGTGGGTTATGAAGCTGTCAACTGAGATGTAAAAACCTTTTCCCCATATTCAATATTCTTAAATATCTTCTTTTTGGTAAGGCTTGCTGTTGTGGAGATGTGTGAAGAGTTAGTTCTCTATCTAACTGCAAGCAGGTTACCTAACTACAACTGTCCTTGTCTGAGGTGGGCAATTAGTTCTGGAGCAGATTGTGCCATGTAACAGGTAGATGGTTCTTTAAGCAAAAAGGTGTGTGGTCAGTATAATTAGGATCACAGGCTTGATCAGATGTGACTGCTGTTTCTAGACCTAGTTAACTACTTATCTGGTGCCAAGGATCACTCTCCAAGGAAGGAGGGGTATCAAGCACACCCTAAACTACAGCAATTGAACAAATAGGCTAGAAAGTAGAGAGAGAAGGTACATATCACTGATAATTGAGGCAAGTAAGGATAGCAAAGTAGTGTTGTGTGAAGTTGTTCAATATGACATTTGAAATTAATCAGATTTTCAGTTTGAAAACCTGAAGAACAATTTCATTAGCAATCTGAAAGCTACTTTGCTCACTGGCATCTGGTGAATTTTAATGATCTGTGTGAGCACAGCAGCTCTTTCCCCATGGGGGGTTTATCATTTTATCAGCTCTGTCAAGGGCTGCGAAGAATCTTCACTGATTGAACCCTCAGTTTGAGCCTGAAACATCAAGAAGGCAAAAGGGGATAGCACTATTTTCTCTAAGAAAGCAGACCCGCATTCAGATGGGATATATTCCTTTGCTCTCCGTTTCATGCTACCTTCATTGCTGTGTTAGAGTTTCATCAGTCTTGATTTTTCAGGGCTGCCTAGCTATAAGGGTGCATACACTTAAATGTAGTTTAGGTTATGTGACTGTGGTTGCCACTTCCCAAAGCCTAGAGATTTGAATACCTGTTCTTAAAGAGAATGCACTTATATGGAAATCATGGTTCCTGCCACCGAGGTAGCATCTTTTCTCTCCAGCCTCCCCTGGCCTGAGACACATGAATGTGTTGCTGCCGTGCTGGATCCCAGAGTCCCCCTCGTCATCCTCTCAAGCATTGAACCTTCCAGGGTTAATACAGGGCATCATAAGCTTGCACTGGAACAGACTGTCCAAGGCATTTTGCAGAACATCTCCCATCCAGTTGGTGCAAGGATACTGTCAAAATCTGAATCCCAAAGCCAGTGTTCTTGGAAGAAGCTGGCCAGTAGTGCTGCTACGGCTGGAGCTCTGGTAGATTTAATGCCAAGTTGAGCAGATGCGCTACCTTGTATTTCACAGGTCTGAGCATGGGGAGGGCAGTGGATTGAAAAGGATCAAGTATGCTGTACCTTCTTTCTGTGTGTTACAACTTATCCAGAAAGAGCATGTCAAGATTCCTTTTTTTTTAATCTAGTGCAAGCTAAAAGAAAATAATTTTGAAGACACTTTCTCAGAATGGACAAGTGTGTTAGCAGGTATGTGACATCCTGAAATTTTCCATAGCACCTGGGTACAAATATTCACATTATATTTCTTCTTCTCATGAAGAAGAAATGTAGTCCAACCGTGCATTTCAGAAACTTGGACAAAACATAGAAAGTGACCCTGGTAAGGATTCTTGAGTAGCCTAAAGCTTTTATGAGAAACAACACATTATCTCTCATGAGACCCCACTTTGAGTATTGTGTCCAGCTCTGGAGCCCCCAACACAAAAAGGACATGGACCTGTTGAAGCGGGCCCAGAGGAGGGCCATGAAGATGGTCAGAGGGCTGGAACACCTCTCCTATGAGGACTGGCTGAGAGAGTTGGGGTTGTTCAGCTCCAAGAAGAGAAAGCTCCAGGGAAACCTTATGATAGCCTTCCTCTTTCTGAAGGAGGCCTACGAGAAAGCTGGGGTAGGACTTTTTACAATGGCTTGTAGTGATAGGACCGAGGGGTAATGGGCTCAAACTGGAAGAGTGGAGATTTATAGTAGATGTAAGGAAGAAGTTATTCACTGTGAGGGCAGTGAAACACTGGAACAGGTTCCCCAGGGAAGTTGTGGGTGAGCCATCACTGGAAATGTTCAAGACCAGGTTGGATGGGGCTTTGAGCAACCTGGTCTAGTGGGAGGTGTCCCTACCCATGGCAGGGGGGTGGGAACTAGATAATCCTTAAGGTCTCTTCCAACCTAAGATCTTCTATGATTCTGTGATGATGGGTTGCATTATTCAGATTGCCTGAGCACCATCCAGTATATTAGTTAATATATGTGGATTGTGAAGTTCATTAGAGCCTTGCTGTGCTTTTAGCTCAATTTAAGTACTGTAGTCTATTAAGTATCAGTTCTTTAGTAAGAGAATGATGCAAAATCTCACTGAAAATCTCACTCTTTAAAGAGGAATATGACATATTATTTTACTTTGTACTTTCTCAGGGTAGCAAAACTAGGTTTTTTGTTTAATTCCTATTAGTAAATACAATTCTCTCTCACAGAAAACAGATTTTTCAGGGTCTTTATTGGTGGAGTCAGTATTGTCCAAAACCAAAGAGCTTGGAACATGCAGGGTTTTGGTAGCTTTGTCAGTGTCAGTCCCTTGCCAATGAGAGTGGGCTTTTTCAGATGTAAAGTAAACTTACAATTAAGTACAAACTAAAGATAAAATATCAGGATCTATGAGCACTAGGAGAAGAAACAGAATTTCCGTATGAGCATGTAATTTTTTACTGTGAAGAATTTCCTAATATAAATTTTATTTATTCAGTGGTCTTATGTTAGAAATGAAAAGGAACCTAGCTTATTTTTAAAAAAAGAAGCAAAAAGACACTTTATCGGAAAGTAGCTGCTTCATTTTTGTAAGTACTTTTTAGCTGAAGACAGCTCTAAGAAGTGTTTGCTTTCACTGAGAACCTTGTGCATTTGTTTCTTTTCTGTATTTCAATACTTTATTTTAGCTGTAAACTCTATAAACTGTCTCTAACAGCCACGGTGGTTTTAGTCTCATTAAAAATAGAACAAAGCTTTTAGCATTTCTAAGCCTGTCAGTTGGATTCCTTCCTTGCTAGCTGATTAAAAGACAGCAACCATGATGCATTGAAATTTCTACCATAATAAATGGCAGTCTGGTCCAAAAAGTACATGCTGTGGAATATACTTTCCATTTTCTCTGTGCAGAGTACTGGGAGACAGCTAAATTCTTGCAGAAGCAGATAGTTTCTACGAAGAGAGGACTGCATCTAGCAAGAGAAATCTAATTTGATGTAGTTCTTGCCAAATTCTAGGTTCAGTAGTGTTGAAAACCCTGTGAAGGCCAGCCTAGAGAAGCTGAATCTGTAACGCTGGCTTGTATGCGTGCTGTAAAAGTGCTTTGCTGAAGCTGTCAGCTAACATGGCATGCTCACTCCTGCCTTGCTGCAGAAAAGCCTTTTATGAGGCTGCTACCAGATACTGTTGGGAGTTGCTAATCATGGTCCAGCTCTTGCCAGATTTTGTTTATTTATTTGCTTATTTTCATGGAGGACCTGAAGAGCTACTTTTTTTTTGGGGGGGGGG
>VZZY01011643.1:24549-72435 GCA_013400335.1 Eurystomus gularis | reverse complement strand
GGGGGGGAATGGCGGGGGTGTGGAAGCTGGCTAGGTAGGTAACAGTAGTTTTTGGTGTGAAACAATACTGCCCTGATAGCAGTTGCAATGCAGGTAATGAGAAGTCAGAGAACTGGTAAAAATCCTTAAAATAAATCTGAAACACCTTTAGAAAAATAACTTTCTGGCTCAGCTATAGCGGTGTGTTGTATAACTGTATCAGTTTATGTATTTAAGAAAGCTTTTTTTTTTTTCTTGGTGTAGGAGAAGAAACACTTCACTGACTTGGGACAGGCACACTGTGGGATTTAGTTACTGACAAAAGGGTCCAAGCCCCCAGCTTTTTGCTGAATTAAAGGACTTCCTGGTCAGTGGGTTTTTGAAACCCAGACGGGGGTCGGGAGAGAAGTTCCTCCAAGGTCAGACTGGCAAGCCTTTCTGCCTTGCCCTGTATCATGGGATGTAATATAATTCCTGTGATTCACTTAACAAATTCCCTGCCACTGCAGAGACACAGAACATGGACGCAGGTCTGTCTTGGCTGTCAATCTCTTTCACTTTCCTTCTTTCTTTAATAATTCTTGGTACGTTGTGTTTCTTGTAGCTCTTGTATGTGTTGCATGGTGGGCTGGTAAGTCTGCTGAGGGTTTTGTGAATGTGTGAATAGCAATAGGTCTGGACCATCTGCCAGGTTATTGCATGTTCTCGGTGATTTATGGCACTAAGGATTGGAGGTGCTGCAGTGTGTTAGGAGGAATGTGCTGCTACTTTTGCTACTCCTGTAATCCCAAACTGGGCTTGTTTGTTCCCAGTCTCTAGGGTTATCTCTCCCAGTCTTGATAGCCAGTACTGTAAAATTAGGATTCCTGCAGTTAGTGGCTTTGCTACTTCAGGAGAGAGAGCCTGGCTTTTGACAAAGCTAAGTGGCTTTATTTTAAGCCCTTGTTTTTACAAGCTCTCTTAGCAATGGGAATACTAAAATTCTAGGTTCATGGTTACTCTGTTGATTTACTGAGCTTTTCACTTGGCTCTTACCTAGTCAAATGACTATAGTTAAGAGGCAGGAAACCTAGTTACAGGTCTTTAATTATGTAATATGTGGGTTGTGTGAGAATGTACTTTAAAGTTTTTTGCCTAGTGTGCAAAGCCTGGTTTTTTTTTTATTTCTATGACATGTTAAGCAGTTGCCCAGGGAAGATGTGATTGGAGCTGTGGTAGAAGACTATAAAAAATACAAACTGTGTTTGAGTAAACTTGAAATCATTTGCAAAATAGTGACTTTGGATAAACCCAAGAGCCTTGCTCTTCCTTCACAACAGCACTAGGGACAAATTTCCTCAAGCTCTGGGGTGTTAGCATGCTGAAAACATGTTGTACCAAACAGCTATCTGATAGGGGACTGTACTGCTGTATTTAGTGACTAAGGAGCCTACTGACTTAATTCTTCTAAGAAAGGAGCATCACATGCATTACTAATTGATCTAGACTGTGGAGTTTGGATTAGATCTTGAACATTGGTCTGGATCTGTCAAGTGGATTTCTTCCTGTAATAGCATATGTGTTTGCCTTCACAGGGCTAAGAGTAAAATTTGAGTGACAGAACAGAGAAACTCTGTGGATGGTTGTGGATACCAATAAGCTCCAGGGAAGTTTACTTAGATAAATAGCTGGCTACTTGGAACTTGCCATAATAGAGTCTGTTCTTCTCCTTGTACATTTGATGCTTGAAATAAACCAAGGCTGCAAAGTCATGGTATAAAGAAGAAGCATAGCTTAGACAACAATGCAGAAAGTTACTTTACATAAATGCAAGTAGTCTTTTGTTTGGAAAGTGAAGAATGGTATAAAGTAGTCCTCAGAAGAAATGCTGCCTCATCTGTTTATTGCCCGAGAAAATGCCAGAAGCACATTAAGAATGGCAGTACTGGGGAAGAAATGTTCGTGTACCTCCGTGCTCTTTGTCAAGGAGCGAACAGTTGCAGATATGAAGAGAGAGTGTAATTTCTCAGAGTATCCCCTTCCTGCTTCTGGAGCCTGGAGCTGTGTCCACTCTTTCACAGCCCTTGATGGTCACCTCTTCAGTAAATTTTAATTGCTTTTCCTGAAAAAGTACTTGAATGCTTTGCAATAGTTTCCTCAGTCTGTGCTGGCAGAAGGTACTTCGTTTTGCTTTACGGGAGTTGCCTGAACAGACTAAAGCTCAGGTGGCTCAAGTAATGACTTGGCTAACTTTCTCATTACGCTTGACTAGTTTTAAGACATCTACCTCAGTGTGACAAAACAGCACTGCAAAGTAGGCAGTGAGCTCCCGGTGCGGTGGGAGTGCCTCTGTGCAAACCGAGGCCTATCTGCCTTGATAGTCTCCTAAACCACAGTGGGACCCATCAGCATGTCTGACTTGACTTTCTGTTGTGTTGGATGGTGTACAAACATCAGAAGTATGTCATGATCTTAATTTGTCACTGTGGGACTGCTGGCATGAATACGCGTGACTCTTGCTCAATTGAACCTTTTGTTCAGGGGCATGGCTGTGTGGGTTTGCAGACAGCTACAGTAAATCCAAAACCAGGGACTGTCGTCTTGGTGGTCTGGATGTCCTCTATCTGGCCATGCTCCCAGGAGCTTCCGAGAAGCTGTGCTGCCACTCATATAGCCTTCCTTCATCTTGTAAACTTTCAGTGATTGCTGAAGTTAGAAAAAGCTGAAGCCTTCGGTAAAAGGGGATTTCCAGACCTCTTGAAAAAGCTATTCTGTCTCTGCTAATGTCAGACCCCTTTCTTCATAGAGAAAGAGGGAGAAGGGAAGTACAGATGATACTTTATTATTTGTACTTTCAAGTGTGCTTCCTTCCTTCTCTAAGCCCTGTTTACCTGTATGATTATCCTGAATGACTGAGTGGATAACATTTGCTGAAGGAACCTGGATGAGAGCAGTAGCAATAGAGTGCTAGCAACATGCTGGTGAACTTAGTAATGCTTTCTCATACTGATAAATACTCTTCTGAGCTAAACTGCAGGTGGGAACAGTAGCTCTTGGAGTAGAAGTGATTAAAGAGCATATGTGCAGACAGCAGAGCTGCTATAGTATATGGCTGTCTGATTCTGTGATTAAAAGATCAGATTTAATGTTTTCTTTGATAACTGAAATGCTTATCGTGCTAGCACAAACAGCAGCAAACATTTTATGTCGTAGTTGGAGTGCAACTTGAAAGGCTTGGTTATAGATTGAAAAATAAATCCAGATTGTCCTGGTTACTGATATGCAGAGATAACACTGTCTATGAGTGGACTTTGGCTCCTAATGCGATGCAATTGTGTTGCATTTTGCATTGTGCAATATAGGTTTGCAAAAGGACACTGAAATCTAACCTGTAGTGACGATGGTGTGTTTGGCTGTATGAAACATTAATGCTTTAGAGGACTCTGTAAAAAATAAACCCTGCTTCAGATCTTTCTAGCACTCTTGCTAGTCACTCAAATCATCCTTGGTCACAGATGCTGACTAACAGAGAAAATAGTACATGCAAACAAGTCAGTGAGGGCTAATGCTCAGCTAGCTTCTAAAAATACTACAATAGCTGGATGGCACAGTAAGTTAAGTAACATGCTTTAATTTCATATTGAGTGCATTTATTGGAAGAGAAGGGAGAGCTGGGGATTAAAACATGGAGCAAACACATGATTTACCCAGAGCCCAGTGTCAGCAGCAGCAGGGGGGCATGGTGATGGACCAAAACAGGTGCCCACCTTGCTGAGGGCCTCAGCCACAGCCCCAAGCTGGAGACCGACAATGAGGNCTTTTTCTTCTTCTAACCTTGTTCCAGTGTCTGTCTGATCCCTGCTGCAGCTGGCCGAGTGCCACTGTTTGTCTGTGCACAAGGGACACAAACAGATTCTGGAGGGTCATGTGAAACTACCCTGAGCTCTTTAAATCGCACCGCCCTTACCTTTTCTCCTCCACTGCCCACATTGCTTTACCAGGTGTGGCTTTGTTTATGCACGGCTGTTGATTTACTTTAGCACCTGGGTTGTAGTGGCCTTCAGTGCCCGGAGGAAACCTTTGGTTCCATGCTTTGCTTAAGCTGCAGGAGATGTCTGCAGACCTTAGTAGAGGTTTACACCTAAAAAAACAGGCAGGGGTGTCAGCTTTGAAAGGCCAACACCAGCAATCATTAGTTGTTGAAACCTCTGCTTCTGAAAACTTTGATATATCTTACTATGACTTTGGCTTAAGCTTTGTGAATGAGGCCTGTGGTTCTTAGCATCTTCTGGTGCAGCTGTAAGGTAATTCCAGAGAGGGTGAATCTTATTCCTGTAAGTTATTGGCAATTGGTAGTTAAAATGGTAATTGGTAGTTAAAATGGAAGAGTTATGCACTTTTAATTGAAGTTATGTGCTTGCAGTCAGCTGTAAGCTTGAAATAAGGTCTTCTCAATTAAGCGTGTGTTACTGCTGTGGGAAGCCCAAAGGTAAAAAGATGCGTCTTGGCCACATCTCATCCTCTTGTTACTACATAGTACTGTACAAATCTTGCCTGCCACTAGGGACATTTATGTCTTGGTGCAACTGAAAACACCTTTGTATTTACATATGTAACAAAAAGCTTATAACTGGTTTTCCTAGTCTATCTTTCACTTCTGTTGGGATGTCCTGTTGCTTTTTCCAGCTGAGAGGTGATACACAACTGCATCTACATGTCAGACCTCTGGATGCGTTCCTGGGAAGTAGAACATTCGTTCCGTGCTGCTAAACTGTGTCAGGGGGGTTTTGGCTACCTGATAAAAATATGTAATGTTGGAATTGCATGGAGGGAAACACACAAGGAAGGCTCTGCACCAGGAGGAAGGATGTTCTGCTGCTTTGTTTTCCATGCCAGTGATGTTCACCTCTCAACCTTTGTACTAGGTTTGAAATAACTGCAGAGCAATCAACTTCAGCTTTTAAGTTTTCACTGAAACTTTTCCTAGATGAACACATCCAACCCCTTGATGTCCTTGGAGCATTTGAAAGAATTATGCTAAACTTTTGGGGGAGTAGACTCTTAGTTTTGTATATGCTTTTTACTTCCTGGAGTAGCCTTCTCATGCTGCAGTCCCAAATTTCCTGCCTGAAAATTAAAGTTGAGATGTTGTGAGCCAGGTTAGTGCTGGCTGTGTGGTGTGCCAGAGGAAATGAGATAGAACCAGTGAGAACGACTAGCCCTCCAAAAGTGGTAATAATATTAGGATGCGATACTCTGTGGTTGGAAGGGATTTGACAGACAGGAGCTCATGAGTTGCTTGTTCCTAACACATACTCAGCTCCAGTGAAGGAGCTAACAAACATTCCCATGTTTTAAGAAAGGAAAACCAAATACAGTCATGCTGACAGGAGGTCTGATTTTTTTTTTTATTGATTCTTAAGAAGCAACTTCAAAAACTTGTGAGATTAGTTAGATGTGGCTCATGAAACAACAGCCGATGTTGCAAAAATCAGTGGCAAGGATGTAAGGAGCTATAGGGGGAAGTAGCCAATACGGAGGCAGAAGACTGAGTAGTCTCAGTTTTATCTGGCATAAATAGATGGGTGCCATATGTATCTTATATTGTTTACTTGTTAAAACCTCCCTTAGTCATACCACTGTTGGCAGTTCTTGTCAGGAGTCTGCGGGCTCCTGAATTGGTCCCTGATGGTGAAGGCACTCGAGTGGTACTTCAGTACTTGAATAAAAGCTGAAGTATCTGCTGTTTGAGACAGTCTTTCTGAAGAAGAGATAATATAATTTGTTTCATATCTTGCATAACTATATGCAGTTTGTATCCCCAAACACTACATCCATTATGGTTTTGAGTATTAGCTTATATTCTGTAAGCTGAAAATGTTGAGCTTGGAGCTCACAGTTCCACATAGTTGAATTGCTGCTCGCTGTGTGCATGTTACTGCTCTGCCATAATTACAATGTCATTTGCTGTGAAGGTGATTCCTATGTTTTGACATGAATGCGGGTCATGCTGTTTTGTGTTTATCCCACAATTTGGGTACAGCAGGAACATGTATACAGTCATGCATATCACTGCAGCATGGTTTAGGGGCAGTGATCTATGTTAATGTAATCAACGTATGCGCTTGCTTCTGGTTTTCCATACCTACCCTTAACATGTATATTCAAGGGTATGCCAACTTAGTAAAGCTATGTACCTGCTCTAAATTTCATTCTTACACTCATACTTCTAAAACTCAGTGTGGCTTATCTTGCTTTTCATATTATATTTCAATTTTCCTGCTTCCTCCAAGTCTTCTTTTTTGGCAAGTTCTGTGAGAAACTGTGGTATTTTAGACTTAGCCAAATTCAGTCTGTGTTAAAACTTCTTGAAACCTGATCTTCTGAGAGTTCTAGTATGAAAAAAACCTAAAAAACAGGTTGGCATCCAGAGCCATGGATGTTTATCTGAACTGAACTTTTGATTCCTCTTGAGGTTTGATAGTTCACTACTGAATCTGTTTCAGTCCAGTTAATTTGTTACAAACCTCTAAGCCACAGACTTTGAATTAAAGAAAACAAAGCCCCACGCCTCCACATAATTTGACAGAAGAAGAAACTTTTGTTAAACTAAGAAGTGCGTTACATCACTGTTCCATGGTTTGAAATGCAATACTGTTGTACAGATGAGCCAAAAACCTAGTTATTGATTCTGGATTCATGCCACCTGTATTAATGTGATAGTCAAGTGTCCCCGTGTAATCTCCCCCCCTTCTCCAACATTGGTTTCTCCTTTCAGAGGTATGGCAGGGAATTTTTCTGTATTGGTGGTTTGGCTCTGTGCAGTGTAGATTACAGGGAGTACAGAAGGCCTGTTTTTTATATGATTTTCTACTCTTCTGTTTTTAGGACAATGTAGATCAGACTTCGGCTCATGGTCGGCGGGATCTGGTGGAACCGAGTTTCCAAGAACCAACTAACCGCATCTCCCTGAATCACCAAGGTAAGGAATTGTGGATGGGGAATCTGGACTCTGCAGAGGAAGGCAAGGGCACTGCATATGCAGAGGTAGTTTTACTTCCATGTTGCTGTTTCTCCTTCTCATTAAAAACAAGCAGGCAAACAAGTAAGAAGTTCTGGATGGTTGGAGGAGGAATGCTGAGAAACAGTTTTTTGTCACAACTGTCCTGTAAGCTATAGATGAAGACCACAAAGAACTTGTGGTGCATCTCAAGCCTTGTAGTCCAAACTGGTATTGCTGGCCTGGGTGGCAGGCATATTCTCCTGGGTTTAAGAGTGAGGAGGAGGCAAGTACTGAAATTGAATTCAACATTTGTAATGTTGAAGTTGCATTAGAAAAATCTTTGATTGCTACAAGAAGGGTTCAGGGCTCTGGCTCAACTTCAGCAGTAGGAGAAAAGAAGAGATAAGTATGTTTACTTGCTTTGCATGACAGAAATCAGCTTGTTTGGGGAAAGGAAGTCCCGAACTAGATGTTGTAAAATAAATCTTAAAAGTCTTTGCCAATTTCTGCCTGTTCAGATACCTGGAAAAAGACAGTTACTATCATAGCAGGACTTTTCAGCTCGGCTTTATTTTTTTGGCTTTGAAATAATCAGTAATAAAGAGTACTATCTTGAGTAGTGAACCCCATTTACCCTCAGGGTTTGTGATGGCTTAGTTTGTAACCAAGTCCTTCAAAGTCATCTTCTTTTTCCCCAACATTGGACTCTTAAGATTTCGCTGAACAGGGTGCTGGGCCATCTTGTCTAGACCGTGCTTTTGCCAAGAAAGGTTGGACCAGATGGTCCTTGAGGTCCCTTCCAACCTGGTATTCTATGACTCTGTGATTCTTTTAATTCTAATGTTGTTTCTTCAGTGCAACAGCCAATATTATTGCAGTCAGCACAAGACTATTGAAACAAAGTAGACCACAAAAATATTACTTAAAGTATTTACCAAATATTACATGCTTAACTTTTCCTTTAAAAATCCAGCTTCTTTCTTTTGCAAGGGCAGCAAAACTGGATTTTCATGACTTGTAGATCCTCAAGATGATTTAAATTTCACAGAAAAATCCCAGAATGTAATGGAGATTGTATTTTAATTTACTGTGCCCTCCAAGTCTTCCAGTTGTTTAAAGCTTAGCTATCAGTTGAAAATAGAAGATAACAAGTTGTCATGTTATTCCGCCTAAAATTTCTAGGAGCGCAGGAAGTGAGTTGTGGTATCCTTGCCTGCTTAAAAACAGTTTATAAATTTAATTTTTCATTCATATTAGAATGGTACTGTTACATTAGTTTTACCTTCCTTGGGATGTGCAAATCCCTGAGCAGATCTATATACGTGACTTTGCTTGAAGCTATTTGTAAATATCCCCCTTTATTCAAGGGATTTTGGGGGGGGAACATCCTGTGTGGTCTAAGTGAATGTGCTAGAGTGAGAGTATGTGTGGATGCTTCTTATGAAGTCAGAATGTTTATTGAAGAGATCGGTAGTTTTGCATTTTGATGGAAAAATGCTGACTTCATAGCCTGATTTTCCTTACAGAGCAATACTTCCTTTTCAGAGCCTCCTTTTCCTCTGTCGGTAGTGTGGTACTGCAGAAGGGTTCATACAGTGACACCTGATGTGTAGCTCTGCTCAGCTACTTTGAGACAGATGTCTGTATGCAAACTGGTCCAGATTAATTTAGGGAACAGTTAACTTTAGAGAGCATGCTTTTCATAGAGGTACTGGCTGTTTAAGGCCTGTTTATAAAGAAAGACTCTGCTAATGTTTTTCCCGGTAGATGCTGAAATAAAGATCTCTTTTGCACCCACAAATTGCTTGAGATTTTTTGTGTCAGCTGTCTTGACAGCAATCAAATCCAGTATTTCTAAAATCTTTCTGATTTTGTTGCTGAAGTAGGTATTCAGCACATTATTAGTCTTGACTACCTCTGTGACCATGAAATGCTGTTTCGTTGGTGATGCGGATTGAGAACTGACATGGGAATGTCCAGAGGTGGCCTTGAATGCTGCTCTGGGCTGTAGCACTTCTGCCTTTTTTGCAGTGTTGGAGGGAAGCGGCATGCCTTGCAGGCATGGCATCTGCTGCTTTGGTATCTTTTTGAAAATATAAGGGGCCATAAACAAGATATTATGTCATGTCTTGTGTGTTTGTTCTGTCCAAGTGTGAGTGTCTACACTCTTTAACAGTGTATAAAATACATATTCTTGTCCAAGAACTTGAAAGTACAAGTATTTTAAGAGCTGCCTCGTATTCCAGTAACTGATTAATGAATAGTGCATAGAAAAATACAAAGCGAAGAGCTCTAAAGGGAGTTGTGACATGGTCTGAACTAGCTGCCATGCAGTTGTATTAGTCACACAAATAGGAAGACTAGGCTATTAACATAAAGTGGGTTTTTAAATTCTGTGGCAGTTGTTTGCTTCGGGTTTTTATGCTAAACTATATTATCCATTACTTTCTATTAAAGCTTTGCTGGCACTAACTTTGATTAAAAACTTAAAAGTAAATCTATATCCAGAAGTAACTGCTTGCATTTAATAAATGAACCTCTTTGGTGAAAAATCTTCATTATGTTGATGATAAAGATATTTGTAACAGACTATGGCAAATTTTGCTTCCAGTTACATGCACGACTTGCTGACTTCAGCTTATACTGGCTAGCAGATCTAAAGCTTTTGTTCCTGTGTTTTGCAAGACTTAAGGAAAACTGATAGGCTTGCAACAAAGCTGGTTTAATACATATCTAACATGAGAAGAAAGTGTGGAAGGATTAGAATTGGCTAAAATATTTCATGGCTTAGGTGCTCCCTGCCTTCCTCCCTTTAGTGTACTGTGCCTTAAATGCTTCAGCTGAACTTTGAGTAACAGTACTTACTACTTTATTTTATGCATACGCTTCCAATTCATACCTGACCACATTGCTCCGTGACCGCAGCAGATTTACCAGTTTCTGTTGAACATTAACTTATAGCCCTTTGCTTTTCAGTGGGAGAGCTTTAGTACAAGCACTTGCAATTCTGAACCAGACCCTGCTTTCCATGGCCTATAAAAATGGTGATTAGCTTCCTCCCAGGCATCTGAATCCCTTCAACACAAGCTGGAAAAAGAGCATTCAAGTGGAGACTGAGATATCCCTGCCAACTGTCCCTGCATGAATAAGCTCTTTCTTGTGAAGGGTATTTCAAGTACATGTTTCCTGCTGAATCACTCTTTTTCCACAAGCAGATGCTTTATAACTGTTCAGCTTTTTATTTTAAAATAATATCTTGTAAAGATTGGGGAGCAGAGAATACTTTTTGTGAAGTGAGGAGCCTTTAAAACAGGCAGGTTTCATATGAAACAGATGTAAAGAGTTGAATGCAGATGGACTAGTACTTTTTCCTAGAAATAGTTCAGTAACTGCTTCTGTGTAGGTATGCTGATAAACTTGCTTACTTGACAATAAGTATTTTTATATCTAAGTCAGTACTTAGTATTCACTTTTCAGGGATTCTGCTAGTTGGGCAAAATTCATAAAGGTGGCAAATGCAGAGAGCGGGAACTAGGATTCTAACCTCTATTCTCCAAAAGCTACTCCATAAATGAAATGCAATAGGAAAGAGCAAGCTTCATCCAGCTGAACTATACTAATATTCACTGGTGTAAAGAAGCAGATACACTTCAGCTACCTGTTGAAAGCTACAGAAAGTTAACAACAGCTAGCCAGTGTTTGGCATTTAATAAACAGCAAGTCAAGTATTTCTTGAGCAGTTCTTCCAGAAGCTGTAATAAAGTTTCTAGGGTTGGAGAAGAAAAATGTCTAAACTATGTGGCATTTTTTGAAGAGTTAAGGAAGGAGGTGAAGAAGCAATCAAAGTAATTATTTACCATTTTGAAAAACACCAAGAGAAAGAAGTGAGAGCATGCTCAAGATGAGACAGGTATTGTCATTTTTCTAAATTTTTTCCCATTAGGAATGGAATGTGGAGATGAAGGAAACTAGCCTCCTCAGCCATGTCTCACTTTGCGAAACGTTTAGCACTTACAGATGTTTAATATTTTGCAATGACAGATTCTCTGCAGTGTGTAGCCTACAGTGTTTGTAACCTGTCCAGTAGCAAGGGGCAGAGCTGGGGAGCATAGAGGTGATTTTAGTCAAAACACCTACATTCACATGGAGATGCGGTTTGGAGGCCTTTCATAGAGGTGATAGGCTCCAGCACTTGTTCTCCCTGGCCTGTCCCAAAGGATGCTGCTGGTTCTTACCTCTCCCCAAGCACCCTGTCAGTGCAGCCTCTGTTCCTCTTGGTTGAGTGCACCGCTGTGTGGTGCCACCAAAGTTAACCTTGTACATGTCCCAGTAGCAAGACAAGTCAGTTCTGTGGATTTCCCCGTGCTGCATAGGAGCAGCCTTGCCGTGTGAAGTATGAGAGCAAAATACACTGTGCTACAGAAAATTGTAAGCCCAACTGAATATATTTACTCTTGGACTTCAGGGGGGTTTAACATGCCAGCCATGGCATTCCTGTTTCTCATCTTGCTCTGTACTTCTGGGTTTTACTTTGTTGAGGCATGTTTCGGAGCTCATTTTTCTGTTTGTTTTTCTAGCAAGCAGCAAATAGTGCCAGCTCTAGTCCCGGCCCTGAAGTTTATGAACAGTACCTTTTATTGGTACTTGATGTATACTTGTTGAGATTGTGTAGCTACTTCTTATTCAGGATTTTGAAGCCAGGCACAAATAAGATGCATTCTGTTACGTTGACTTTTAGTGGAAGTACTAGACGTGCAATTCTGGCAGTTCCTGCATGTGTGTACTTGGGGGATGACTGTTGGTGTCTCCACAAATGTTTTGCCATGAATATGTGATGAAAGATTTACCTTCCTTTTATTAATGCATTTGTGTGTGGCTTCCTCTCCTGAGCTGCTTTTGGCTCTTGTGGGGCTTGATGCTTTTTGTCATAAGCGGTTCGCAGACAGAGCTGGACTGAACATTGTGGTACCTCTGGCTCTATAGCCAGGTTGCTTCAGCAGCAGAAAGAAAATGGTGGTATGAGTTGTTTTATCCAACAACTGTCCTTTGTCAACAGCCAGCTCATCCTGGCTGTTTCCTGGTTGCTTATGGTAGGAAATCTTGACTATAGTGAGACAATGAAGATGCCGTGGCTGCAGATCATTTGGCATTCGGTTTCCTGCCTGTATGTGCAAATGACTTGTTCCCACTGAAACTGGAGGGATCCAGAGCCAACTTGCATCACACTGCAGCCTGCTCTCGAGGTAGATGCGCTCCTGTGCCTCGCTGGCTGATAACTAATACATTAACTTTTACAAAGATGGTAGATGTCAGCAGTGGTGGAAACTACCCTTCTAGCGTGCTACCTGGGTCCAAAAAATACAAGCCCACGTAAATACAGGCAGACTTCTGAATGAGTATTGGCTTAGATGAAGTACTATGATGCCTAAGATTTAGCCCAGAGAAATAACCTTGCGTGGCTCTCTTTTTATTACTTGTTTTTAGTATCTTTTCTTTTGTATCTGCCTCAGGATACGCACGTGAGGTTGAGGCGATTTTGTTATTTGTTCTGTAGCTAAGGAGGAGCATGTTTAGTAACAGCCAGTGCTACTTCTGATATGCTTCAGTTGTGGGATCTGGCTGGGATGAGTCGGTTATTTGGCGTATCAGAGCTTGCCCATGTTTTTGCAGAATCCAGCTGGTACTGAATTGAAAACGTGGAGTGAAAAACAGATAGTCTTGTTTGTATTGCAGAGACAATACTGCTAGACATTCATGAATTCTCATGCTTTGTATAAATGTCGTTGTCGTTGTCCAGCCTTAGAAAAAACACCATTAGTGCCAAAAAGATTTACACTGACTACCATTACAGAGAGAGTGGAGCCCCTGCTTCCTGCCTAGCTCATTACGGTACCTTTGTCTTGTTTTGGAGAAGGCTTCCATTATATTTGGTGGTGAATCTTGTTAGCACAGCTACTCGGAGGGCACCCATAACAGCTGTGTAGAAGTTTAGCTTCCCTCATTATATTAGTTCCCAAACCCTTGGACTGACAGAACTCTGGAAAAAAAAATTTTAAAAAAATTAAAGGACAAGGCAAAGAAGGTTGGTATTTAGTACAGATAATTTCAGAAATATTCAGCAAGCTACAGGAAGACAAAGTAGACCAACTGATTTTAGCAGGAAGACTGTAGAAGGCTGTTAATGAAGATTGAGTGAAATCAGTGAAATGAGAAGAAACAGACTAGAAATGGCTTAAAACGTTGCATGTTCAGAGAATCATATTTGCAGATAGCTGATGGATTTTATTCTCTTTACAGCATTTTTTATTGTATTTTTAAATTTTCATTTATCAACTTTTTAGTATCAGCTTGGCAAATCTTCAATTTTGGACGTACTTCAAGTTAGATGTGTTCCTCTGAAGCCACCTGACATTAATTTAAAAAGCTCAAATATCTCATAGTTGACAAGCATGAGATTTTAAGCCAATATATTTATAATCTCTCAGGATTCAGCATGTCCTTTGAGTAGATTTCTCTGACAAGGTAGGCTTCAGTGCAGAGAAGGAGCACTCTGTCTTGGTTGTCTGGGGTGTGACATGGTTTGCCTCGGGGCCTTTATTCATTGGAAGTTTTACAAGTGAAGAAGTAGAAAATATTGAGAATTTTAAAGTAAGCCTAAAGCAAGAAGTATTACAATATTAAAAATGAATCTTCCCTATTTATGTGACTGCCAAAGTAAATTTTAAGCCTATTTTCTTCTGCGCCCGTGGAAAAATGGTAAAGTTATCACCAGGTTTGCAATTAACTTCTTGCCATGTTGGAGGGGAGATTGCTGGAGCAGAGCAGTTGTGTTGGGAGAGCAGGTGGACCTGGGCTGGGCAGTTGGTTTCCTTGCTCCAGACAGTCCATGACACATCATACCTGTCCACATCTAAAAGTGTGTTCATACTGAAGATCAAGGGACTGCATTCTTCTACCTTCTCTTTAAAGATTTGCATCTCCAGTTATCATCGGCAGGGGGTGAGTAGATTCACAAGGTGTATTTAGGGTGATTAGAAGATAATTTCTTGTTATTGTTAAATTCTTGTCTAAGGCTTTGAGAGGGAAAGGTGTAAATTGGGCATCTGGGTGGTGTGATTCTGTTGCTTCTTTCCAGATCCTTCTCAGAGCAAGAGGGCATTTACCACCCTCACCCCTTACCTGTTACCTATTGGAGAACAAGTTAGTGTAGTACTAGTGAAGTGATGACTCCGTAAGAAACTTACCACAAAACAAACAGGGAGAGTGAGACACTGTGACCGAAACTGTAAAATCTAATGTCCTTTTTAATTCACTTTTGCCCTTAATATTAAAGGATGTGCATTTCCTGCTACTGCTGAAGCAGAGCTAAGACTTCACTGTGGGAGCAGTTGTCATTTTGCATCCTTTGGCTAGAAGATGCAAGGGGTAACGTGGGCATATCGCCTCTTCTCTCTCATCTAGGGACTTACACTGGGCAGCTTGTGGAAGACTCTTTCTGTGGTGGAGCTATGGCACAAGAAGCGCCTGAGGGAACAGCACGCTTTGGGGCGGTTGGGGAGGGGCCGGGGTGCCCTGAGGTAGGGGCATAAATGTATGAGTCTGTTACAAGTGTCTGCTCTGTTAGCAGGAGGCGAACGTTCACGGCATGTATTTGTTTACTGTCGGCACGCTTCCCCAGAGGTGTATCAGCTCAGCGAGGTGATGTCATTGGCGGCACAAATACTTTCTCTGCTGGTGTGGCTACTCCGGTTGTGTCGGGGCAGCTGGCCGCTTGCCGAGCGCCTGTCTGCTGGCAGCGTGATGCAGCGGCCTCGCCAGTGCCTGCTTGGGAGGAACAGCACCTTGCATCGGCTCTGAGAGGCCTCCCCAGGGAAATCAGCCTGCAAGTCCTTCATGGAGATGATGTTGTTTGGGCTTTTCATTTTGGGAGTTTGAGCTCATGAATCCAATGCTTCTGTTGGAAATGGTGTGCTTGGAGAAGTTCAGGTACCAGAGGGAAACCAGTGACTCAGTGTCTACTCATGGTGGGGTGCTTCACGCGGGAACCTGAGCTGAGCTCACTTCTTGTGTGCTTATCTCATGTCTTTGAGAAAACAAGTCCACAATCCAATGGGTAGTGCGCTCTCTCCTCTGTAAAGGTATCTCCTTTGCAACTTCAGTCATGCCCGTCTTTTCTGTAAGCATCTTGCTAACGCAGACAAGTGCGATAAATTCCAGTATGTTTTTATGGTTTTATATACTGGTTTATTTACTGTCCAACAGGTATGGGGAGACTTGTGGTCTAACATTGTCCTCTGCCTCCTAGGTCACTTATTTCTTCCATTTGAGTTAATAGTCCATAATTGAACTTAGTGATCTGGCATGCCCTCTTCTACTTTAATCGATACAAGTTAAATGTAAAATCTTGGGGTGAACTTACATATTTTCTGGAATAATTTTTATTGCCTTTATGCTTTCCCTTGCAATCTGACTAAATTTGTCAAGGTGTTAGGAGAGTGGAAGGATGGAAACTAATACCATCAGCAAAGGCTCTTTTGATACCTTCTGGATGACATTTTTAACGTGGCTGGGTTGAATTCTTGTCTGTGTCACTCCACCTCTCTGCACTTTCTTGGTTCTATGTATTCTTCCTTGTCAGGAGGCATGTTTTAAGTGTATTTGGCTTTATCTAAGAAGCTTTTGAACCCTTCATTGAAGATGTTGTAGCCATATAACAAAACATGGCTGTGGAGACTTAAATAGTCTCAGTATTAATGAGCTTTCCAGCTAGGTGAGTTGATTGATTATGTAGCCTAGTTTTTAATAATGCTGTAACAATGACAGTTGTTCAGTAAAAACAGTATCTCTGCAGCATCAGAATATTAGCTTCAAATTCTGACACCTTAACCAAAATTCTGTATTTCGAAGGCAGTTTGACATGTGAAGGGGGAAGGGTACATTTAGAGATGGAAACAATCCACACTCACTGCAACTCTACTGCTGTTATGAAATACTGCTTAAAAAAATATTTTTGAAAGTGCAAGTATCTCTAATTTCTGAGATAAAAGTACAATGTCACTATGCAAGGTCATCCTTAATGGAGAGAGAACTGCCTTTCAATATCTGATTACATGGAAAGCTCTAGGGCACTAATCTGGTTTCATGACTGTTGTGTTCAAGACTGAAATAAAGTTATTCTGCTTATTCAGACATTTGAGAGTGTCACCTATAAATAGATCAGAAAGTGATTGCCATTTATCTGCAATGCATGTAATGTTTGAAATTACTGTCAGTGATGAAGGGGGGCTATTTTCTTTTTAAAATCTGCCTACTTTGGTAAAAATTTGTATCAAGAGCATGGTGTTACTGTACGTCTCCATGCTTTCTGAAGGCAGCAAGAGAAAACAGACCCCCTTTCCTATGAAACTTGCTTCCAAGAGTACAGCAGCAGTGGTGTGGCAGTGGAGGCAATCGTAATGCCAGAAACTGCTCCCTGAATTCTTGAGATTGGCTGGATTTGAGCTTCACAAGAAACCTTTTATAGCCTTAGCTCACCAGTACACTTAGCAATTTTGGGACTAAATATAATTTTAATTACACCCCCCCCCCACATGAAATCCATTTAACTCCTCCAGATAAGACCCTGAGTTTGTCCCAGCCCCATTTTGAAGCACACTGAAATGATTTGTGTCCTGTCTCTGATCAGCCATGCACCTTTGATCTCTCTTGTGATGGCAGATAATTTCTAATAGCTGACACAATGCAGCCCTCTCATCTGCAAACAATTCTGAGAGATGTGTATTCAATTTTTAGGTTTTTGTTTTCCCCTGACCTTCAAGGTTGTATTTTTGCTCTCTATCAAAGTAGTGAGAGGGTGGAGAACAGGCAGTACAGCTCTTGGTTTCCTTCCATTGTTTGTCCTAATGATAAAAGTGTACTAAGCATTGGTTTCTGTCTCTTCTTTTCAGTGCCGCAGGTGAAACAAAATGTAAGTTAATTTACCTTTAATGAGCTCCATCCTCTAAGCAGAGCTTTTATCATCTTAGGAATGAATACAGAAATTCACTTTACTCCTCTTTTAAAAAATAAAAGTAATTAAATAAGAAAACAATGAAGCAATGTCTAAATCTGCAACATGTCCAGGGCTATATGTTAGGAGGGTGGGGTAAGACTCGTTCGCAAGAATGAAATGGGGCATATTTGTGCTGCAGCAGTTCTGTTGGCAAAGGCTTCTGTTGCTTTAGGATTCCTTATGATTCAGCGGCTTGGTGCCCTCCCTTTTCAGTTGTTAGCTGGTCTTAATTAGAGGAAGAATTTTAAATGCTAGACAAAAGTTGGCTTTGTGCATAAAAATCAAATGTATTTTTAAAGTTGGCTGACACTATTACAGCAAATTTAGGTTAAGCAGTGTGGACAAGTATAGAATTAATTTAAGGTTTCCTTTTCTGTGTATTAGAACAATTTTGGGGAGCTTATGTACTAGAAAGCTGGGATTGCCACATAAAGATGTAACACATTTTACAGCTAAAAGGAAAATGCCCAATTGAAGTTACAGCTTAAACATCATCTTTCTTAGAAATGCCTTTTCTAATCTGTTTATAAAAGAGATTGGTTCTGCCAAATGACTGGAAAGTTGAGGACCATGGATTTTAAGATTTTTCCAGCACGGGAACATACTTCCTTTTGTCGAGACAAGTTGCACTGGAATGTACTCATGGTCTGTATCAGCAAGTATAGCTTAAGTTAGTTATGTCAAGAAGAATGTATACTGTGATATATCTGAAAAAAATGGATGTAGCTAAAAATACCTGGCTAATAAATTGCTTTGGTGTTGGGTGAATGTGAAAGGAGGCTTTCTTGGTGACAAAGTTGTGTTTATTTAGGTATCAACATGATTTTTTATGTTTAAAAACTTCATGACTGAAGTCAGACTTAAGATAGCAGGAACAGTGTAAAAGGGTACAGGGTTTGATTGCAGCAACATGCTGGTTCGTTCTGTAAGCCCTGCCTCTCTTCAGAGTGTACTGCCTGTACCCACAGCCAGTCCTCACTGGGAAAAGGCAATTTGAAGGCAACAAGTGACCTCAGGCCAGCTGCCTGCTTTATGGGTATCAGGGTCCTTGCTGGGGCAACAGTTCCTTTTTCACTCATTTTGGAAGTTGCATGGAGTAACAAACCTCTGAGGTCTTCACTGCAGGGTTATACGGAGACTCTTCCACTCATATGCGAACAAGGGATTGGGAACTATTGCAGTTAATGATGGCAGTGGCAGACCAGACTGCCATGTGCTGTTAGTTAACCATCTATGCCTCAGGCAGCTATAAGCTGCTCAGAATAATTGGAATCACCCTAGGTTTTGATGAAACTGGGCTACAGAAATGGTTGCAGGATGCTGCCAAGCGAAGGTTTCTTCACATGAGTGTGCAGAAGCAGCAATGGGCTCTCCACACCAGGAACTCCCAAGCAGGAGCTGGGAATACTTGCTGGGGTTGGCCACTGTGTCTGTGTAGAGTGGGGCAATGAGTTAGAAGTACTTGTTCAACAAATTAGCTGCCACATGGCATGAATTGACTCGCTGTAGAAGTCTGCCTATGTTTTGCCCATCAGCAAAATGAGGATATTGCCATTGCAAAACCTCTGTCATGTATGTGGTTCAGATCTACTTCATAGTGTGCATGCTATTTTTGAAGATGAAATCCCACTTTGTTCACGGTCTTGAGAGTCAGTTCCAAAGAGATAAAATTAAGACTTGAACATATGTGAAATTGTATCCTAATACATAGGGTAAACCATTAACTTGTTACCTTGACATGGTGGGTAGCATTTCTGTAGATTGACTTGTTTGTATGCAGCATATGACATGGAAGTGGTGAAAGATAATGCAGCTTCTAAGTACTGTAAATGTGCTTTGATTGAAGGTACGTAATTCTTGACTCACAGTAGGGAGAGGGTCAGTGGATTAAGCTGAAGGGTAGTTGAAGCTTTCTCCTTGTGCATATGGGGGTTGAAATCAAAATTGGGAACAGTGACCAGCCATTCAAGTTGACCTTGGAACATTCACTTAAAAGAAAAAGAAAAATTGGCATTAAATGGGGGATAACGAGATAAGGGAAAAACCACTTGAGGCATAAAGCGTGGTGAAAAGCCATGGAGTTTCTTTAAGATGGTTTTAGTACATAGCCAAAGTGAAACGATTGACAGAGATGTAATTCATTTTCATTACTGTAGGAGCCGAGATGTCTACTAATACAGTATTTATGTTTGTGGTAATATCTTTCCATCATTGTGTATCTCTATAAACCTTCTGTTTAAAAAGTCGACCGAACAAAGCAGAACAAAAAAAGCCTTCTCAACCCTCCCTCTGTATGGCAGTGGTGCTGAGCTGTTTGGGCCAGGATACATGTCTCCTGCTGCATTAGGCTGGTGAAATAGAAAACAGAGACATCTCTTTCTGAGGAGCAAGTTAAGAGATTAATCTGGCAGATTGTTGGCTCCGAGGCAAATTGAGACTATTGGGGAGAAATTTGTTGAAGGCATAACTTGGGTGAATGCCTCCTTTCTTGCAATGAGGGTGTTTGAGCAAGAGGGCTTGGAGATCATGACGCTGATGACTTTGCCCTGAAAAAGATGTCCTTTCAAGTAGGCTGTTCTCAGACCATTTACATTCCCCATGGTCTGGTGTCTCCCAGGGGTTTGGTGGTACAGCTGTGCTGGCACACTTCCTAATGTACTTGTAATAGAAAAAAAACACTTTCTCCAAAGGAAGTTTATTCTGTTTTGATGAGTGAAATGAAATGCAACAGTAAAAGCATTCTTAGACACTTGTACTGGACTAGAAATACGGATATTTTAGCAGGTTGTGAGCAACATTTCCTTGTATTTCAGGCAAGTGTGCAGCCCTATACAAGAGTGAGGGTAGTGAATTAAGAAGTTAACGTTGAATGTTGTGTGTGTGTTAGCTCCAGCCTGAAATTAGTGCTTTTGATGTTTGTGTTATACAAACACAGAGGAAGGCTTAGCCCCCTACCAACAAATCTGACACAGAAGGGTTAGGGAAGAAACACTTTTGTACTATTAAGTTGGTGGTTTCAAATTTGTGAGGTGGAAGAAAGATTTTTTTTTTTTTTATTAGTGTCGTGGGTTAAATAGCTTTTAAATAGGCTTGGATATAAGATGCAAGGCGATACAAGCAATGTGAGTGGTTTTCACACATTAATGAATGCCTGCCTGAAAAACATCAGTCAAAATACTTGATGTGTCTCACGCAGGCATCTAGATTACTTCAAGATGCATTATATTGAGAGCATGTGGAGAGACAGTCTTCAAGTGCATCCTCAGTTTTGGAGGGGCCAACAGCCTGACTCACTAGTGAGGACAGAATTGAGAGGTGTTATTGACACAGTGGACACTCTAGAGTTTAATATGGTAGAAAAAAGTATAAGTGCCACTCAGTGAAACGGTCCCCACTGTGTTGAAAGGGGAAGATAGAAGGAATCTGAAATTTATTTGAATCAATTACAAAATAAAGTGGTGTTTTTCAGCAGGTGCAAGGTAACTCTCAAAATTAGTTCACTGGAAGTTGAAAGGAAGCCCACATAGGATGTCCACCCTAGATGAAGGACTGTTGGGGATGGAGAAAAGTTTGAAGTGGGTTCTAGTGCTTTACGTAATGCAGCAGCTCTTAATGCAGGTCTTTCCTGTTCTCAAACCATATGTTGGACTTTTATGCATTTTATGATTAGTTAAGAATGTATAGGTGGATAAACATACCAGAGAACAGAAAGAACCATCATTTGTTTCCTACTACAAAAACTTTGAAAATATTTCTAGGTAACTACTTTCTGATGTCATGCTGCTCCTGTGGCTTGTTCCTAAAGTTGTGTATTTGTCAAAGAAGGAAATTAAGTCCATGCTTGTTTGTTTCTTTTTCTAGTCAGGTGGTCCTCAGGTTCATCTAATAAAAGATTGGGGAACATAAATGAAAATATGTTGTAATTCCGAAGGAAATTATTTTGAAGTTTTTGAAGAAGAAAAAAATAGCAAAAGATAATATTGTAGTGTTGCATTATTTATGGTGTCTGTAGCTTTCAAAAAACCTTGCGGTGTTAAAGACTGCTTCAAAATGAACTGGAATGGTACGGTTCTGTAACTCTGATTTTTTTTACACTGTCTGTAAAGCAGCTATACTACACTTGGGGCTTCTATTAAGCTCACGTAATAGAAGGGGGCAGAAAAAATCAAATTTCATTGTTTAGTAAAATAAGCAAAATACTTAGAAAAACAACTCTGTTGTAATTCAATGTCAGTTGCACGCTAAAATTTTTTCACCACATTGCAGTATTGTAACAATAAACCTCAGTCATCGCTGTTTGAAGTTAAGTGGCTGTGATAAGCAGTACAGTATTTATTTTTGCCTTTATGTAAACACTGTGCTGCAAGTGTTTCATGACAGCACTTCAGTATGGCAAGCTGTGTCATGTGAGGATACTTTAGAAATGCATCGTTTCAAAGCAGCTGGCATTCTTGCATTGAGGATGAAGAAGGTTGGGGCACTTCTTTTAAAACTGAGAAGCTTCAAGGGGAAGATCAATCTGAATTTGTTTATTTAAGTCTCTTTGTGCCTATTAAAAAGGGCAAGATTTTTTCAAGCTACTTGTATTTTCAGCTAAAAAAGCCCCAGACTGAAATGGGGCAAGCCAGCTAAACAAAAAAAACCCCAAAATATAGCATGAGATGTAGCAAAATCTGGAGTTTTTAGCAGCAAGTAGCTACTTAAGTAATTGCAGTATATAAGGTGCTACTGACCAAGGCAATTAGTATGTAATTTCATTAATGGTATTAGGATTGCAATAACAATATTTAAGTCTTTCTGTCCAAATCAAGATTGCGGGCAACTTGTGACACGTACAACGCGAGGTTGGAAGCGGTGCAGTGTTACGGTATGCTGCAGCACCACTGCCCGAGTGGATTTGTAACTGCGCAAGAACGTGTCTTAAACTGGCTGCCTGTCTTGTTAACGCTCCTAATTGCTACACATTGCTTGCAAGTTTACATATACGTGCACTTGTAAATTTTTATAAGCTTGTATGTGTTTGTAAGTTTATATATAAAAGGCTTCATAGGGGCTGCTAATTTTAATTATCTTTGCAATTCAGTTAGAAGCTTGCTGCTATTCAACAGCAAAAGAGAATTACTCTCTCTGTATATGTTGTTGTGGTTTGTCCTGAAGTGGCTGAAAAATCCTGGAGCACTCAGGCATAGTAAAACATTCCAAGTCCCTCTGAAATCTCAAATGCTGCAGATGATGGGTTTCTAAACTACAGGGCCTGCAGCTCAAAGAAGTGGATGATGGGCCCAGCAACCACAGTTAGGTAGCTTCTATCCTCAAGAATAACCCTAAGTATTCTTCAGAAGATGACGAGTTCTAGAGACTAGGTAACACAACAAACCAAAAAAAGCGTCAGAGAATGAATGTGGAGTATCCTAAAATCCAAATAGAGGTAACCTCCAAGGCTAGGGTGGCATCACTGAGGAATCATTCATTCAGGTAACCGAAGCAGTGAAGGCTTGCTGCTGAGACACCCTTGGGTATTACTACCACGGTAGTTAACCTGGAGTTGCTGACATTGTTAAAAAGCCGTTGAGAGAAGTCCTTCAGAGCATTAAGGCTTTACAGCAACACTTTTGGCCTACCTTAAGTTCTGTCCTGTTTGTGCATTGCCTCTTTCTAGGTCTAAGGCTTTCTAGGTCTATAAATATGTGGGCGTGCTTTTAGTGGAGGAACCAGTCTTCTCTGCTTTTTTTGGGCTGTATTTCAGATGTAAAATTGAGAGGTGAGTAGGTTCTCTAGCCTCTTGTGAACACTGAACCTGTGAACCGTGGGTGTGTTTTTGGGGCATCTGTCCTAAGAGCAATGGTGGGAGTGATTTCAGGAAGCACAGTGCAGGACAGGGTGGCCCTGCAAGCTTGCATCCTTGTCACATGGGGTGAAGGAAATGGAGACTGCCTTGTAAGAAGTGAAGGTCTGTTAACAGAGCATCCTCAGGGGAAAATGTCTTGTGTCCTGCTTCGAGCGTTGTTTTGTGGGCGTGCAAGGAGGCAAGTTTAGGCAGGGGCTTGGGGTCCCTACCCACAACCCAGGTGAAAACCAACCAGGCAGAGAAGAGCAGCAGGCTGGCTTCTCCAAATCATGGGGAACCCTGAGTAGCCACACTGGGAATGTGCATACCTCGTAAAATCAGGCATGTGGGTCTCATCAGGCATAATGGGTAAGTTGGTTTTGACTCATGTCAAGCTGTGATGAATCTTCTGTGTAGCACACCTGCAGCTTTCACTTCTGGGAGAGCCTGCTCATGGCTTCTTTTAACTGGTGCAGCTTACCTGTGGGATGTTCAGTCGCAAAGGACCATGCTTCAAGTAGCGAATTTAAAAAAGGAAACTTATTTGGTGAGTCTAGAAGGAATATAAATGCATTCCTGTTTTTCTTAGGCCTAGATAAATTGAGGCTGATGTGATCGCTCTTCATTGAAGATTTGAATGCTAAATTCAAGGTGCATCGTTGCTAGTCCTGGGTGGTTGACTGCAAAAGTTCAGTTTGGTTTTTTCCAGGGTTTGGGGTTGGGGTTCAGGTTTATTTTTTAAGTTGTTGGTTTGTGTATTGCTTTTTGGGGTTTTATTTGTTTTTTTTTTCTTTTTAAAGAAGAAGCTTGGCTAACAGGAGCTCTTGAGGTCAATGTAGTCACAGCAGAGGGAAGTGTCACGGATCTTTTATAAATGAGTGGTTTCTGCATCGGCAGCGCGGGGTACGAATGCCTTCAGCAGTGGCTCCACACTGCCATTTGGGATGCGACTGCAGCAATATGCTCTGCCATCTGGGGAGCCGTGCGGCGGGACTGTGGCATTCCCTTCTCCCGCAGCGGAGGTTTGTGCTTCGTCACAGCACTAATTCCTCACACAAATTATCCACCCTTTGCTGGCAGGGCCAGGGGAGATCTCCTTGTTCCACGCTCAAAAAGGAAGGACTACGTTACTCTCTGACATGACAGTTAGGCTTGCATGATAGGAGAGCCCAAAAGACAGCCGACTCGAGGACATCTGTGTGCAGATGAAATTAAATGCATGCCCCAAAACGTTGTTCCCTTAGCAGGGCAAATAAATTTATGGAAAGCTTGTATCTATGAAGCAAAGCTAAGGTAGGCAAGCTTGCTTGTTATTTTTCAGGTGCCAGGTTTGGAAGCCCCAAGTTGAGGGCTCTGAGGGGGCTTCTTTGATGTAGTGTTGAAATTCCAAACAGCTCTCCTCTGCTTTAGTCTCTTGTTGATAATTTACCAAAATGACAATTGGAGTTGATACTGAACTATTGCAGCATCTGGTAAAAGCAGCCAAAATTACCCTGGTGTTTAAGCATTTTACTTTTTCATATGACTTCAGTTCTGTTAACTAAACTCTGACTAGAAGTACCTTAAATATGAAATAATCCTCTTGTCTGCTTTGTAAGTACATTGGTCACAGCTAGGTAACTATTAAGTGCTGAAAACCCAATCTTTAATTAACTCGGAGGAATAGCTGATTCATTAATTGCTGTGTGCAACTTTTGGAACTTGTATTACATCCTCTTAAACATGCTTTCTAAGCCAGCAATAAACCTGTTCAAAGGAAATTTTAAAACTCTTGGTTTGAAGTTAGTAGGATTAAAGGTTAGCCCGAGTATCAAGTGATGAGTTACACATCTAATTTAATAATAATGTTTCAGCATCAGCTCTGCAGACCTATCACTTCCTGAAGAGAAACACTAACAGATTTTTTGGGGGTAATCCAAACACTTTCACTTGAAAACTTTATTTGTCATGGAGTGGATTTGAAATGAACCCCCCCATGCAAGAAGCCTGAGGTTTGTTGGCTGCCAGGCAGGGAGTTCCCCGAGCAGGGAGGTGATGCTCTCACTGAGCAGCCACTGGCACCGGTGCCGGAGCAGGCAGAGCATTAGAGGCTTTGGCTGGAGCTACACGGCAGCACGTTAGGAGGTTACGTACGGTGTTTCCCAGAGCAGGAATAAAGCTTGGGCTTTCTTGGCAGGACCAGAGAGACTAATCCGTGCAGTGGTACTTACATCGATTTGTAAGGATTGTTCAACTGGGATTGTTCGGCTGGGTATTATGGTATTTAATCAGGGAGGGAGTACACAAGTTCCCTAAAGCAAAGCAATAGATGCTTTAACTGTGTTTCCAACTTTGCTTTTAATAGCTTTAGACTTGTCGGACACGTGGTAGCTCTTCTCATCTGTCTGAATTTTTAACTCCTTTCTGAACTGTGACTTCACCGTGTTGTTTATTTGTGTATATTGGATTTGCACTCTCATTATTTATTTTTTCTCTGACATGCACAAAAAGAAAGAGGTATCTAAGTGAAACTTTAGAGAAGCGTTATGTGTAGAAGTGTGTATATAGAAATGGTTGAATAAATTTTGAAAAATAACAGTTTTCATTCACATAAGCATAAGGAAAACATAAAGTATTTTAAAGCTTTTTACTCCATTTCTTTCAGGTAGAGTATGTAACCATAATAAATATGCAGCTAAATCTGACCTTTGCTGTGTCAAATTGCAGCTCTCACTGATACAGGATATCCTCTTAAAGCCATTCACCTGTAAATATGACTAATATGTCTATAAATATGCCTAATATAAGATGCAGTCTGCCAAGCATTTGCTGTGTGGCCAGAAGACAGTATTTCAGTTCATCTATCCATTGCCATCCAACATTGTGCCTCCTGAGTTCTGACTTAGAAGAACCTTAATGGCTCAGTAGGTTTACATGGTTTTTCCCATTATGTGAAAAGCTTGAGTGGATTTTCTGTTTGGTTTTGTGTGGGCTGCACAGGCTAGGAGCTGTTCTGCTGCCCAGGTGTTAGCCCAGCCATGAAGGATGAGTGGTGGTCTTTCTGTAATCATCATTTTAGGAAGTATTGTCAGAGCTTTCCTTCCTGGTTTTGCTATAGAGCAAGAAGCACCTAGACTGAAGCATCTAATTAACCTTACCAGGAAGATAAGACCTAGATAGAGAATCCGTGGGTCAGTTGATCTGCTGTGTCTCAGGCATTCACTCATGCTCACTCTCTTTTTCTTTTATTTTTTTGAGTGAAGAAAGGGCCACAGTGAGACTGTAGGTGCATGTCTGTTCCGTACACAATTGTGACTTAAGCTTTAGGTTTCCATCTGTTAATATCTCGTTTTGGGTCAGGAAATTCAGTCTGGCCTGCCTACATTGTGGTGTATTATCTCTTTCACTGATGCAACTGCTCCATCCTTCTCAAGCATCTTTTGAGGATTAATTTACTCTGACCCCAGGTTTGACCATGGAAAGAATACCCCATTCTGCCCTCTGTGGTTCTTTTCTCCTCAATTAGCGTTCTTTTCTATTCTCTGGGTAACCGAGGCTGTTTTGGATTTTGTTCTGTCTTGATAAACAGATTCTGTCTTGATATTTCTCAGTCTTTTTCTTAAACTAATGAACTAAAAGTAGGTGACATGAGAAAACGTTCAGGGAAATCGCTGAACATATATTTATAGAAGAAAGCTGCAGATGTTACCAATTTCTTGAAAATGAATCTTCTAACGGGTTTTTGTCATCAGTTCAGGAATGATGCTTTCCCAGAGGTGTACTTAACCTCAGATTCTGCTTTAAGTGATGGGTTTACTCAGTATTTACTCTACAGTGGTTCTGCAAGCATTAACCTGCAAAGCGGAATTGGAAAGGCTGGCGGTTGCTGGTAACTGCTGTTATCAGGAGCTGTGCTATCGGTTCGGGCTGGACAAGTGTGTGGTGTGCTCAGTCAACATGAGCCAGCCAGTCCCACTGTCTGTGCAGTCACACAGGATCAGCTGGTGTCCTATTTGACTTCAGGTTCAAAGCTGCAAATTGTTAAAGTGACTTAAAAATCCCAAGGATGGCTTACTTGATTTTTATTTAGTGAAGCTCTGTGGAGAGCAACCACAAGCACATACTGGATTACTTGGCAGGCTGAGACATCTGCTGGCACTTCCGAGGTAGGCTGCAGCAGTGAGGTTTCCTATTGCAGCATGCTCAAATCTCTCCAAAACATAATGATATTTAGTAGTAAATGCTATTGTATAGAGATGAAACGATATGAAATTCAAGATGGCAGGCTTTGTCTTCAAAAAGCTCACAGATCTGCACTCCTGCAAAAGTTTTATAGGAAGGCTGAGGGCTATTATTAGCAGTGCTGCACCCACGGAGAAAAGGAGCTGACAGAGGAGTGAAACCAGATTCTGGACTTCAGTGCAACATATTATTAGGAAAACTCTATATATACCTTGTCAGTGCCTGTCCTGTTGGAAATTGAATGTAGGTGTGTAATTGATATGCTTAAAAGCCTGCTAATGGTAATTCAATGCTTTAAACAATGTGCTTGGTTTGCTTAGTATTTTGCACAAAGTGCCTTGTTTTATGGATATTAGACTTTATATTATACCTTTGTGCCTATTTGATTATGCAGGGATAGCTTGAGCTGACTCTTAATCATTCCTCCCATGTTACAATCACCTGAAAACTTAATGATCTTGCACACTAATAGCTTTGTCTAAGTTATTAATAAATTAGCACCCTCGGGGACCAAGCTGTACGGACTTCCACAAAATGCATGTCTTTACTTTCTTGCCTTTCTCCTTTTCACCCTGCTAAACAATTGCTGTTAGTTGCTGTGATTTACTCACTGACTCTGTAGCCAGGATCTGTCTTTTATGTCTCCTTCACCCAACCCATAAGCTTTTACTTGACAGCCATCTGACACCCTACAGCTCTGTCTTCTGGTACTTTAGATGAATGATAAAATTTAAAAGGCTTGTAATTCAGCCTCTCCCTCTTTATACTCCTACTCCTGTGGTTCGCTTGTGATTGTTCAAGAAGTGTTTTCGATATGTCCTCTCCAAATAGGATAAGAATCTGGAGGATGGAATGAAATTTAAATTGCAGCTCTGTCTCGAGATCCCTAAAAATAGCCAGAAAATTATTGTAGACTTTGTCCAAGGAAAGCAAAGTCTCAGTTATTGAAAGTGCATGAAGTAGCTGACAGAGAAGATGGTGTAGCCTAGTGAAGGTGAGCCTTAGTAGTAGAGTAGTAGCTGTTAAGTACAGAGACTGAGGGAAGTAACCGTTAAGGAATGAAAGGAAGAAACCTGTTTGTGGGTTGATGTTTTTTGGTTGTTTGTTTGTTTTTTTTTTAAATACATACTCAAACCTAGAAATCCTGTGAGTATGTTTTCAGTGAAGGCTAAGTGGCCAGTAAAGGGCCTACTGACTTTCAGTGAGAAACGTAGTATTTCAAGTCATTAAGTAGAGCTCAGATGTAGGTACATGACCCGCAGCTATTTAATTCTGAGCAGATCTTTGGTTCACCCAACACTAAGAACTGGAGCCGTCAGCATCAAAAACCAATTGCCATGTAAATGCCATGTTTGGATCCCTTTAAGGTTATTGAGGAACGTTGTTGGTAGACAGAAATTAAGTAGTGCTTTTTCAGATTATATCCTTAAGAAAGGTGATACTGGTACAGAATCTTTTATGGTATCTGTACAGAAGGTACTGTAATTGGCCACAAGCTGAATAGCTGCTCCTGGTGGTTCACTTCCATAGAAAACATGGAAAAAGAATGGGTATCAGAAAATATTTGGTGTGAAAAGCATATTTTAGCTGCATAACACAGTGGAAATGTTTGCTAGCTCTATTGCTTGGCTCTACCATCCATTTATCTTGTGAAGAGTTTTGTGAGGTACAAAGTTTGCAGGTAGCAATGGTATATTTTACCAGGCCAGTTGATACAGCTGGAAAATAAGGGCACACTTTTGGATGCACACAGTTATGTTTGGTCTGAAGTAGCTGTTCAGGCAGCGGCTGTGCAGTAACTAGGAGCAGATATCGATGTGTGTGTTCATCAGCCTGTTGAACTCCTGATAGGGAGTGACGAAACTTGTGGCTAGGGAGTAATTACAGTGCTCTGCAATAGGAGTTCAGAGAGTGGTGAGTGCAGAGGGCTCGCAGAGTTCTGTTGTCTTGCAGAGTAATTGTGGTCGTTATGGAGGAACAAATGAGCACAAGTTACTTACTGTGAGGTAAGGTGGCATATACAGAAAGGTTGATGCACTTCTTAGGTATTGATGTTCCTCCAACCACCCATGCCGCATCCCTCGTTAATTTGTGTGAAGCTTTTTCAGGTAGGTGTCTATCACATTGCGAGACCAAGGATACAGATCTTTATAAAGTCCTCGGAGTGACAGTTAAAAGCTTGTATTGCCCTTCAAAATACCATATCACAAAAAACACACAGAAATATAGATGGGCTTTTTAACAAATTATAATAATCATTTTCCGGCATGTACAGCAGAGGAGTAGGTCTTCCACCTGTTGACTTCTGCAATACTGTCTTTTTTTCCTCTAATTTATTGGATCTTGTGAAGTGTTTATTACAGTGTTTGACAGTCTGAACCTGATACATCAACAAGCTGAAAGGAGGTATTTGTAAGTGATGCACTTTTGAAATGTGCATCAGTTCAGCAGTAAGTGAAGTGGTGCTTCACATGAGCATTGGCATTATTAAAAATCCCACCAAATTTGGGGGTTTTATGTATATAGTAAAAACTTTAGTAAAAACATTTCATTCTGTGTCAGTAGCTTTTCACCAAGGAAGACAAAATAAATGTCCATTGCTGGCTGTTATTATCTGTGTTTTTCTAATCTAAATTAAATAAACTATTTCTGCAATAAAAATTTGCACTGTAAAATTAAAACCATAAAATCATGTGGTAACTTTACTGAAACTTTGTCTTTGGTCTTTCCAGACTTCTTCTATCTGGCACTTCCAGGTGTGTCACACTGCCTTTGTTTCGTCTTTCAGATGACGATGTGGACCTAGAAGCTTTGGTAAACGACATGAATTCCTCATTTGAAAGTTTATACTCTACATGCAGTATGCAGTCGGAAACCACTCCGCTCCTTCAAAATGGTCAATTCAACCGCAGTCAATTGCCGTCCTCAGGATCTGGTGCACTGCAGCCCGTGTCTCCAAGGCAGAAGGTGCAACGGTCTCAGCCAGTGCGCATTACGGCAGTCAGGTAGGGACAAGCGACTTGCCTCCTTTTTGTTAAAATTTTCTTGAACTAGCTTCAAAAGAACTACATTTTAAAATAGGAGATTAACTTTAGTTAACTAGTTAGTTAACTAGTTAACTTTAGTTAACTAAAGTAGTTAAGTAAAACAACTAGAGCCTAGTTGTTTTAGACTGGACTTTTGCATAGGAAAAAAGATGTACCAGGTAGGTGAAGGACATACATTTTTCCTGTATTTTGTCAAATGCAGAATTGTCCCGTTTTCATCCTTTTTTAAATCAATGTTTCATGTACCTGTGGTAGCAGACATGGAGAAGCATATCATTGGTAACAATTTGCAGAAATGATGTCCATATTTGAATATATTTCCAGGCTTTAGAACTGTTCCCTTGGGTATGGTGCCTACTGACAGTTTCTTGGTTTTATAAATCATAAGAGATCATGTAGAGACGTGAGAATGCGTTCAGTTTTGATATACAAAAAGTACCTCTCACTGGGGAGGTTTCCTGAGCAGTCCAAGACAAACCAGAGAGGAGCATGTAATGGTTCTTTACCTGTTCTTCATGAAGCACTTTCAGCTCTTTCACTTGAGTGCATTTTGTGAGTCATTACAAAAACAGTAGTATTTAAGTTGTCTCCCTGTTGTCAAGATGAGGGCTTGAATTCAAGCTTCAAGTGGAATACTTTTGGTGGTGATGAGAAAATCTATAGGTGATGCTGATGTTCTTAAAATCTTTTTAGGCAGCAGGAGGAAAGGAGCTCCCATCAGCGTGAGTAGGTAAATTGCCTGAATCGGAGAGATTTGAGTTTTGCTTTCCTTCTAGTTAACTGTCTTCTCCAAAAGAAGAGAGAAGTAATAATCATAAAGGAAAAATCCCAGATGTGGGAAGGGTTGCTCCTAATTCTGTATGGGGATGTATCTCCTATAGGAATGGTATTCTTAAGACAGGCAGCTTTTCTATAGGAATGGGTAGTGTGCAGTAACTGCAATACAACCGAGTCAGCTAATGATGCAATCATTGTTACAATTTATTTCATATTTAGCCTTGAAAAAGGCTGTACTAGAAAATGCACTCTCTGGAGTACTGTAACTGTTGATGTCTGTAAATTCTCAATCAAAAGACTTCATTGAAACTATTTTTGACATTTCTTTCTTTCTTTTTTTGAGAACGCGCTGCCTTTCTGAACTCTGTACTTCCATAGGCACAAGAACATTGTGTGTTTTAATGTTGAAGAAAATAATGGTGAAACTTTTATTCAGGGCTGTGTAGACCCCTTTCCCATAGAGAAGGGTGGCTGCGTCACTTTGCAGCCAGGACAGAATGGTCGACTGTTATGAAGTAAACGATGCACTGCAGCAGTAAGACAGAGCAGAGCGCATCATAGGGAATTCTCTTTTTTAGAAAACCAGACCTTTCTAATTGAGTCTGTGGTTCCACTTCTAATGGAGGTCAGTCAGAAACGTGCAGTACAGAGCACTATTACACAGCTGCTGATACGACAAGTCTACTGGGCTGAGGAAATCATACACCATCCATTAGCCCATGCTGTAAGAAGGCGCACAGGCGGGTAGGACAGAAAAAAAAAAATCTAGCAGCTCAAGCAGTCATTTGCACAGCTCATAGTTATGGTTGGAACCTACTATTTATAGCAAAAACTCAAATCTGCAAGGCTCATTCGTGGGACACCAAGGCAACTAAATGGCAGGATAGAGTTACCTGTGGAGCAGATTTCCCAGTAGTTATTTTATCAGCCCCCGGGTTCTGGGACAGGCAGAACCAGCGAGCATGCCCAGAGTGGGGCACGCTGCCAGAGGCAAGCCCAGCAGCCTCCCAGGCAGCTCTGGTAAGAGAGCTCTCCTTGCCAAAAGGCATGGGGGAAAATGAGAGCAAGCTGAGTTTTTAAATTATTTGCATTTCAAATCTCAGAGTTAGTTGATTGTCTCTGGAAACTTCCACGATTGCCACTAGATGGTGCCTTCTGCGAAGGCGTTGCAGGCTAGCCTGCTGCAGAGTCACCTAGTACATGTTCAATGGCGATGCCCTAGCACTGGGGAAACCTAAAGCAATCTGTGTGGTCATGAATAGGTCTCACGTCTTTCCAAGTTTTTCTCTGGCAACCAGTAGGCTTTAATTTTCCTTTTGTTGGTCAGTACAGGTGTATTATAAACTGGAACTTGGTCCTGTGTAGACTTGTGACGTATATCTCAGGAGATAAAAACTTGTCTGAACAGCAACCATACAACTGTCATAAGGTGGGAAGTTGTAATTGCAGTTTATTGTTCAAGCTGAGTCTTTACATTTCCATTTCTTCAGGAGGAGCAGAGTTGCTTGGAGATGAAATCTGGAGTCATAGTGAGGTGACAATACTGGCTTCAGTCTGAGCTTAGAGACTTTACAGGGTTACACCTTTGTTTGCAGATTCACGTTGAATTTGGCTCCAAGTGACTATTGTGTTCTCTTTCACATAGGTTTGGAAAAGCTTAACTGACTTTCTGGCACACAGAGCTTACACTTGTACACTAATGCTTACAACAGTGTGTACAGACAGATATTTGTGTTTATTTTATATGCACAGTTACCTCAGTTACTTACCCAAGTAGCTTGATTAAGTTATAAGCAACAAAACAATCATAGATGCCTGACTGGTCATTTTTCACGTGCAGTTACCTATTTAGTGCTTGCAGTTATTGTAACTGTATACTAGTTGCTTAGAAAAAAGAGTGATTTCTTCAGTATCATTATCACAAATGGTGAGGCAGGAGATCCAGGTCTACTGATGCCAGTTTGCTCCTCTTAATGCTTAGTGCTTCTGTGTTTGTAGGCGTCTTCAAGAAGAAGAACAGCAATTCAGAACATCGTCTTTGCCGGCCATCCCAAATCCCTTCCCAGAACTTTGTAGCCCCGCAAGCTCTCCAGTGCTGGCCCCTGGATCTTTACCTCAGAGTCAACCTGCTAGTAAGCATGTGAGTATGGGATGAAGCTTTGGGTTGTCCATTGGCATTCAAACCAACAGTGTTTGATTTTGAAGGTGGAAAGTTTCAAGATAACAAGAAACACTTTGTAGGCTTTGTCTGTGGGTAGGGCAGCACTGGTTGAGAGAGTGTCTTCAAACAGGCTTCAGACCTTTTTTAAAAGGTTTGTAAGAATTAAGTGTAAAAATGAAGTGAGTCTCTTTCAGATACCTGCATGTTCTGTATGAAGCAGTAATGCCTAATATCTTTCGAGTTTTGTTATCCAAGGTAATGACTTGCTAATTCAGAGGTCAACTTAATTAGCTTAGAGTTGGAGGAGGATCTGTGCATATTCTAGGTGCCACAAAGACGCTGAACAGCTGTTTTCTTTAAGGACATAGTGCTGCTTTGTTTTGCTTTGCTGTCTTCCATGAAGCTGCTCAAAAAGCAAGATAATGTTCTTAGAGCGTATAACTAGGCACAGCTCCTTGTAATGGGTCTTCAGGGGAGCACTGTCCCACGGAAAGCTGGTTGAGTGGCTCTCTGGCTTCTTGGCAGTGGAGATAGCAGAGGATGAGCACTCACATGGTCCGGAGTGATAACATCAGTGACATTGCAAACATTTTTGTCTCCTTTCTCCTACTCCACTCCCTAAGAAACAACCATCTTGTTTTGTATCAGTTCCTGTGCATGTTTAAAGACTAAAGCTGGGCTCAAAACCCTTTATTTGCAAACTGTTGACTCGTACGGGGATGAAACAATGGGTTGCTCTTACTGACTGTTGGCTTAGAACAGTTCTGCTCTATGAGTTAGTGAGTAGCTCCTACATTTGCTCTGAATGATAAAAGGCTTTGGGTGGACAGTTCAGCTACAAGCAGTAGGACCTAACGTACGCCCACGCATCTTCTCTAGATGCTTTACATCACCATAAACAGCTGTCTGCTTTCCAGAAAGCATCTTCGTTCGCTTTACTGTATTTCTTGTATGTACAAGACAGACAGATAACCAAATAATGCCCTAGGAAAAAAATTGAATCATCTTGTTGGGAATTTAGCGGGACCTCATCAGAGGCTTTGGTACCAGCTGAGCAGAGAGGCTGTTTTGCCAAGGCAGCGCTCGTCTGATTCCGGGGAGACGAAAGAAGGGACAGTTCTGCCTTCTGGCACTTGCCAGCAGGACGGCTGCCTTTCTGAGACAAAGTGAAGCCGCTGCTGAACCTGCATTTACCTTTCAAAGTATTCCCCAGTTTCAGGGTTTCTTTGCCTTCTAGCTTTATGTTTTACTAGGATTAATCAAACCATCCTAAAGATTGCTTTGTAAAGCCTTAGGAACGATAAATGATCTGTGTGTCAGGTTTTGATGAAATTTGGAAACTAGCTGTTTAACAGCACATAAATATAAAAGTGAACAATCTTTTATTCTGTGTAAGAAGGTGCCTATAAAAGCAGATAAAAGAAGATTTTTTTTTTTCCTAAATTTTACTTCATTTTTTAAAAAAATTACCTAATTTTAAACTGGAAAATTTTGACAAGCTTTTTGAAAGCTGAAAATGAAATAAATATTTATGTTGTATGGATACTCTTGCTGCTGAAGTTTTTAATCAAAGACAACCCATTGTAGTGGTAAAGCCTTTTAGGGTACAAGATGAGGAGGTAAAGCATGCTGGACAATAGTGCTTTCTTCTGTAAGTGCAGATATACTGTTCATTTCAGTTTATCGACTGATTGCAGGCAGATGAAAAACACTGGCTCAGGATAAGGGAAGGACAGGAAAGTGTTCTTTTCTTCTTTAATTAATTTTTTTCCTTTCTTTAATGAAGGAATAGAGGAACAGAACTGAAAAAACATCTGGTTTTAAAGTAAGAGTATGTTCACTTTCTTCACGAAGGAAGAAAACTTTAATACCTCAATTTTATATGCAGAGTATTGTTGGATAACTAAATAAACTGTTCCACCTCCTCATAGGATGTTAAGTTTCGTTTAACCCAGCTTTAGTTCTCTTCAATGGAACCTGCTAAACATAGTGAGTAAAAAGTGACTAATTTAAGAAATGTTAAACATTCTTCCAACTTAATGCCATTAAAAAAAAGTAAAGTTTTGGAATTTCAGTAAATATTTGAAGACCTACTCTTGCTTAAATAAATATCCTTAGATACAACATAAACTACTGGTTTGCAAAATAATTGGTGACTTTAGTTAAAGGACTGCAACAGCACATTTTAGTGGCCAGCAGTTAGTGAAAATTAGCTGTGTTTTAAGAAAGATATAAAACCAACATTAAATGCAAACTAAGACTAAACATAATGATGCTTAATTTCAAGGTCTCTGATTGCAGATTATAAACAAGGATTAACACTGGAGATTGGAATGAGCTATTCTGATTACATGGGATATATGATGTGTTACTGAAAGAGCATTTGCAGGTAAATAGGCAAATAGCAGTTCCAGCCAGCAGTGCTGCAGCTCGGATCTCACAGGGAATTGTGGCATGGAGGGAGTGTTGCCGTTGGTCAGCTCATACCCAGGGGACTTGAGAAGAACCCGGGTTAATGTAGTCTTAGGGGATTTCAGAAAGAAGCAAATATTTTGTTTGCTGACCATGTGAAACAGTGGAGGGTCACTGGGAAGCTGGGATGTCTGATAGGACTTAATAAGAAATGAAGTGTCATTAGTATTGTTCCTCGTGGAACAACTCAGTCTTATTTTCTAATAATTTTAGAATACAACTTGGCAATAATAAAACCTAGTAGTGGTTATGAAAGTGGAATTTAAAGATCTGATCGTCTTCAACACACAAGAGTCTCATGTCATCTTGCCAAGCCTTGAGCATAAAGAAATCCCAGCTCTCCTCAAGTTTTACTAAGTTAAAACTTTTTTCCCAGTATATTGTTTCCTTATAGGAAAAGGATGCATGTGTGAATGAAAGAGTGAGTAAAGGAACTTTCAGGTCATAAAACTTGAATTATATTTGTAGCTGAAAAAAACGGGTGTTGTCTTTTCTCATATGCAAAATTTTATTCATGTAGCTGGAGCTTGAGACATACATTTTTTGTTGAGGTGCTTCTGATGTTCATGAGGAAAAATCTTCTTTGCCTTGAGGGTTGTGGAGTATCCTTCTCTGGAGATATTTAAAACCTGCCTGCATGCAGTCCTGGGCAACCTGAGCTAGGTGACCTTCATTTGGCAGTGGAGTTGGACTAAATGATCTCCAGAGGTCGCTTCCAACCCGTACTACTCTGTGATTCTGTGATCTTTTTCCTTATTTTTTTCATGCAGTTGCCACTGCTTTTTTTTAACAAGCAGTTTGCAGGATTGCTTGTGGACTGCTCTGCATTTATTTCATACTCTTTCTTGGCTCAGCAAAGAAAGGTAAAAGCAGTAAAGCAATGAAAAATAGCTGTTTTGTTTTCTCATGATGATGATGAAGCATTTTCTTTATCTTATTTAAACAAGTGCACATATCAGGAATAATTTCTTTTTTTAATATATTTTCTGAGATCTGTGGGGTGATGGTACCGATTTTACCACAGCAGGAAGCAGTGTGCCACCTCTAGCTCTGCTGCGAGCCAGGCACTGAATACTGCATTTAAAGCTGATGGCTGCAGGAGCGTAACACAGCTGCTCCCCAGAAGACAGGGAACAGTGAGAAACGGTCTTCTGTACTAGCACAAAACTAAAAACATGTGGGCAAATGGGATTGTCTTGTAATGGGAGCATCAATGTATCAGTCTAGGAGGTAAAACTGCAATGTTAGCCTTGTTGAAATCAGTGCAGATTTTGGATTTTTGTTTGACTGGATAATCTTCTCTGGTTTAGAAAAAAAACCTAAATGAAAAGATTTTGTAAATACTTCTTTTTAAGCACATAGGTTGAATGACACATAATTTAATAGTAAAAGACTTAGAAGAGAAATAACTATGAACCTTTAGGTTACATTTCAAAGGCTATCCTGCACTGAGCAACCTCCACAGTGGTGGGGTCTGGGCTAATACAGTTCTGTGACCAAACACATCTGGTGGTAGAGGTTAAGAAATTATTTGTAATTAAACAGGTATATGCTTCTTGGGAGTTCAGTGCTATGACCCTTTATTACAATTCTGCAGGTGGAAACAGCCCACTTTGAGCTAAGTTTTATGGTGGGAAATGTCAGATGTTGACCTGTTGATAATGAACGGCATGTGGTTCTGTAGAAATTGGCACCACTACAGTTTCGGTAATGTAGTCAATCAGCTGGTGAGTACCTGGGTGAAAAGTACCAACCAGCTGTGCTATTGAGTCAGTAGCTACTTCAGTGGCTGGTGTAGTGCACAAGACACTGCAGATGTCTTGTGTTTGGAGAAAGTATGACCCTTCAAGCAGTAGCTGCCAAAATACTCTTAAGTTCTTGAATCGAGAGTAGTGTTGTCCATGAGCTCGGGCAAGAGGAAGCTGATGGGAGAGGAGCTACCTAGTCACTGCATGCCCGAGTGTTTCCTTTTTCAAGTTTTCTTTTTCCAAGTACCACCCATCTGCCTCTCACCATGGAGCTCGACCACAAGCTGGGAGCTCGACAGCAAACCTCTGTGAGTATGTAAGCACTCCCTCTTTTCTGTGCTGGGAAGGGCAGGTAACGGCAGGAGGAGGAAGGACATTTTCTGAGTGACACCATGGGGCATTGTAAGATCATTTTATGGGTTTTTTTCCTCCCCCTTTTCCCCACATCTTTGTTCATAAAATGTATGCACATCTACAAACATGAGATCACCCCATGTCTGGGGCGAACAGTGATTGCGGGCTTAGAGAAGGGACAGCTGAAAGTTTTTAAAGCATCATTTACTTAACAGGGTGAATATGTTTGTCTAAGAAAAATGGAAACCAGAAAATTACACCAAACCAAGACCAAACATTTGTCCAAAAGATTGCTAAAAACATCAGACAACTAGGTTACTGCTAATTGAAGTCCATCTTTGTGTTGCTGGTATAATCTCAGAACTGGTTGGTAACTTAGGTTATAATTTCTGGTTGTGTACAAATATTTTGGAAAAAGCATGCAATAATTACATGTAGGTCACTGCAATGCCACAGGATATTAGGCTAAAGTATCTTGTGTGAGTCAATGAAGCTTTCAACTGTAAAAATAGGGCAAATTTCTCACATCCCCCATCTATACAGCCCAGGCAAACTTCCAAATAGCAGTTCTATGTACCAAAATTATTTACTCTTTTCTAGCAAATTAAATTCACAAATGGGTATGAATTAATGCCATTATTTTTTCCAGATTTAGTTGCCCTTCAAGGAAACTCCTGTAACAGAGACTTCTTAGTTTAAATTGTTTTAATTACATGTTATGATGCACCTTTTTTCTTTTTCTTCCTGTAAAACTTTTATATTGCCTCTTTTGAAGACAAGGATGTTGAATTCTGAAAGAGAAGCTGTAAAAAAAATACAAACTTGTGTATAATGAAAACTTTACATACTAAGTTATATTTTTGCGTGTGTGACAACAAATTTTATACTTAATCCTGCAGTTGAATCACCTTTAGCAACAAGACATTTTGAAAATAAATACTGACATCAGGTTGAGTCAATGGGACTTTCTCTAAAGCCCATTTATCCAGCCCTGTTGCTGGATTAATCTGGACGATTCCTTAGGTCCAAGTCCAAGCACTCCCTTTGGCCTAACTTTAAAATATGCCCTGGTATATCATGTTGCTTTCCTTAAATATTTCTTTGAAGCAAGGCTCTTAAGCTAAATAAGTAAAACTTACATAGATTGTTCTGTGGCATGTATAACTCAGCTGCCTTTTTTAAAGAAAGTTGTAACTGAGTTTGGGAAAAAATGGTCAAGATCACTGATTGCCCTCTGCTGTGGGGCTGTGATCTAACTGTATGGAAACGGGCGTTGCGCTTCCCCGGGTGCCCCTCTCTGCTTTGGAAGTGACACTTTCCTGAACTAAATGAGCTAAATTTAATAGAGGGGGTAGGAAAAAGACGTTGCATTACTTGTCGTCTTGTCCCCCGTGCGAACAAGTTGTCCCATTACTTCTAAAGAAATCAGGAGGCTGAGCTCACATGGTTTTGAAAGTCTTGTTACTGAAGAAGAGAGTAATGAATAACTGAAGCCTGACAAGTCTGCTGGAGATGAGCAGTCCTCAGCGCTGCTAGTGCTGGGTGGTCGGTGGGTCTGCAGGCTCTTCAGCTGGAGCACTGCGCATGGTCTGCCAGGGTCCAGGATCAGCACGGGGTCAAAGCTACTGTTCCTCCTTCCTCATGGCTGTTACAGCAAGAAGCTTGGTGGTAGAAAGAAATGAGTCTCTTGATTCCTGCTTTTGGAAAGTGCCAGAACAGTAGTTACAGTCCCAACATGAATTACTGGAAATATTGAGGGCATCTCACTCTCAAACCCAGAAGTATGTTATTTGGTGGGATTTTTTGTTTTTAATGACACAAACCTGGCCTGGCTCCCAGGAAAATTTTGGCTTCCTACCCGAAAGCGATGCTCCGGCAGCGGGAGCGTGCTGGGAGGAGGGCTGCGTGGTCAGGGCCAGCGGCAGCACGCCGGGGGATGCGATGCCTGGCCAAGGGTGGGCTGGCACGCTCTGCGGGACAGGACCCAAACCTGCCCTGCTGCACATGTGCTGGTAGCCCCGCTCCGTGTTCAGCTGCACAGAAGCACTTGCAGTTCTTTTAAAAAGGTAGTTTATAGTAGTTACGCCATTGCAATTAACCTTTAGGGCTGCCTTGTGTAAATACTAAGCAATCTGTGGTATATGCTGCAGTAGCTGTGCATTAGCCTATTCACATTAGATTTTTGTGTGCAGCTTAGTTATGCGCGCCCTTGCACGTTTTTGTTGTGCAGCATTACTCTTGCTGTATTTTATTAATGGCGCAGTGAGAATATGACTTAGCTGTTCTGTGCTGTGATCAGGAATTGGCAGAATTCAGAAGTTACCAGGATGAGAGCGTGGGGGAAAATGAGAAAATGTAACATGAGAGAAATTCTAATTCTCTCTGTGCCCAGAAAGGCAGGCAGGAGTGGGTTTGGGTGTAAACATCAGTGCAGGAGGGAATTTTAAAAAAACCCCAGAACTATATTGAGTGATTGTAATTATACTGCAAGTGAATTGTTGGGATGAATCAGATGTCATAACTTTATACTGATAGCCTTTAAGGAGTTGCTCAGCATAGTGGGAGTAGTTATGCTGAGTCTTGGCTCTCCTTGCTATCTGTCCTGTCTGGTCTTAAGGTGTGAGTTCAGGTCAACTTTAGACATTTTGGGTAGAAATATTTTTGGACCTCTGCTACCCAGGAGGACAGATGCAAGAAAGCACCAACTCATACGTTAGAGCCTCTGCTGTGTATCCTATGTGACCTTGTGGCACCATGTTGTTGCCAGCGAGTTGCCCATGAAGTCCTTTCTGAGGTGAGCTGCAGTGATCCTCTGGTGGATGCTGTGGACATCTGTAGTGCAGGGCTGGAAAGACACCCAGCTCTTTGCTTTGCTTGCTGGCATCTACTTCTAGGGCTAGAAAGCAAAGCCAGTGTTTGGTTTGTTCATTTCCAAACCATCATACAGTGGTTGCTTAAGTATCAGGAGTAATGCTCTTCATTCACAGCAGGAAGAAAGCTTCTTTGGCCTTGCTGTAATTACCTTGGTAGTGAACTGTGCCCATGTGTAAAGTGGAAATGTTTGAAACGTCTGTCTTCACTTGGTGTTTGTGTGTGGATGTACAGGGGAAGAATGAACTTGCAAGTTCATTGACGTGGTAATGGGATGTTTATGCTTGCTCCGGAGCTTGCAGATATGGTTCTGTTCCACTTCCTAAACAGAGGGGATGTTAGTTGGAATTTAATAACATTTTTGCACTGGAAGAATGCTGCTGAGTTAATGAAATCATTGTGGGATGAGTTTCAATTCTCTGTGCTCTTGATTTATGGTCTCCTTATTGCTATCAAATTCTTATTGTATTATTCTTTCTCCTAATAGGAGTGCAGAATTACTGTACTAAAAAGTGATTTTGTTTAATTAATGTAAATACCTTCAATCTTTTCTTCAGCTTGGCTGTAATTTGAACATCATTTACAAAACTTACATAAAAGCGAGTTTCATCTGGACTTGTTAAAAGGCAAGCCATCACTGATTCATAAAAGCTACATGTCATGTTTCTCTGTTGGCATTAGGATTGCTTATTCTCTCCAGTGGTAGACCGTGCTGCTGCCAGGGTTACTGGAGCTGGTTTCTTCTTTCAGGAAGCAACAGAGTTGGGAATATCTTCGTTATGCTTTATGCCATAAGTGTTTGGTTTTTCTCCTGTTCTTTAGGGGGAAATGAATGGCACTCGGAAGCAAAATGGATTGACTGTCAGCTGGGAGTTTGGATGTGAGATCCCATGTCGAGCATGGGATGTTTCAGGGGAATGTGGATAAAGGGACTTTGTCTCATCAGATTTATTACCAGTGAAATTTCATTAGCAGCAAAGCAAAAACTGTTCTGCAGATTTTTATGGAGGAAAGGGGTGAAAGTGGGAGAGACCTTTAAATGCTGCTGTTGTTTCTAAACAGGTGTCACTTTAAAGCACCCAGGTCTTTCCAGCCGCCCCTTTTATCTGCCTAGATCTCTTGTCTGGCTGGAGTGAGGAACTGCTTGGCTTTTTCAGGGTATTTAGATACTGCCTGTGAGGACACTGCTTTACCCTGTGCACACCCAAGGTTAATGGTGTGCACCACCCATCCAGACGTCTGGGAACATGTCCCCACCGTGCCTCCCACTCGCCAAATGGCCCACACCATTGCAGGAGGTATCAGGCTGGCTGAAGAATGCTGGGCAGCCACAGAGGGCCCGATCATGAGGAAACAGCTTCCAGCAGTGGGAGTAATGTCTGTGCCCCGCAGCCACAGGGAAAGGTCGGCTGCCCCACTGTGTGGTTGCATGTGTTCCTCTCACCTTTTAGCTTCACCGTTAAAAATCCCATTTGCCTACTATCCTGGCCAGAATAGATAAGGAGAATAGGAATAAGCCATCCCTAAGGAAAAAACCCTAAAAACCAAATGAGGTGCAAACCATTATGGAAAAGAGTATTCTAAGCTAAATAACAATGTCCTGATAGTAAAACACCAGGTTTTAATTTTACAGACAACTTGCCCTCGGGCTTCTGTGAGTCATTTTTTCCGCTTGTCCTTGCATGCAAACTGTTAAGAGGAGCTAATTACTCTGAAGTAACTTGCTTGTCATACTGTTGCTGATCACACTTACTTTCCCTATTGCTTACTAGAATCCACTGAAAGCGATTCAACCACGGTATTTCCAGACGTTATAAATAGCTTTACAGATGTTTGCAGCAATTCCCGCTCCCCAGGTACTCAGTTGTGTAGAACAAGCTATAAAGGGGACCTTTGATAGGTGTCAGGTATAAGGTATGCAGTTTTAGCATTGAAAAATACCTGTTGTGCTTCAGTTTGGGAATGCTTTTTACTGAGTTGTCCCAAACTGCACAATAGTGTTATGTTTAGGTGTTTCAAGTACATGCATGTGTGTGTGTATATATAGGAATATATACAGGAGAAGATCAAAAGATTGTTTGCAATAGTGTCACACACCTTGTATTGGATTTATGGAGCGGCTTGAAAGGAACCTAGATATTAAATATATAAAGATCACCCTCCTCTTCTTTAGGCAAAGAACTGAAAGCTAATGTTACAGGAATAACAACATCTAGTCATGCAAATAAAACCTTGTATGGGATATTCTCAAAGTATTTTCTCCATTGTATGCTGGTTTGTTCTATGGATTTTTTCCATGACTGAACTTTGACCTTTTTTTCTCTAACAAACTAGCTTGGCAAAGCTTTGTACAGCTTGTCCAAGTGAGCTTGAGCCTTGCCTGTTCTATTACAGCCTTGTCAAATAAGCATCCTCTGATAGGCAGACTCAAATAATGTCCATCAGAAAAATGTCTTTGCTATGCTTGAAGCTGATGTCATTCCACTTGTAGCACTTAAAAGGTCCTAAATATATTTGAGAACCTACTATTAATTTCCCCTTTTGTCTGCTTCTTGAGAGGCACCAAGGCTGAGTTTTACTCCTGAATGTGGATCCAGTCAATGTTTTAAATGCTCTTTGGTCAAAGTTTTGCTTATGCTTTTTGTGTATCTTTGAGCATACTTAGCCAGCATGATTTGCATCCTAGTCTGTTGCGGTTTTTGATTGGTGTTGGGGAGTGGGATTTCTTTTGACTGCATCCATGAGAAGGTTAATCCTGATCCCAGATCTTTCATCGTCTGCAGAGAGAGGCTGTCATGCCAATGGAAGTGGAGTGCTTGTCAGCTTCAGGAGAGCACCTCATTCAGCTGCAGGGATAGACAATGTAGATTCCTAATTGCTTGTATAGTATGACACATTTCTTAATATTTTCTAGATATTAGTAAGAAGCAAAAGTCAAGAGGCAGCCAGCTGTATTTGTACCCGCGGTGTAATTTCCCTTTGCTCTCAGTGAACATTTAGTTCTGCATTACACCGCATGCAAGTTACAAATGAGCATTTGCTTACAGACTAATTAAGCATAGCTTAGAGCAGTACTTAATTGCAACACCTCAAGAAATACAGAGGAATTTCAGGCTGATCTGGCTAATAAGAAATGAACTTTGTGCTCTGCCCAAGGTTGTGCTAGATGCTGTGTCTGTGAAGTTTCATTACTGCTTGCCCTCTCATGTACATGGAATAGCACTTGGGCAATCTCCAGAAGCCACTTTTTGTCTAGGAGAAACTTTTAGGATTTAAATGATAGCAGGAAATCCTGCAAGAAGTGAGACTGGGAAAGGGCATGATGGTGTCTTTCAGAGGGTAGGGAAATTGCTTGTGCAGGAGATGCTGGCTTTGAGTATCTCTAGCAGTTCATCCATCGAACAGATGTCCAAGTGTGTCTAAGCTGAAAGACTGCTACGTTGATGTATAACCATTAAAATGGAAGTGCTGAATGAACTGTATAGAAAGCTTTCTCTATGTTACTTTTATCCCTTAAATAAAGAAATAATCCAGTAGTTCTGAAGAAGTGAAATAAATTTTACAGCATCGTGAACATGCTCACATCAGTTTCTCCTCTTTGCCCCTTTCTCAAGCCTTCTCTAACATGCAGCTGTAAAAGCTGTGGTGGTGAACTGATTCTTGTCTAGCAAAATGGTGGAGGATAATGTGCATGCAAAGGGCTTCTTTTTTCCCTAAGCCAGAGTCTTGGAAGTGCTAATTGTTCTACAGTCAAACAGCAGCCATTAGGGAAGGGGAGACCCTAATAAAATTCAGGCAATATCTGAGTGTGAGGACTGATGGTGTGCAGAGGAATTAGTTGCTTTTCTGGTTGGACTGCTTTGCTACTCTATTTTGAAATCTGTAAGTGTAGGAAAGTAAAAACTAATTTTTTTTTTCTTCTAAATTGTATAACAATGTTTAAATAGATTTTCAAACCAGTAAGGTCTCACTGAGTTCAAGAAATACATTAGAAATATTTGAAAATATGGTATTAAAGGTCTGAGTTGATAGTAGCTCAGATTGCTTGGCTAAGACTTGCATGCCAACGCAGAGCTCTGACCCTGATATGAAAGGACTTCTTCCATTACTTGTGTGCAAAACCACATCTCTTAGCACACAACTTTTGCAAGGCGAGTTTTCCTGCAGTGGAAAGCAGATCATTTGAAAGGTTGCTGAAGAGTATTTCTTTATGCTGAGCGATTCTCCTTTTTCACTACAATCGTAATAGTCTTTCAGGACGTATTTGACTTTGCATAACAGAGTTGCAAGTTAGATTTGTATGCTGCAGCTGAACTACCAATATCTGGAATTAAGTACCTACATTGATTGGATATTGAATTACAAAAGGTGTGGACTAATGCAAGACAGACTTGGAGGTCTGTACGTACAACAGACAAGTGGTAGGAATGGCCACACTTTTCATATTATTTGCTATGCAGTGGTGTTTTTTTAGCTACTGGAAGGTGGCATGTAAACTAATGACCATATCCAGCATAGTTGTTTTTCCCAGCTATTAGGCAGCCCTGTCTCAAATCTCATCTTGCAAGAAATGGAGATAGAAATCTTTAACTTTGGAGGGGGGTACTGAGATTTCTTGCTAAAGATAATCTGCACCTTTTTGTGTCTGGCTTGTTATTGTGGGTGTTCATATCGTGGTTGGCTCAAAGTCAGTCTACAAGCTGCACATAAGCTCTGACACAGAGTTGGGTTTAATCACCATTCGGTTATCAGACCCCTGCTGTCAGATTAATTTGAGGTAGAAATGGTAGTTTCAGTCTTTTATCTGCTCACAGACCTCTTCAGGTAGCTGCTTTGCTTCCTTTTATAAACAACTTAATAACAGCAAGTGCTATTTTGGGAAGCACATAAAACATATATATTCCATGTTTTGCTTGACTAGCCTCATGTCTGACCAAGGGACCTTTGTGTATCCTCTGCTCCTCCCCCTCAAAGTTATGTTGCTTGGTGCAGGGACAAAACTTGCTTTAGAGAATTGTATCTGTTTGTCTTTATGCTTATTTTGTAGTAAAACTAAATCAAAACTTTATAACAAATACCACCACTGAGCAAATCTTAGGTAATACTTTTTTTACATTCTCTGGTCCCTTTATCATTACATGTATGTAGGTTTTTTTCACAGTGTCAAGAAATACGGCCACCTTCTAAATGGCCTTTTGGTGGGAATTGTTTCTATTAACTATGGTTATATAAAAATGAAACCTCTCATTTGGGTTGGTTGTCTGGGTATCTCCACCCAATGGTGAGACAGAGGAGTACCTTCTGAGTACATTCATGCCCTCTTATAGCAAAATTATAGAAGATGATAAATTGCACTGAAATACCCCTTTCTCTTTCCATTGACTACTGTGGAAACCTGAATGATTAGTGAGAACCAGATGTGCTTACCTGAGGTGGCTAGTGACAGCTGAAATCACTACCACTTCTGTGTAGTTCGGGTGCAACGCAAACCAAACTAGGTAGTGCCCTCTGATGGAGAAGATGGAGAAGCTGTTTTAAAAGAACCAAATCTGGCCTAATTTTTCTAAGTGGGAAATTTTTGTTGGCCATTTGCCTGAATGGGCAACCTCCTCATCAGCGACTCCTCCTGGAAGAAACAGCAGAGTCTGATTATCTGGAGAGATGCAGGCAGCTGCAGAGCTGGGTTTTTTTCCACCATCTGTTAAGGGCCTGTGAATAATGATCCATTTCTAACCACATTCTTATTGTGCAAATTAAAGTCACTGCTCTTTCACATGTCTCCTTAGTGTCTTAACTTCAGTATGCAGTGTTTAGACATCTGGGGTAGCCTTTTCAAAAGATTTGGAGAGGCAATACAGACTTTGATGAACAGATACTTTTAGCCATTGGTACTTGATAAATGATAGTGATACCAATTCTTGTGAAATTGATTTGGGTTTTTTTGAGAAACAAATAAGAATCTAGTGGGGGTAGATTGTGTGTGTGTAAATATCTCTTCTTCAAAAGCCAGTAAGCCCATAGGAGGAGTATCTAAGGTAGGGGGTTATGCAATAGGACTACCATTTCAGAAAGTAAATGGCCTCTGATTTGCCTGCTGACTTTGTACTAGGAAAGCTACTCTCAGCTCTTGTTTTGAGGGTAAGACAAAGTGCAACAAACATAAGTTGGTTTGTGAAGAAGGAAGGAGGGTTAATTGCCCCAAATTAATTAACTTTGCAATGGACAGTCAAAGTCATTAGGCTATCTCTCTGATGTTTTAATTTAATAAGTGGAATTTGTCATCTGAAGGTGGTTTCTGTGTTGAACCTCAGAATGAAGCTACCTGGTAATTTATCTAGTCTAGTCTGTAAACATGGAAAATAATGATCTCTACAGAGAAGGTTAAACCATTTGGCATAACATGGCACTGTCTGTGGAAGGGAAATGTGTTACATAATACCTAGGACATGATGCACCTTTTCACTTATTCTTTAAACACAAGCGGTCATGGTATTGCTTGAGTAAGTTTGTATACTAGCTGTTTTGTTACACTTTAAAAAGTGAAATTCATACAGTGTATAGGTTGGCAAAGCCTCCATTGATGTGAGCCAAGCAAACTTAGGTTGTTTTCTGTACAGCTGGGTGCACTGAAGGAAGAACCTGCAGAACTCTGGCAACAAATCCAGAAAACCACTTACTTCTTACAAGTTACACTTCAGGTCTGATCAGTGTCTGTTGTGTTGAAGGGTATGTGAGCAACAGTTGCACTGAAAATAGTTCCAGTACAGAGTATTTTTTGTTAATACTCTGCCACTAGCCAAAAATTTTTACTTTTGCCATGTGTCATCTTGTGCAACAAGATGGGGGAGTTGTGGAAGAAGCAAATGTTGTGACACTTTTCTACATTGTACAAAAGGCAAGATTTTTCTCCAATAAGAAACCTTATGGTGGGTATGCTAAACCACCACCCAAGGAACACAACCTTCTGAAGCTGGAAAAGGCAATAAAGGTTTTCCCTTGTGTAGAATTGTCTCTACGTGGATGGATAAATAGTGATAAAGAGCGACATTTGCTGAAGTCAGCAGTTTTGTGCTAGAGAGTTAGAAATGCAGTAATAATTATTAATAACTAATAATAAACTAATAATATTGCCAGTTATTAATGCAGTTTGTTTCTAGTGGACATTTTTCAATTCAAAATAAATCAGTTTTGACGTGTGCAACTATATATTTACCTAAGAAATTCTATGTGGTGATTGAACAGAAGTAGTAGGTGTCATAATTTGAAATCTATAGAATGAAATTTGAATGTATGTTACTATTTTTGTATATGTAAGGCTGCAATAAGCATATTGTATAAAGGAAGGGGATCTTAGTATTCAGATTCATACAAAAACCAAGCTAGTGTTGGGGGGGGG